>JANAVB010038615.1:10305996-10355996 GCA_029216955.1 Iris pallida | reverse complement strand
AAGAAGAGATGAAATTAAAGGAATTAATATTCACTTGCACTTGGCATACTTGTGATATATCTACAGAATGAAGTGATCAAGCCGACCATAAATGGTGTGCTGAGTATCATGAAGGCGTGCAAGAAAGCTGGAACCGTGGAGCGAGTAATTTTCACATCATCTGCTGGGACTGTGAATGTCGAAGAGCATCAAAGGGAACAGTACGACGAGAACTCGTGGAGCGATATCGACTTCTGCAGACGTGTCAAGATGACTGGCTGGGTATATATATATATATTCCCTCGATCGCTTGTA
Organism: Iris pallida; assembly: GCA_029216955.1. Lineage (NCBI taxonomy): Eukaryota > Viridiplantae > Streptophyta > Magnoliopsida > Asparagales > Iridaceae > Iris > Iris pallida. The sequence continues at coordinate 10,355,702 of JANAVB010038615.1, read as the reverse complement.
ACTAACTTTGAAGAATTTTCCAATGAATTCTGCATCCAAGAGTACTGTAATTATTAATTAATTAATACTTTTAATCCTACCAATTTGCCTGCAGATGTATTTTGTATCAAAGTCACTAGCTGAGAAAGCAGCTTGGGATTTTGCACAAGAGAATGGCATTCACTTCATAAGCATCATCCCCACCTTAGTGGTTGGTCCTTTCATCACCACAGCTATGCCACCAAGCATGATCACTGCATTATCACTAATCACAGGTAATTAAACATGCATATATGGTTAATTAATTACAGCTAGCACAAAAACTTTCGCCTATCTATACTACTCTTATAATCGGTCGCAGAAATAACATATATATATATATATATTGGATGTAATTAAGGCTGCGTACATCTTGACCCTCTCAATCCCAAGACAAGCGATCTATTAATGTAACGGAATTCGTGTATATGGGTGCATGCAGGGAATGAAGCCCACTACTCAATACTAAAGCAAGTCCAACTTGTTCACCTGGATGACTTGTGTGATGCTCACATATACCTCCTCAATCATCCTGAAGCAAATGGGAGGTACATATGCTCTTCCCATGATGCTACCATCTATGATCTAGCCACAATGATCAGAGAGAGACATCCTTGGTGTCACCCCCCTCACAAGTAAGTTCCGTTATGCTATCTATCTGCATCGATCTAGCTAACAGTGACCCGGCCAATTAAATGAAACCATGCATGCATGCTGCTGCGCTCAGGTTCGATGGCATTGACGAGAACATTGGAACTGTGCACTTCTCTTCGAAGAAACTCTTGGACCTTGGGTTCAGGTTCAAGTACACGATGGAGGAAATGTTCGATGAAGCCATCCAGACATGCATAGAGAAGAAGCTCATACCGCTCCCCCCTGTAGCTCTCGTGTCCGAATTAAATGGCAAATTGGATTTGGATGCATAGTACACTCTTGGAGAGCTAGCGGAGGGACATGCATGCATGCTCCCATATATAATCTCTACATGCACAAATAAATAAAAATGTTGATCGATCAGTTGTGTTCCATTTTCCTTCTGTTATTACTCACAAAATAAATATGGCAGATGTCAAGTGATACCACCCTTTTATAACACCAATATCTGACAAACTCATTGCCAACTGAACCACCAAAACTGTTTCTAACTTGCAATGAATTGGAACCCAACCCCCTCTCTCTTTCTCTATATATAAAAGACAGTAGTCCTCTCTCAGTTGAAATTATCGGTTGCACAGTTGAAGCACTATTAACTCCAAGAACTAAACAAGCAATATAAATGTATCCGGGGGCGGATCCAAGGGGTGGTTGGGGTGGGCTGGAGCCTACCCCAAAAAAAAAATTTACAATTTTTTTTCATATATATATATATATTTTTTTATATGGATTTATCTACTTCCAGTCCACCCAAAATTTTGGTAGCCCACCCCAGCAATCTCTAAGCCTAGGGTAATTCAGTTTTGATATGCGACAAAATTATGAGATTTGGACGAAATTAAATTTAGCACTTTTGGAACTATAAACAGTTTTACTTCTGAATTTTTAGAAAAATCTGACAAAACCTCCTTTGTATTTGTTGACCGAAAATAGTTTAAATATAGTTTGTAACGACAAAGAACGACCCTCTGTAGAATTCAATCAATAATTTCTCCGTCGGCAGACAACTTCACATTAGTATTCACAACACTAATTATAGTGCATCATAACATTTGAATTTGCAGAAAAATTAATAACAAGAATTCTTACCGAGGAAACTCACCTTAGTGTGTCAAGCCAGAGGGTGCAATGCTATGCTCTACTTAAAGAACACAATAAGATTAGCAAAATCTATAATTATAAAAAAGATATGTGAGAACTAAAATTTTGGATCGTGCGACCAACTCTAGTTAGGGCCACGCCTAAACTTTTGTTCTGGACCTCTTCACATAGTTCCTTAGTAGAAAATCACCACAAAATGGATAATAAAGAAAAACAATACGAGATAACACATGTATATGTGTATTCTTCCTATAAGAGTATAATGTCCAGTTAAAGATCTTAAAAAAATGTTATAGTTAAAAATGAAAACGATTACCAAATTGCGATAGATAATTACACAAACATGTACGGTTAGAGCAACTTCTTACCTAAACTGGGAAAGAAAAAAAAAGTAACCTTGCCGAGAGAACAATTTGTGGTTGGTAATGCAAACACTATTGTGTGACTAAAAAGAAACTAAGCATATGTTCTTTCCCACTCATAAAAAATTTAATAAGTTTGAGAACTAGCCAAATTAGAATTGTAGAAGAGTATAATAATAAAGTTTGGACAATAAATAATATTCTGCTTTCAGCAAATTCTAGGCTCCAACCGTCTGATTGGCACAAGGCAAATAAATCATCCATCCACTCTTGTTTAATGACAAATTTATAAAAGCGTTCAATTTTTAGCGCATGAAACTGAGCTATATTCGGCAAAAACTGCAATTTCATACCATACTTGGATAATCATAAATTACAAGTAGGAGAACATGCAAATAAGAAGACGAATACCTCATTAAGTTTATTAGGTTCTCCATATGTTAGTTTTGGTAATATATCTAACAATTAAAAGTACAAGCATCTTAGACAACTAAGATGCCGGTCGGTCACAGTCACACTAGTTAAACCTACCCATCACCAATTAATCCTTGTCTGATACTGCAGAGACTTAATAATGTAGAGTTGTACTCTATCAGCTAGCTCATCAATAGATTTATAAATAGGCACTTGTATTTAATTCATTTACAAATGCAAAAGAAACTTCGCAAAATATATCTACCATTGAACTTGTTCCTATCCTATTACAAACTCCTAACTCTACAATTGATTAGAGTTAGCAATGAAGACCATGGTGTATGCTATCGCTCCTCCGAATTGAAACTGCTCCACGCTTCCTGCATCAAGAATACACCATCTGTAAGTTGCATGTCCTACAACTGTACTGATATTAGATGGTTGTTACCATTCACATAAATCTTGTAGTTAATTCATCTACACTGGCGCCAATTAATCTTGGAAATAAACATTGGAACATAAGGGTTATCCAACTGTATTTAACTGCAAACTCTACTACTCTGGCACACAGAAAACCCTCATTATTGCCACAGCGATAAAGTTTTGTTAGCAAATATTGACAGAATGTTCATAATTGCATCAGTCCTATGGGAACATTGACATGCTGCCTGCAACACCAATTAGTGCAGCAAAAGTTGCACTGAATTTCCATTTACATGCAACTAACTGCATACTCCATATACAAGATAATTTTAGCTTTAAGATTTAATAGGGTAAATAGCAAGATATTACCCTTGAATTTACAGTATCTTCTTCTTCTTCTTCTCTGGTTTAGAATCATCATTTATTACCAACATTAAGTTCCTTATTTCTAGATTGTGTTCCACTTCCACCCATCTTCTGTCTAATCCCAGTTGGAAGACAGCAAATGCATTGTAGCATAATGGTTTTTGTTATTGTTACATCTGGTAAGTTTCCCTTTTAGTATCCTAGGTTACATACTATCAAAAATATCATCACGTGGGTCAATTGAAAGGCTTAGAGATATTAAGTCTCATATATTTCCCTTTATACCCCACATCCAGAAGAATATTAGGTAATGACGTATTGGTTTTGAAAAGATCAACCAGTTCGCCAGCACAAAACATTTTGTGCTCTTAAGAGAACAAAAACCTGTATGTCAGCGGTAATAGACAAAAAGATATATTAATAAATATAAGGGTTATTTTGTATAAGGGTACCAGGTTTAGAACGTAATTAGACTTTGGGTACTGGATTTGTCCGTTTTAGAGTTTGGGTACTCGAAATTATTAGTGACACATTTTAGTGACAAACTTTCGTCATTAAAGGTCTCATTTTGTCACTGAAAGCCCAGTTTTGTCAATAAAATGTGTCACTAAAAATTTTCGAATACCTAAAGTCTAAAATGGACAAACCCAGTACCCAAAGTCTAATTAGGTTATAAATATGGTACCCTTCTACAAACTAACCCTAAATATAATTACAGCTCAAGGCAAGTTAAAGTCACTTTGAAATTATTTCAGCTCGTATTAGCACTTCAGCATTATATTGACCTTGTAGAGGAAATTTATTCAAGTCCTTTCTTGTATACATATATTATATAAATTCTATTAGTTAAAAAAAGATAGCTCAAACAGATAATATATCTAGCTCTATAATGCATGTTCCTGTGTGAATCAAACGAAGTTAAACTAGTTGAAGCCCAAAATTATTCGGTGCCTTCATGAGTTGGGCACTAATTATGAATGAACAGACGAGCAATAGTGAATGACAACTATAGTAAGTTTCATCTAAGCATTATAAAGCTGATCTAAGCATTATAAAGCTGGTCAATGAACTGTTCATTATGCAAAACTAATTTCAAATAAACAATAGTGCAAACACATCAAGTATGGTATACATATACCTTAAGGAGATCAAAAACCTTCTCGCATATATATTTTTGTCGAATGCTAGCACCCCTCTGCTGTAATTTGTCTGGATGAACACACAGAGTAGCCTTCCTGTATGCTTTTTTAACGCCGACAGCTGTTATAACATCAGTTAAGGGTATCGGCTGCCAACCACTATCAGGTCCAAGGATCTGCCAATGAGTACAAGAGTGTTGTAAGTTGTGCATGATACTTGGCTCCCAGATACAGAATGCTATAAGAACCATCAGAGTGAAAATTTTCAATATATGCTTAGGTAAAAATTGCTAAGAACTGCATGCAAAAGAATGTTCTTTTGTGGCTATTAGTTAGTTTACAAGTCGTAACAGGAACCATAAACACATCAGTAATGATAAAAGCTGAACATGGAGCTTGGTGGGAAAACCAATATTTCTAAGTTATAACACAAGTGCTCGCAAAAAAACTGGGAAGAATGTTGAGCAGAACATGACAGTGTACGACAATGCTAGCTATCCATGCCAAAGGTGCAGAATTCCATGAGTCGTTGTTTTTCAGAAGACTGACCCTGGCATATGGTGCTTCAGCATCCATCCTTCACATGTATAATCTGTCTGGTTTTTCAGTATTCGACTATATTCTCTTTGTTTGGGATGAGAAAAATTGATGATTTGTAAATGCAGATATATAAGAGTAAACAAGTTTTCCTCCAATATTCGAGGACGAAGGAGACAAAAGCATAGTGCTTCGTTAGTGTTGACTGGGCTATAATAGCATTTCAAAATTCAAAGTAATTGAAAATGGTAAAGCTTGTTTTTTGGGGGGAGCTGCCAGAAATTCCTTGTAGTTTCTAGGTAGGTAGCAATAAGATTAGCATTACTAAATTCATTATATGATCAATGATTGTTCAACCGATTACTATAAATTAGAATCTTGACTAACTTTTATGAAGTTCTAAAATGAAGAAAAGTCAGAACAACATCAAATGGCATGGATAACACAATGGCGTACAGAAAAGTCTGACACAGAAAAACAATGTAGTAGATAATTGGCTGGGCGGAGAAAGAAGATGGCTTCAAAAAGAACAGAAGATCATCAAGGGGCTTCATTGTTGGTAGGTGAATAAAATGTACGTATATGTTAATTTCCATGCATTTTTAAACAGACAATATTCTAGAAAAAGATGATGTCAATAGCATACACATTAAACATACGCTAGGGAAAATCATTGCAACTCTTTATAACCAAGCAATCGAAATAAAAATATCCAAAAGATGCATACATATATGTGAATTATTATGGACTGCAACAGTTGTACAGAAAAGTGTGCTCAACTAAGTCTCATCAGGTTCAAGCCTTGTAATAAGTCCATAGTTTGCAGTATCGGCCGATACTGATCCGACATGGCCGATACGATTTGGCATGTCCCGATCCGATACCCAATACTGACCAAACCGACATTGAGAGTCTCTTTTCTGGTCAGTTCGGCAAAGAAATTGAATCAAAAAGACCAAGGGTATAAAAGCATAGTAAGGTTGTAAAAGCATGTAAAAGAAGAACCTTGCCTGTCGCATGTAAACCAATCAGCATGGGTGACTATTATTTAATTCAATTTCAAAACTGCTAAGAAAACAATGGAAATACATATAATTATGTCTAAATGTAAAAAAAAATAAAAAATCTAAAAGTTAATTATTTGATTTCTGATACCAAAAAAAATCTGATACTCCGATCCGAAACCATTGATATCGATACGCATAGAAATGATCCGATACCGATTCCGTTAACGATACTGCGAACCTTGGTAATAACACGTGTAACTTATTCTTGTCGGGTTCATACCTTCAAGATAAGCAGCTATTTGAAAAATTCGGTACCAATATGATTTTTCAATTTTCAGTAAATTATATGTTTATATAAAGAGCCATGCCAAACCAAAGAATAGGTTTAACATGTAAATGTCAAACTTGAACAAACATAAAGCAAAATTATTATGCACAATATCCAAGGTTGAACCGTTGGGCAATTAAAGTAGAAAATGGACAACTAAAGATCAGGATATAAATTATCCATTGTCAAATTTGTACACTAATCTGAACTTTTTCATTTGCTCAGACTTTACGATATTCCACATTTAAGAACTTGGGTGAAGGCCTTCTTCAATCTAGCCTCGTGCAAAAGTAGCTAACCTTCTAGAAGAAGGTGGTACAAGCACAAATGTCAAAAAAACACCTTTAATGCTCATAAAGAGACCTATCAGCATACAACCTCCCCCCATCCCCCACCCCGTACCCCCCAACTTAAACATATCCAACCATCTAAACCCCACAAACTGACTAATCCTTTGTTGCATTTAGTATTTTAGTACGCTTGTCCATCTCAACAATTTCCACAACTACACTTAAAATTTTGGACATATAACTTGTATGTGCCCAACATTTTCATCCATGGAAAGAAGGTTTTTGTGAAACCTAAGCTTATACCATGAAGGCCGATCTGAACCTGGGCAGGGTATCAGTTCCAGCCAATACAGTAGAAACTGAGCAACATTCATGAACACAGTAGACGTGAAATGTACTTTGCGTTCAATTATTAGTTTCAGAAAATAAGAAAAGGATTGTCTCACATGGAACTGGAAGCTTATATTAAGTCCAACTGAAGGGTGCCTATGAACTCTTATTGGCTTTAGGGCTCATCGGCTCATTTTTATGGTCTACTAGCAACAGAAAGTCAGAAACAACCATATAAGCTGAGGAATACTATAATAAACCCTAACAGAAAAACCTTGTGGCTGATTTTTCTTTTCTTTTTCTCTTTTTTTGTTTTTGTTTTGACAAGAGGGTCTTCTCCTCTTCATGTTCTCTTCATTTTTTTTTCCTTTGGATGGTTCGTGCGAGAAGTCTCCCTTTCCTCTTGAAGTTTCTTTGCGTTTCCATATATCCTTTCACTATTATTTGGACTTCTGGTTTTGCTCTCAGCTTTATTTTAAAGATATTGCTTCTGTTGCTTCTTTATTGATGTTATTATAGAGATTGCTCTTTATTGCATTGGAATTGCTTTCTAATTCATATATCAGGTTTCTACATATTGATAAACATCGAGCTTAAGTGGTCGTGCTGAATTGATAAACAGAGTCCAACATGTTGCCCTAATTTGACATAGAAGATAATTCCAGAATCCTATATTGCATGAACCCTCCTTTGGTTACAATTTTAAGATGGATTTAATAAAAATAATCACAAGGAATAGTATGATTTAGCAATTACTAATAGTGATAGAAAATCTTGAATAGTATAATATGTCAACTATCTTTCTTAATTATATGAACATATTTCTCAAAATCTCACCAGCCAAGATAAAATAATTATGAGACCAATAGGTGCTTCAAACCTATCAATGCTATCATTGAGAATAACATACATATTTTTCATGAAGAGTCAACAATATACATATTTCTTCTTGCAGTTATGCTAAACCACATTTCAAATATTCATCTTTTATCAAAAAATAACTATAATTACTTTAGATAATATGCCTTCTCTCCACCTTCTACCGTAGAACTTATCCAAGTTCCATTGACTATTAGAATAGCATCAACAGAAGTATGCTTGGAAGATCATCCATATTATGCCTAGTAAGTTCTCCACAATCAATGCAAGGAGCTACGTTGCAGAAAATTGATGTCAGCCTATGGTGATAGGAATCAATCTACATCTACCCAAACTTCCCATGCTAAAAGCTACTGTTCTATCATGCATGTAATCCCACCAATATAGCTAGTAAGCACTTATTTTGTAAAAAAAAAAAAACCCATCATATAGCCATCCAAGGGGCATTATCAAATAACCTATCTTAGTGTATGGTATTAAGTGATATAAATCAAACACTAGGTATAGAGAAGAATAACATCTGCATACATATTGAAGTGTGGACAGAAGGGCCCTCAAGTTGCCTTCTTTTCCAGTTGACCATCTCCTGACATCAGCATCCAGAGATTCTGCCAACCTCTGCAATCACCATGAGATTCAGTATCAGAAACAAAATTAAACAATTAACCCAAATCGTTTCTTATCTCCGTTTATACATTTCTCTCTGCTTGCTCTCTTTGAGCAAGAATATCACGCATATTCTTTTCTGCAAGGGCTTTTGCCTGAAAGAAAAAAAAAAACGTAAACAAATGACATTATTTCAATCAAAACCTGCCAAAGTATCTGCACTAATAAAAGCCTAAGCATGTGAACTACAAAATTGAGCATACCGCACGTTCAAACGTCCTCTGATGCCTCTCCAGCCTGGCTTTGCACCTCAAGGGTGAGTCGCCATTACCTATTTCACATTTTCCATAATTCCATTATGTATGTAGTGTGAAAGTAGAAGATGACAGATAAGCTTCAGATGCAAACACCTAGAGCAATTATTACCTTGAAAATGAAAATCTGTATTTTTAAGAGAACTGCTAGAACTTGCACTTCGAAACCGTGCATCACGTGGAACATTCTGCATGCCCTACCATAAGTCATGAGCATGAAGCATAAACATGGAGAATACACAAGATATACAATTTAGATTATGAATTCTCAACCTACCGCAAAACTAGGGTTTGGATTTATTTCACCATCCTCCCTATCATTGCCCCTACTGTCCCTTGAAGCTGCATTAGACCTCTCTGCACGTTGTCTTGCATCAGAAGCAGCTTTCTCAGCAAGCGCTTTTTCTACAGCGCGCTCCCGAGCCTCTGCTGTTGCTCGCTCAACTGCAGCACGTTCTGCCTTTAGTTTAGCTTCCTTAGAAGCCTTGTCAGCTAATGACTTCTCCAGAGCTTCAGCAGAAGCTTTCTCTGATTTTTCCCGGGCCTCTGCCATGGCTCTTTGTCGAGCTTCCGCTGTAATCCTCTCCACTGCAATCCTTTCTGCCCTTTCCCGCGCTTCAGTAAGAGCCCTTTCATGAGCTTCACTTGTTGCTCTTTCAACAGCAAGTCTGTCTTTTTCTCTTTCCCTCTCCCTCTCCTTCTCTTCATCCAAATTCCTTGCCTGCTCTTTCTCCTGTTCTTTTTTGTTTCTTCTAGCATGTTCCCTTTTTTCTGGTTTATGCATATCCGGCATAGCATTCTCAGTCAACACAGTATGGTGATTCTCTATATCAACTTGAGCTGGACTTTGTGAGTAAATTTGATGAGAGCCAATATTATCTTGAGCTAAACTTCGTAAGTTAACTGGACATAACTCAATGTCATCTGGAACTGAATTTTGTACGTTAGCCTTCTCCCCCAAGAGACTAGCTTGTTGGATATTTTCAGCCTCCTTGTCTACAGCCCTTTGGCATTTATGTTGACCTTCAACTGATACTTCATGCATTTCCTCAAAATCCGAAGACATGTGAACACCTCCTCCAACCTTCTCTGTAACTCTCTCTTTCAACCCTTCTTCTGAAATTCTAGCTTCCTCACAGTTGTCCTTCTCCCAAATTGCCGGTGCAGACTTTTGCTGCTTCTCATCTTGATGAATTTCCTCTTTAACTTCTCTTGCTTTGATCTCTTCGGAACCTTGCAAACCAACTTCTTCTGTCAAGTTGGTACTTTCCTCACATTCTCTTTGTTCAAATGTGCCTTGCACTGCTTCAAGTATCACTAAATCTGCTTCACATTTATTGGTACCTTCAATTACTTGACTTTGCTGCAAGCAGAAACCTGACTTTTCAGTCCTGTTCAATCTTTGGATTTCCTCTTCTGGCGCTGAAGTAGTGTCTTCACATTCACATCCACTTTCCTCGTGACTGTACGCAGATTTATTGTCTTTCCTTGTATTCTGATGACTTTCACACTGATAAGCCTCGTCAACTGCTTCCAACTGCTCCACTATTTCATACATGTGTGATTGAGCCTGCATACCTGCTCCACCAACCTTGTTCTGCCTCTTCTTAGTTTCAAGAGTTACACCAGATACAGAATCTCCGACCAGTTCCTTCTCATTGTTGTCACATCCACAAGGCTTCTCTGCCACTTCCAGTTTCCTCTCTTTTTCTTCACCACGAGTATCCCTGTCAAATTCAAAAGACGCACCACAAGGTTCGTCACTCTTTTTATTCTCTCGAGATGCATAATCTCCTGCAGCACACCCCTTAATGGCATTCGATCTCTCTTGTTCATGTTCACTAACTTGGGCAACTTGAACTGCTAACTCTTTTTCATTTCCCCTTCGTTGAAGAGAATCATGAACCTCTTGAAATTTATTCACATTTTCTATCCCTGCGCATGCCTTTAAAATAGTATTTGGTATCTCCCTGATTTTCTCATACACAGCCATATTACCATATATAAAGTTGTCTTCTTTCCTATCACTGGTTTCCTCAACTTTCTGCAACCTTCCATTCCTTCCAAATTCACAGGATAGTTCTGCCTGTTTGACATCATTTTCAGTGTATTCATTGACCTTGGTAGCGATCTTCTGATTCTTCTCAAAACCTTCCTGCTTGTGGACCTCTTTGACCATTTTGGAGTTGTTCTCACTTTTCACCAACTCATAGAATTCTTTATCCGCTTTCCATACCCCGGGTACCTCCAACTCATATGGCACCGAAGGTGTTGTTTTAAATTCATGTCCTTGCATTATTTCTTGATCCTCACCAGATGATACAACACATCTTTCCTTCACGTCAGTTGTACCTTCTTTTGCTGTTCCGATGACATTTTCTCTCGCTTTAAAAGAAAACTGTTTTGTACTTCCTTCTTCCTCTAGCAAGGTTTTCTGAGTTTTCACTTCAGATAAACATTTTACCTTTTCCACAGTTTTATCCTCTGGCCTTTCATCACATTTCATGACTTCTTGCTGACCCATCTTTTTACGGCTCTGAGCGTTTTCTCTTTTTCTCTCCATTAATTCCTTTGCACTTTTTAATCTAGCTTGAGCTTGTTCCATTGCTTCTTTCATAGCAGCAGCAGAAGCTGCAGCAGCCGAACTAGCATCTACCTCCACATCAAAGAAAGAAGGAGATCCATCCTTCAAACCCTTGTTGATCAAATGGCCTTTAGAAACACCCAAACTGTAATGAGTCTGGCGGTTCCCCATGGTTTTGGGTAAACTTCCTTCTTCAAGATCGGCTTTGAAACTTCCATATATATTCATTTTTGGCAGTCCCTGCTTACTGACTAACTTAGGTGGCGCTCTTGAGGGTGGTGGCACTCGAGAAGGCTCCGTTCGGAGGTTGATATCAGATATAGTAACAAATGCGACATCAGGAAGTGATACATCCCCACTGGATGACGAATGATTGCTAGAAGAGCGGGAATGGTGCCTAACATTAGCAGGACCATCTTCACCTGTGGGATATCTGTTGGTGAATTGTTTCTGCTGTGTTTTCAACTCAGCTCCAAAACTTTTTTTGCAATCACCAGGAAAGGTAATGTTCGCTTGGTTTTCATCAGGTAATCCCCCGTGAGAACTTACAATGTGGATATGATCATTCTTTACAACTTTAGGGGGATTATCAGTTTCTGTTCCATGCAATGGGGAGAATGAATCTATCATGTCAGTATATCCAGTAACCGCATGAAGATGAGTTACATATGTGGTACCACTTGATGTGTCCTCTATGCTTCTATGGTTCGTCTTGTGAAATGACATATTGAATTGCCTTGATCCATCATCTGAGTGTTCGGAGTTCAGCGGCAAATGATTCTTTCCTCCCCATGCACCTTCTCCATGGACATCTGAAGTATCTTCTGCCTGCCGGCCAACCTCTGTTTCCTTCAGAATTCTAATTAATCAAAATAATATCAATAGCCAAACTATCTATAAGTAAGTACACGAGAAATCAATCTGAAATTTTGTACATCTTTTAGGACAAAATTTATGAAATTATGAAAATCAAGATGCTAAGTATTGCCTTCTCCATAAATGATACACAAGAAGAAATCATCATCCAAACCTTCTCCCATCAGAATGTGAACAAAAGAAAAAGAATAAGTAAATTGTAAATGTTGACAACCAGAAAAGGAATGAATCAATATTGAAGTTTTGTTTCAAATCCAGAGTGTCGTGTGACTCTTGCCTAAGCCTACCAGTTTTCTAAGACCAAAGCTTAGTGTAGACTTGACCATTAAAACTGATAAATATACATCATTTTATTATTTCCTTAGCTTTTGAATGTCTGTGTTCATTTATTTATCATCCATTCCTCAAACTCACTCAGTCATACAACCAGTGTACCGAGTCTCCCCTTTACTCCAATTGAGTAGAAGGCCCACCAGGTAGGCAGCTTGAAGTGATCAAACAAACAAAGACCAAAATAATAAGACAAAACACGAAACAAAATGAATCTTCACCCTTTGCAGGAAGTTTTTGCCTCACAAAGAAAATGAAAATTTGAATTTAAATATGAGACCAACACCATTAGAAAGAGTGTCCATTAAGGCTTTATATCTATCGCAAATCACCTATAAAACCTTAAGAAGTATGTATGGCCGAAACAAAAACATGCACTTAAAGCAGGACCATCTCTTTGGCAAGAGGATAGCTGAGCATATGACAAATTGTATACTTTTTATATTTACTAAATTGACTGCCAAAACCAACTTTAGTTGGCAATTGCTTTGTCCTAATAGGACTGACATACAGCTTTCCTTGAGAAATTTCAGATCCAGTAAAATATGTACTTATGGGGTCAATGGGTTCAGATCGAGGTTCACAGTATTTGCGGGAAAGATACAATAGGAGTCGTATCCTATCATTTTGGGCACATCCAATCCAATACTTGCCCCCAACCAGTACAGGTGTGGCTATCTTACTGGTCATTTTGGGAAGGAAAAAATTAAAAGAAAAAGAGAGGTATGGAAAGAAAAAAAAGCAAAGATCTGCATGCTACAATATGGAGATAAAATTTTATCAATACAATATAATTATTACCATTTGATTAAGTTGTATACTATCAATTCACAATGTTTATCCATCTTAATATTATTCCATTAAAAACCATATATTGTGGAGTTATTTGTCTAAAAGCTTGTAAAATGAACAAAAATACCTACTGCAGGAGAATATTTTAACAACGTTGATATTGTTCCATCCAAAACTAACAAAAAACAACCAACTATACATAAAATTAATAAATTATACCTAAATGTACCAAATATTTTCTAATTTTTACAATAATTTATTAGGAGTTCTACTTATCTTTTAGTCTCTTAATAGGAGTTCTATTGTTGGGCGTATGCACAAAATGTCAAAGACATTTATCTCACCATAAGAGCAGTCACACATCCTGTAAATTAAAATTAAAGACTTTGTTGATACTGCTGCTGTTGTTGCTATATGAGCAGTCACTAATCTCCTATGTTGCACTGACACAAATGCAACACAATACAATACGAACACAGAACCTAGTTTGGTGTATCCTAGTGTATTTTGGAGTGTGTGTTATGTCCAATACGTGTTTGACATGACGTGACACAGACACGTTATGTCCAATATATTTCAGCTACAATGTGACATGGACACGACATCCACTTTTGGAATGTCCACACTTTCTAGCTTATCCCCCATGCTTGTTAGATGCCAGGTTAGTGCATAAAGTCAAAAGCTGAAGAGTGACACTCTGGGATTGCCACACGAAAGAAATAACTCGTACGAAATAGGGTAAAGCTTGCAACTATAATTGCTTGGAATTGAATACGATTGCACAAATGATGAAGAAAGGTGTTGTCAACAAGAGTGACGATCCTCCTAAGCAACAGAAACCTAGGCTCTGCAACTAACATAGCATAACCACATGTCAGCGTGCAAGGTACCAACATAAAGCCTAGGAACACCACCATTTAAAGACTTGGAGACATGGGCGAACGAACGAGGGGAAGCTTACACACAAAACCCAGGGAACACACACCCCCCACCCCCCACCCCAGCCCCCTTGACAGCCTTGATTGTCAATGTTTCAACTGACTACAAGAGCACAAGGAATAGCGATTTGTGATCCTCTAGCCAGACACTACTGGCCGGCGATATACTAGTATCTATTTCTTGCGAACAATATAACCACTCACATAGAAGGTCGGTTAGGGATTGTTGACATCCATAAAATAAGTGTTTCAATAAGCATCTCCAAAATGGCATTTATTACATACACAACTATATGGACTTGATCACGACAATCAAGAGTTATGTTGGATACGAATATGATACGAGAAGATATGAACACGGAGACTCGTTTACAGCAATGATTTTGACGTGTCCTAGAGTATTTTGGAGTGCATCATATACGCATTGGACACGATAGTATATGGCACCAATTTGGAGTAGTCGTGTTTCCTAGATCAAGAGAGCACAAAAGATATTGCGAATAAACACACACATATAGAAAGTCATGGTCCACTTGAATGGGATAGGCATGATAAAAGTTCTAGAGGAGAATTGCTAAACATGTAGTGACCAATTGCCAAGGTGCTGGTAGCATCAACATGACGTCATAGTGCTTTGATCATAAAACCAACATTTTTTCATGTAATTTAAGCTCATCCAACTTAAAAGCACCCTACAACTTCACCTGGACTCAAAAAAGGGGTCTAGATGAAGAGGTAAAATGATTTGTTATAGGGACAATGGGACATCCGTTCATCTCTATGACTTATGGCAAACAAAACACAAGCTTGTATGGAGAAACATGTATATAAGTAAATGGGCATGTGCAATGCTTGTTAATAAATGCTATATTTATAAGGTTGTGTCTATCAGTTTTAAATTTAAGAAAATACATTGTATTAACTATTAGTAATTGAACACGATGGATTACTTTTCCATCTCCAGCTTCTAAAAGAAGGTAATGTGAGATACATATTGAATTGATTAGATTATTCAACAACTAGTTAAATGATAAGACGAGCCTATAAGGAATATACCTATGAGGAATATAAGGCAAGGCTGCAGATGTCTGATTGGGTTTTGAAATGTTGGGAACATATTGTGTGTCTGTGCGTGATTTAAATGTCCAAAAGCTATCTAACGAGTAATTTAAATTTCAAGAGTCTAAGACAAGTCGTCGTCATCTTAGTCTTCTCTCATCAGAATGGGTCGGTTATCAAGCATAAGAAACCTCCATAGGCTATCGAGCATAAGAAACCTACATAGGCTATCGAGCATGAGAAAGCTCCACAAAAGATTTGACAAAGTTTTATGACCGGTTGTCGACTATCAAGTATCAACCCTCTAGGTTGGTGCCAAATTTACAGCAAAGGTATATATGAGCATGAGAGGGTCATGCCATAAAACCTAAGTTGTCAGTTGGCAAGTAAGTAGATCTACCTTCTGGATTGCAGTTTAAACTCATACAACCAAGGAACTCCCTCCAAATTTTTCTAAACTTAAAAAAGATTATAAACGAAGAGGTAAGATGAAATTGTATACACCAAAACGTGAAGGAATGACAATCCTGAAGTCTAAGGCAACTACAAATATCAAAAGCTACTCACCTATGTTGTCACTCTTCATTAAAAATGCCTACAAAAAAATATTAAAACAAAATTTCTTACTAAAATAAGGTGGTGATAACTAGAGTGGTAGTAGCATGGTGGGCGCCTGAAGTGGAGGTGGCACAACTTAGGACACCATGGAGGAGGAGGGGCTCTGATTTTGTCTGATATTAGCTGACCAGTAAAAGTTGTATGTTGGTTGACATAATGGGTTCAACTCATTATGTCGACCGACATATGCCAAAACAACATATATGACATAAAGTTAGAATTGCTATATAACGGGCATCTAAAGCAATGATATAATTAATATGAAATCCGTCCATACAATTAGATTAAATATGGAAGATATGATAATGTTATTGGGTGATTATCTTTGAATCTTTGGCTAAATTTGGTTAGTACTATAGCTAGATCTAATTTTAGGAAGTATGATAATGTATTAGGTGACATACAAAGGCTTGTCTCGATATTTATAGGATATCGAGCATAAGAAATCTCCACAAAAGATTTGACCAAGTTTTATGACCGACTGTCACTGTAAACCCTCTAGGTCCCTCTAGATTGGTGCCAAATTCCTAGCGGGCATATATATGAGCATATGAGGGTCATGCCATAAAATCTAAGTGGTCATTTGGAAGGTAAGTAGACCTACATTTTCAATTGAAGTTTAAGCTCATGCACCAAGAAGCACCCTCCAAGTTTCCCTAAACTTAAAAGGGTATAAATGAAGTGGTAAATTTATACAATTTGCTATAGAAAATTGCATTTATTTCTATGACATGTTACACCAAAGCATCAAGGAATGACAATCCCAAAGTCTAAGACAACTACAAATATCAAAAACTACTCACCTAAGTATTGTCACTCTTCATTAAAAATGTCTACAAAAAATTGTTAAAACAAAATATCTTACTAAAATAAGGTGGTTATTACTGGGGTGGTAGTGGAATGGCGGTGACGCCTGTAGTGGAGGTGGCACAACTTAGGGCACCCTGGAGGAGGAGGGGCTCTGGATTTTGTCGGATGTCAGCCAACCAGATTGTATGTTGGTTGACATAACGGGTTCAACTCAATATGCCGACCGACATGTGCCAAAACAACATATATGACATAAAGTTAGAATTGCTATCTAGCGGGCATCTAAAGCGATGATAGAATTAATATGAAATCCGTTTATACAATTAGATTAAATATGGAAAACATGACTATGTATCGGGTGATTATCTTTGGTCTTATACTAAATTTGGTTAGTACTATAACTAGATCCAATTTTAGGAAGTGTGATAATTTACTAGGTGACATAGAAAGGCTCGTCTTGGAATCCCAAGGGTGGTGTCTCGAAAACGTAAGGTAGTTACTGACTAGTCAACATGTATTTCAGAATCTTGCCTGGAGTTGTGTTTTAGAAATGATCGACATTGTAGAAGTTGTGTTTCGGGTGGTCTCAAAATCCTAAGGGTCTTGCCTGAGATTGTGAAGCAGTAGTAGTAGGAAGAGCAGAGTTGTAGTGGAGATTTTGCGATGGTTGAGCATGTAAGGATTGCAATTCAGTGACTGACTAGTAAGGAGAGAGATGGATATGGGTGCGGAGAGAGAGAGAGAGAGAGAGAGAGAGAGCACTTCGCGGTGGAAGGACACGACCGTTTGGTCATGTGCCGGGGGAGTAAAGGAAGGGGAGGAGGCATCCCGACAGCCCTGACTATTGCTCCTGCAGGTGGCCGACCTGTCCCCTCCCTTGGTGGCGGAGCTAAGGGTTGAGACAGGGACGGAACTACATTAAACCTGCGGGACCATAACACCCCTCTCCCTCCAACTTTTGGAGAAATATGTTCATATCTTCTTGGTCGTCCTCATCATTCAATCATGATTCTCTCCTTGTGTGGAAGGGAGCTTTTTTATTTAAAAAACACATACACTGCAATTAGCTTTTATTATGACATATTCAAGCTGTTGGTATTATAATCCTTTTATACTCTAAACAAAATATCGGAAGCTATGTAGTCTGTATGACGGGATCCTGATGCTAAAGGGGAATATTACAAAATTGAGTACATTAGGCAGTTATCCCTAATTTACCCTAGATTTAAAAATCATATTGATTCTCGTATCGAAATCTCTAATTTGGTTACAAATTCACACAAGGGCACATCATACCATACAAGAGAGTTTTGTTCAATTTTCCCAGTTCAAAACTAACATTCCCATCAATAGAGACAGACCTAAAGCATGGACTCAGGAGGGGCATGCCCTCCCCCTACCCCACCCTACCTCTAAGTTTTGAAATTTCACATAAGTCATTAAATTTTGAAATCTATAATACACAGGGTGTATTGGCACCAATTCCTAACCTTTGAAATTTTACATAGGTTCTCCTTAATTTTTGAAAATTATGAAATAATTAGTACATTGCGCCCCCAAAGACGCCATCATCCTCCCAGCCAACCCCCCCCCCCCCCCCCCCAAAAAAAAAAAAAAAAGGAAAATTCTATAGACACTTCAAAAATTACTTGGGAGTGCTAGTCCAGGCTGACCCAATTTTTACTCAGGACAACCCAAATTTTTCTTTGGGGTCGCCCACATCCCTCCTCCCTACTCCCAGCCTAATCTGACGCCCTCACCGACGAACTCTGGCGCCGGCTTCGTCTCGTCCGCTGGTAGTGCCGCCAGCTGCAACAGAGCCGGAGTACCACCACCGGAGTAGGACATCGTCGAGGTGAAGTTCAGCTGGCGGACCAGCTTCTTGGACGGGAAATCCGACGGCGCCAATGAAAAGTACCGAACCCCTTGGTCTATAGGAGGCGTCAATTTTCCTCCTCAAACACCCCACCACCACCACCCACCCACACACACACAAACAAAATTCAAGTCTAGTACCAGTCAGTCCAGCCCTTGCAGAGATCGGAGAAGAATAAGGGATTGGATTTAAATTTTAAATGACTGAGGACTCGTAAGAAAAATATTTGGGGACGGAGGACGGGAGGAGGAGACGGAGGAAAAGGTCGAGGAGAAGAGGAGGCGGAGGAGGACTGTCGTAGTATTTGACAGTCCTTCCAATAAAAATTTTGGCGGTCCTGAAAAAATTGGCTAGCATGAAGCAATTTTTCCGGTGGCAAACTTGTAAATAAGTAAAAACTAAATAATTGGGCTAGCCTAAGTAATTTTTGATGTGCCTTTAGAATTTCCCAAAAAAAAACCACTACTAGAACGCACATACACAAGCTTTTAGAAGAAAATGTGTTTTGAGTTTTCTTGTTAAATCAGTTCCGTCCTTGAATAGAGATTTTCTTATAGAAAGTACTGGAGTTTTCTTTCTAAAATTAAAGAGAAATTTACCTATCTCCGTTCTCCAGTTCAATTTCTAGTTTCCTCAACCATCAAAAATCCCATTTGACTACAAATCAACAAAAGCAAGAACAGTCCAAAAGAATTGCTGTCGAGTCATCGTGTCAGACATAGACACCCGAGTCACATTTGGACGCATCAAAATTCGTATGGTGTTTGTGTCCGTGTCCCTGTGTGCATACTGTGTCCACGCAACCGAGCGACAAATTCACACCGCAGCAATTTGTATCACTAGGGAGAGCTTAGAACCCAGCAAAGTCTTTCCTTTTGCCATTAATCCAATCAATAAACCATATAAAGGATACTATAACTGTTCTACAATAATTAATGTACATAAAACTAGCACACACAAAAAAAACGGAGCTTCTTCACTAAATTTTTTTTTAAAAAATGACTATATACACAAGCCAAATAACAAGAAATTTGCTACATTTCAACTTAAAATAAGAAATCACAGTAGAAACGAAGCAAGCTGAGAAAGTAACCTTCCATTGGAATTGTTCTTCTTCCCGAACAGCTCCTCGTAGTCAACAGCGAAGTCGCTCCCGCGGAAACCCCCAAAAATCTCCGTGTAGTCGAGGGGCCCCATTTCGTCGCAGACGTCCGGCTGCGGCGGGAGGTCGAGGAAGGGGATGGAGCAGGACCCGGCGACCCCGCCGAAGACGTCCCCGTAGTCCGACCTCGCGGTGAACTGCGCCGGCTGCTTCGTCGAGCCGCCGTGGCCGTGGCCGTGGCGGCGGGAGCTCCGGGGGTCCGCCATGGAAGCTCCGGCGGGCTCGCTAGGGTTAGGGTTTGGGGGACCTCTCTTCTTCTTCTTCTTCTTCGCTTTATTCTTCTTCGCTTCTCTGTAGAAATATTTGAGAAGAGTTTGTTCCTACGACGGTGATGTACAGAGACTGAGAGCAGTCTGTCAGCGGCGCCAGCTTTTTTGCATTTGGCTTTTTCTACCGTTCTAAACGATTTTGCAGATAACACCCTATTATTTGTGGGCTACATTGAAATTGGTAAATTATAAGGGCACAGCACAGGCTGTCGCAAGTGTTAGTTTTTCATTATTTACAAGTTTGCCACTGAAAAAATTATTCAGGACTATCCAAGTGGTAGGTATAAAAGATAACGAGGACTGCCAGAAATTGTGGCAGTCCTGAAAGTAATGAGGACTGCCACAATTTCTGGCAGTCCTAGAAGTAATGAGGACTGCCAGGAATTGTGGCAGTCCTGAAAGGGACATGTTCTACAACAGGACTGCCACAATTTCTGGCAGTCCTAGACATATTGAGGACTGCCAGAAATTGAGGCAGTCCTGAAAGATACTTGCTGTACAGCAAGTTCCTTTCAGAACTGCCACAATTTCCGGCAGTCCTAAAGTCGACATTTTCGAATGAAAAAAATATATTATGGTTTATTTCAATCTTGATAATAGAGTGAAATATGTATTTTAGGATTTATTTCCATGCATTCTTTGTGAGGAAAGAAGTATTTAACCTTTATTTTCATACATTTTAGGGTTTATTTAATTTTTTGGGTGCCATCGAAATTGGAAAAGAGAAGGAAACTAGGGTTTTGATGGAGATGGTGATGATGAAAACGGTGGAGAAGAAGAAGATGATGATGATGAGAAAAAAACTAGGGTTTTGATGAATATGTGAGAATGAAAATGGTGGAGAAGAAGAAGATGGATAGAAGAAGAAGAAGAAGAAAGCTAGGGTTTGTGAAGAGAGAGAGTGGAGAAGAAGAAAATGGACAGCCCCTGAATAGAAAATTTGGACAGCCCGAGTAAAAATTCCTCAAAACCTGGCTAGCCCTAATCCTGGCTAGCCCCGAGTAAAAAAGGCTGTGCCCTTATAAATAGCCTTGAAATTTTGGAAGGGTGTGTTTGGTATTTGCAGAATTGTTGCTAAGGAATTTAAGATTTCCTTTGAGAATTTTGTGTTTGATTGTGAGCCGTGTCAACTGTCAACGGGAATTTTAGATTTCCCATGGACAACGCTTTCTTCCACAAAGTTTCAAATTTTGTGGTCGACAAGGACCTGGTTATCTACACGGTAACTGTTCATGTTTCGGATCCTTTTTTTCATGTGGCTGTCGATTTTAGAACAATTATATGAAATTTTGTACAAAAGTTTAATTTTTTAACTAAATCGAGATAGACCAACATGAATATCCACCAACCTAAAATCTCGGTCGATTTTTACTACAATTGTTTTTTTATGATGATATTTGTTCAAAGATAGAATGTCTAAATATAATCTCATAGTTCTCTTGATCTTAAAGTTCCAATTCTAAATAATCAAACTATTAAAATAACCATATATATGTCAAAATGACGTGCTCAGAATAAAGCATGTATTAACAATGAACATACAAGTTTAGATTAAATTTTGGAACTAGAAAAGGAATAAGTAAAAAAAAAATTGCTAAAACAATCTTACTGAATTTTTTGCATTTATACTACTTTGGTTTAAAAGTTAAGAAAACTAACATTACATCCTCGCAACTTGTTCTGTGAATTTTTTTAATATTTACACTTGACTACCTTCAAGTTCAAGGTTAGTCCTAAGATTTTGGAGGCATTATGCAAAAAAATATCCTCTACACATACTCAAAATAAAATTACAAACCATGCATCCAAACATAAATTCTATAAGTAAATTACAAATCTTGATGCATTATATTGTTCAATAAGACACGTAGGTACTTGAGATAAATTACAAATCAATTTTAAAATAATATGCGACAAAATTTATAAAACTTGCATCAACGGCAGTCCTTGCCAAATCAACAACCTGCAAAAAAAGTTTACAAAGATCAACAATATCAACATTTTTCACGTAATCACTTAAAGAATTTTCTCTTTTCATTTTTTATGCAAAATCATTGCTTAAGTTCTTGGAATAAAAAAAAAAATCAAACTTTTCACTTTTTGTTGAAATTAAAGGCAACAAATCTAGTCCTTATTTCTTGTGATATTATTGAGCGTAAGTAAGATTTTAATAACTTGAGTGGGTTTTTCTTTTTTTTTGCAATCGCAACAATAACAGCAATAGTCAACAATGTTCTATATGCAATATTACCTTCAATTCATCAACAGCAATATTATCTTGTTCTATATAATCAACGTAATCATGTTGGCCGAAATCATCGATATTATCATCTTTGCCTAAGTTAGCAACATTTCCATTTTGTCTAAACCATCAACATTATATTACTATTTTTTCTAAACTTGAACATACTAAAAACTTGTGGTTCTTTAACAACAAACCTATCAATGTCTCTCTTTGAATTTCAGTCAATATTTCAATCCTTCTTTTCTTTGTACATTTATCATATCTAGGTGCATATTTTTATAGGAGGCGTTCTTAAAACATATTAATATTATAATAAGTGGAAAAGCAAAAATTATATAACTTTGTTGTTTGCTTCCTTCATCCACTACTTCATGCCACGAATCTTCTATAATTTACAATTCTTATTGGCTCTTGCTTATCAATTTGAATTTGCGACATGAAATTTATGTTGAAAAATAATAGGAGGTGTTGCATCATGTTTGATTTTTTTTTAAAATCAAGGGTTTTGAGGGAAGAGAGATGTCGGATGGCTATTCCTACCTCCTCGTTTGTTTAGCAGAATATTCGGGTTGAAAAAAAAAAGTGATTATTTTTTATGTTTGGATACCAAATGAATTTAGGAAGAAAGGGAAGTGATTCCCAAAAAAAAAAAAAATTAGAAAGAAAAGTGATTACATCCATCCAAACAAGGAAGAAAAGTGATTACATCCATCCAAACAAGAACCACTTTTCCACATTGAAATAATCACTTTCATTTCCAAATTCATTGGCATTTCCAAACATCGGAAAGGAAAATCAATGAAAAATAATTTTTTCCAAAGGAAAGGAAATGACAAGAAATTGATTTCCTCTCCCTTCCATTCAGCGAACCAATCGAGGTCTAAATGTTGAGCATCCACACTAAGAGATGTTTCAAGTACTATATTTTGACTTTTGTCAAATTGTGTAGTACTTGAAGGTTACACTGAGCACTTGTTCTACTTGAAACTTGCTAAAAAGCTAAAAGACACTTCATATTTGGGAGCGTGCGTCTATATTAATTCATGTGGAAGCATGCGTGTTGCTCTCCCATGACCGGCGCTGACTACCTTATGATAGGTTTATTTTTCGACAAATTCATCCATCGAAACTTTTAGGTCCCTTAACCTTGTTCCTTTCCCCTCCACCCATGCTCCGCATACAATCCCCTCCAATGCATCTCCCTTCCCATCGCTTGCAATATCCAACTTTTTTCATTTTCAAAAGGGGGGAAGATGGTAGAGATGGGAAAAAGTACGGTCATCTACTTTCTAAAACACAAGCAATAGATGATAGTGTTGTGAAACCCTTACTACTCACCATTATGTCATGAGTTACACATGACCCTTGGAATCATGTAACTCATGACCCTTGGGTTATGTAACTCATGACCCTTGGGTTGCCCCTTATCCCTATATATATGGTCCTTGCCATATGATGAAATGAAGTGAAGAAAAATACTATTCTACGATATCTAGTATCCCTTCAAACACGTTATCAGCACGATTGTTGAAGCAAGGAGAATCGACGTCCAGATCTCGACGTCATCCTTCCTTTTTCCCTAGTCGATCCGACCAGAGGCTGATAAAATGGCCAAAATAGCGAGTGTCGATTTCGAAGTACTAGATGCTGCTGGAAAAAAAAATTCTGTTTGATCTTTGTAAACCAATTTTCCTTGCTGCTAGAATTTAGAAAAACCAGCATAAAGTCTCTGTTCGGATCAAATTAGAAAAACTACCTAAAACTTGCTACATAGCTGAAACTTTATGTGTCTCTGTTAGAAAAGTAGCATAAAGTCTCTGCTACAAAACTACATTATCAAACTTACTATATTATCAATTATTATTCATTAAACAATTGTATTTGGTTGATCTTTGTATAATCCATTGTAGTTACTTGGTTATACATTAAGTAAATTTGCTTCATTCTTAACAATATTTTGAATATTCACATTGGTTGATCATTGTCATATATATTACTCTTTGGACAATTGATCTTATATAATTGTCATCACTTAAGTAAATTATTGTTCAACTAATCTTGTTAGAATTGACACCGTAGCAATTTTCTTTTTCTATCAATTCTAGCTTCTTTTATTCAATATTTTAATTTAGGCTAAATCAAACAATTAATTAATTTAGTAAAAATTCCTTTAGTTTTTAAGTTCTAAAGTTAAGATTTGTTTGGGAACAAGCCGAAAGGGCCCTTCTGTCAACAAGGCGAAATATCGTCTAAGCGACCGGTACTTAAGAGTTCCTAGTGAACCTCCGCTTGCTGGGATCCGGCCCCTACAGCTAACCCAACCTTATCAAAACTTGAAAAACTAAAAATTTAAAGGTTTATCACTAAAATTATTTTAATTGTTAATTTTAGCTTAAAACCATCTCATTGAGTAAATATAATTTTTTAGACCTTAGAAATATGACTTCCAAGAAAGAGGACACATATTTCAAGAGGTGGCAGAGCCAGATAAAATTTTGACTTACCACCTTATAAACTATGCATTTTTGCAAGCACTTATTGACCTCTCTATATCGGCCCGTCGATCGATAATTTTTTTTTATTGATCTATAGATGAAGTGTGAATGCCTTGTGGACAGCGCCTCGACGCACACAATCCTTCGAGAAAAAAGCTATTTTTATAGCTTATATGATTATGACGTCCCGTTATTACGATATCAGGACTATCAAACATAATAGAAGGATATGGTGAAGCAATTATATTGCTCCCAAATAAAATAAGACTAATAATAAAAGATGCACTATTCTCTCCTAAATCAAATAGGAACCTCATAAGTTTCAAGGACATTCGTTTAAACGGATATCACTTAGAAACAAATGAAATAAATGAGGCAGAATATCTGTATGTTACTCGTCTAAAAGATGGTTCAAAAACTATCTTAGAACGATTCAAGGGACTCCCGTCGGGTCTCTATCATACTCATATTCAATCAACAGAAGCTAAAATGATTGTGCACCAGAAGTGTCATTCATCACCAAAATTTAAACTTTGGCATAATAGACTGGGTCACCCAGGATCAGCTATGATGAAACGAATCATAAGCCAATCCAGTGGACACAACCTGCAGAACCTGAAGATTCTTCAGAAGTATGATTACTCGTGTCTACCTTATTTTCAAGGCAAAATTATAACGAGATCATCCCTTTTGAAAGTGGGACTAGAGTCTCCTAGCTTCTTAGAGAGAATTCATGGAGACATTTGCGGACCTATTCACCCCGCAAGTTGTCCATTTAGGTACTTTATGGTACTTATCGATGCATCTACTAAATGGTCTTATGTGTGCCTTTTGTCCACCCGCAACTTAGCTTTTTCTAAGCTATTGGCACAAATAATTAAGTTGCGGGCTCATTTCCCCGATAATCATATCAAAAAATTAAGACTTGATAATATGGGTGAATTTACTTTACAGGTCTTTCAAGACTATTGCCAAGCAACTGGCATCGAAGTTGAACATCCTGTAGCTCATGTTCACACCCAGAACGGGTTAGCAGAATCTCTTATTAAGAGATTACAATGGATTGCTCGTCTATTGTTGATGCAGTCACAGTTGACTGTAGAAGCTTGGGGTCATGCTATATTGCATGCCGCATCACTTATTAGAATACGGCCTTCTGGAGGTCATATTCTATCTCCGATGCAGCTCGCTTATGGTTTACCTCCAAATATCTCTCATTTGAGAGTTTTTGGTTGTGCTGTTTACGTCTCCATTGCTCTCCCACAGAGGACCAAAATAGGTCCACAACGTCGATTAGATATCTATGTTGGGTTTGACGCACCCTCTATAATTAGATACCTAGAACCCCTGACGGGTGACGTATTTAAGGCATGTCTTGATGACTGTGAGTTTGATGAAGGATTATTTCCTAAACTGGGCACTGTCATGCCCCGATCCGGAATCATCCGAATTATCGTCCTCGCAGGGGGCGTGATGCCGCACGAGCCTGGAGTTGCGCTCGTGCAAAGCAAGATGACAAGTTCTCAAATGGTTATCTTTTGATTCGATATTAACAACGAAAGGAAACAGAGTATACGAAACAATTCTCTTTATTGATATCTGAAACTGAGATTACAA
The DNA here is from genome assembly GCA_029216955.1 of Iris pallida. Lineage (NCBI taxonomy): Eukaryota > Viridiplantae > Streptophyta > Magnoliopsida > Asparagales > Iridaceae > Iris > Iris pallida. Next base: position 10,329,263 of record JANAVB010038615.1, on the reverse strand, counting down.
TGGCTTTCGATAGCCTAACAATATATGCCAGATTGGCTACAACACTCAGGTTCTCTCTTGCCCACAAAGAATTTTACCGTTCCATACATCATGCCTTCTATATCTCGGCCGCATCAATCCAGCTGCATAGTCCGAGCGTCAAGCGATCGCACGCTTCAATGCGCTTCGGCATTCCAAGTCTCAACACGTTCAAGCAACGCTTCATCGTGAGCAATCCATTCCCTGCACCCTGCATGAAGCTGGTGGGGGATCAGTACGTTCGTCCTCTCATGTACTGAAGCAAAGATCATCTTTCCAAACCGACATTTTAATATTTATGTTGAATCATGCAACTTAGCTTATGATCTTGCTATGTTCTCCTTAGGGTCAATTTCATGGCATCTTCGAAAACGTAAAGCATGTTATCATAGCAGCATGTTATCGAATTGAATAGGCAAACAAACAAGCAATCTCGTGTTTGATTCGTGGCACGACTTACCAAGTCGACGCACTCGCCCTTGCACCGACGCAAGGTGAATACGCCATAATCCTTCCCTGTCATGTTATTGTGCATCTCTAAGCAGGATCTCTATGCGGGACGCATACGCGCCTACACTTTCAATCCATCGTTCCTTAACTATATGAGGGTCGTTGGCGTATCCGCGCCGGAATGGACTAAAGGAGTTCCTTTCTTTTCTCTCCTTCTTTTCTCTCTATTTGGTCGGGCTGTTCGGCGTTTCATGGGTTGGGTCACATCCCAACAACCGAAACGTTCCCGCTGCATACCATCATTTGCGGCTTTTCCCATCTTGTTTAAGGATGTGCGCCTACAAAGATTATTCGAATCCCTCCGCGGCCAAAGCGGTTCCGGGGCGCTCCGGCATTTAACCGTTTGGGGGAAACACCCGTGCACGGGCTATTATCACAATTTAATCTCGAGCCCATTCCAATCAACCATGCAACGCCCTATTATTCAAGTAATCAAATTCAAACAACCAAACATAGTCTTGAGTCCGAGACTCAGACTGATCATCTCGCATCTCTTTCGTTAGCTTTCTGTGTTCTTACATTTCATACTTCGTTTTAATGATTCAATGGCATCGTGCCTCAACTCAATGCTCGTCAACCGAACGACCCGAAGGTCTTGAACACCTTTCGAGGCACCATGTCATATCCGACAGTTCTGCCACATTCATGCCACAACTATATTCTCTCGCAACGAAGCCATCTTTTATTATCCCGTGCATGTAGGCACGTTTCGACCATAACCCCATGTTCTATAACTTAGCATTCAATGTTCGAGGCTTGCGCGCTAGGACGCTCACCTATTGTCTTTCAATGTTCTAGCCGTCTAACTCGTGCATCAAAGGCACGGTATGGTTCGTGCACTAAGGCACTCGCCGATTACAGTTATCCCATGTTCTTACGGCTTACGCACCGAGGCGCTCGTCTTAGCGATATCCAATGTCCCATAGCGACTCGTGCATATTGATGTACGTTTCATTTCAATTGTTCTAACTTAGTGTTCGACTCACACTACGATTTTATCTCCGATCGGCCACGCCCGTGGCGTCGATAGGTTAACTTAGCATACAATGATATATTTGACTTATCGAATGAAGGAGTAAAAAAAAGTCAATCCTCCCACCTTGAGTCGATACGCCTTCGTCATTTCGCCGAGCCGATACGGCTCGATTTCATAACTTGTTGCATGGCCACTCTCCTGACTTAGCCATTCGAACACTTCGTGCTTCATTGAGTTATACGTCCGATTTGCCTTAACGTGCCCAAGTCTCGGCCCGTCGCAAGACGACGATTTGATTTCGTGGACCCCTTACTAAATATTGCAAAAGATCGACCTCTAATATTTTCCCGTCAAAGTATAACCTGCACACGAAACCAACTAAAATCAATACTTGCAACGATTCGGACTTGCGCCTTGGTCGATTCGATTTCTTAGAATCTTCGAGCCGATTCAACGCACTCATCCTTCGGGCAACGCGGCGCTTCGCATCGATTCAACTCGATGCATTCTTTCGGGACAAGGCAACTCTTCGCATCAACTTAGTTTGATGCATTGCTCGGGACAACTTAACTCTCGTATCGTTTTGCATCGATACATTTCCTTTGCGTCAACGCGACTCGTTGAGTCAACGCTTCAGCGTAATGCGCCGTGCGGAGCGGGGCATTACAGAATATACCACTCAAAACAAGGTTCGTCCTCGAACCAAAACCAACACTCTAACTAAGTGTTTTATAGACCGTATCACGATCTCGTCCCACCAACGTTATTCAGTTTCACACTATCTCGCAAGCTTTTTATTAACATTTCATAGTCTTCCCTGCAGCTCGATTTGAATTTTGTATACAACTCGATTTTGGATTCATACCTATATTCAAGGCGTCCCGAAGATATGTGTATTTCGACCAAGTCCAGTCGTAGCAAATTAGAACAAAGCTGACAGGTAAATTTCAATCCTATGCTTGCCATCTCGTACTCTCGATCGGACTTATCCTTAGCAACTGTTCTCGAAATTTTATCGCATATGCATATTGATACACACGCGATTCATTCAACAAAGTCACTGCAAGCGACGCGATTCAAAATCGCATTTCTTATTTCGTATGTTTTATCGGGACTATCAATTCTACGCGTCGCGTCAAGCCGTTGCGCATCCGATCGCAACGAACCTCCACAACGCCTTGCGTTCGAAGTTGCCACTCAACTATTTTCGAAGTCTGGCTATGCACTTAACTCGATACGTTTTTCTTTGTTGACTTGCAAATGCATCAACATTCAGGGCTACGCCCGTTAGGTTACTTACATAGTCCTCGTGCTTAACTTCTCCCGACGCAACTTTAAATTGACATTGCACAAAGGCCACAATCTATCCAACACGAAAGTTTACATCAAGGCGACGGTGCTCAAGGCAATGATCGCCTTAGCACTAAGGTCTCTACGATGCATCTTACATCCAGTTTCCTAACGAGTAGGAATTCACTAGCCAAATTCCCAACTTATCCATCTCGCAACATCGAATATAAGTTCGATTCACGCAAGCTCAATTGCAAGGTGAATCCGAATCTAACGACATGACTCGTAAGTCATTCCCTTATCGTTCTCTCTCGTGCCTAGCACGTTTCTCGCAATCGCCTATCCGAATCACCAAGTCCGTTGGTGAATTCTAATTCGACCGTCGACCAACATAACCATTCAAGTATTCATCCGACGAATACTCAAAATCTAACTATATCATTCTCAGTCGAAAGCTGTTCCAACAATTCTCGATTGCCTAGACTTATCGTCAACATGCACCGTGTTATATTTGTTATCGGTGTAATCTCATATGCGATATCGCATGGGTCATCTTACGGTCTGCAGCATTCAATTTGATTTGGCGGTCAAGTCTTCTAGGGTCAGCTGCCCCGAAGCTACGCTCGATAATTGTGGATCATCACCGAAGGACAGTTTAATACGAACCATGCTATATCTTATTTCGGAGCCAAATTAGGTTCCGACGATTCTATGCGACTACCCAATTTCAGACAAAACCATTTCTATCAGCACAACTGATGCGCAACTATCCTCCGAGCCAAGTCATGCACTGCCGTCGATGATTCCGCAATTTATGAAACATCTATTCGTATTAAGTTCGAGTCTATCTTATTCACGGGTCGACACACGAGATGCTATACGCATCGAGCAATCGTCGAGGACTTATAGTCTCGTATTGATTAATCACAAAATTTACGATCAACCAAATTCGTTCATTCTCGTATCGTTACTTACAAAATTTTGATAGCGCAAGGCGCATTCCATTTTGTATTCTCACATCGTGCTTACGTTTTCTTGCATATCGATCTTGATAGTTCATATCAATTTCGATAGCAAGAGGGTCGACTTCGAATCCGTTTCAACGTCAACTTAACTCGCATCGCATACATCCAAGTTCGTAACAAACTTTTCCATACGCATCAACTCATTTTCTGATTCACCGCATCCCGCTATACTTTGATCGCGTAACCGAGTTACTGATTATCCAACATTGTGCCCTCGAGTTATACGATCTCGCCCTCTAAGTTTTGTGTGTTTTCAGTCGTACTCAAATGAGTGTCGCCGTAACTTAACCAACTATTTCATAGGCACGATTTCTTGCGTCAACCAACTTTCTTACCGAAGTCGCACCTCGTGCGATTCGATTACAATTCACATCGCCCAACATTTCTATCGAAATCGTAAGTCGTGCAATTCGATTTGCCTTAGCCGAACATTTCTATCGAGATCGCAAGTCGTGCGATTCGATTCGTCTCGCCCAACATTTCAATCGAGATCGCAAGTCGTGCGACTCGTTTATAAGTTCAAGTTTTCCCTTCCCGTCGATCTGATTATTGCCTTCAAGGCATAATCGTTTTGCTAGTCTCGGTCGTCCGACCAACTTATAACTTCCGTCCGACGTATCGTTCATCGATACGAGTCTCGCCTTATCGTCCCAACCGATTTTCGAAGAACACTTGCATCAATGTACCGTCATACAAATTTTTAATCGAGTCTCGGTACTCCCCTGTCCGTTGCGGACAATCTTCCGCAATTCTAATAACGCGTCGATACAATTCATCGCTCAAGTGCTATACTATATACCACTCGAGTTCGAGTCATTTATCGCCTACGTGGTATGGCATATACCACTCGGAACTCAAGTCATTTCCCTCGCATTATACTTAGTATAGGCCAACGTTCTCTTCCGACTCACGATTTCCGCAGTGATCGTGCTTGATCACAACCGTAACTTTGATTCTATCAAAAATCCGACACGATTCGGTCAATGTTCTCGCTTGCCAACATAAGTTTGGTGTGCAACCGAACGATTCGTTCTATCGATTTACGATTTCAATTCTTTCCTTACGTTGCATCTCGTGCAACAATTTATTTGATATGCGTTGCACCCCGTGCAACAAATTTTACTTTCGATACGCATTGCACATCGTGCTACGATTTATTTCCGACACTTTCATTCCATTTTGTACAACGATTCAATTCCAATTTCCTTTGCACTTCGTGCAACGATTAATTTGATATGCGTTGCACCACGTGCAATAATTTTTACTTTTCAATACGCATTGCACATCGTGCAACGATCATTTCCAATATTTACCGTACCTCGTGCAACGAATTACTCTCGACTTTCCAAGTCAATGCACAATCCGTTTAACACATTCGGTATTGGCTTATCACTTCTCACTTTCATTTTAACGCATATTCACCATTACTCGTTGTACTTCGTGCATCATTTTATTTCTCATTCAACATGTTACATTGCGACAACATCTCAAATCGTATTTCACAATTTGTTACGCTTGCAGCAACTAACATTTTTACGGCTCGTTTGCATTCAATGCAATATACCCCTCGCGACTTTCTTAGCAAACATCGTGTAATTTCCAAAACATATGCAGCAAAATTACACGATTTGTATTAGACTTATTGTATGGAACATCCAGTGCAGCATCGAGTAGAGTCAAGAGTGAGATATCAAGTGGTGGTGGGCAACTTTTTGAATTGTAATGAAGTGAGCGTCCAGAGGAAATTGAGCCTAGAGCTCTGATACCAATTTGTCACGCCCCGATCCGGAATCACCCGAATCATCGTCCTCGCAGGGGGAGTGATGCCGCACGAGCCTGGAGTTGCGCTCGTGCAAAGCAAGATGATAAGTTCTCAAATGGTTATCTTTTGATTCGATATTAACAACGAAAGGAAACAGAGTATACGAAACAATTCTCTTTATTGATATCTGAAACTGAGATTACAATGGCTTTCGATAGCCTAACAATATATGCCAGATTGGCTACAACACTCAGGTTCTCTCTTGCCCACAAAGGATTTCACCGTTCCATACATCATGCCTTCTATATCTCGGCCACATCAATCCAGCTGCATAGTCCGAGCGTCAAGCGATCGCACGCTTCAATGCGCTTCGGCATTCCAAGTCTCAACACGTTCAAGCAACGCTTCGTCGCGAGCAATCCATTTCCTGCACCCTGCATGAAGCTGGTGGGGGATCAGTACGTTCGTCCTCGCATGTACTGAAACAAAGATCATCTTTCCAAACCGACATTTTAATATTTATGTTGAATCATGCAACTTAGCTTATGATCTTGCTATGTTCTCCTTAGGGTCAATTTCATGGCATCTTCGAAAGCGTAAAGCATGTTATCATAGCAGCATGTTATCGAATTGAATAGGCAAACAAACAAGCAATCTCGTGTTTGATTCGTGGCACGACTTACCAAGTTGACGCACTCGCCCTTGCACCGACGCAAGGTGAATACGCCGTAATCCTTCCCTGTCATGTTATTGTGCATCTCTAAGCAGGATCTCTATGCGGGACGCATACGCGCCTACACTTTCAATCCATCATTCCTTAACTATATGAGGGCCGTTGGCGTATCCGCGCCGGAATGGACTAAAGGAGTTCCTTTCTTTTCTCTCATTCTTTTCTCTCTATTTGGTCGGGCTGCTCGACGTTTCACGGGTTGGGTCACATCCTAACAACCGAAACGTTCCCGCTGCATACCATCATTTGCGGCTTTTCCCATCTTGTTTAAGGATGTGCGCCTACAAAGATTATTCGAATCCCTCCACGGCCAAAGCGGTTCCGGGACGCTCCGGCATTTAACCGTTTTGGGGAAACACCCGTGCACGGGCTATTATCACAATTTAATCTCGAGCCCATTCCAATCGACCATGCAACGCCCTATCATTCAAGTAATAAAATTCAAACAACCAAACATAGTCTTGAGTTCGAGACTCAGACTGATCATCTCGCATCTCTTTCGTTAGCTTTCTGTGTTCTTACATTTCATACTTCATTTCAATGATTCAATGGCATCGTGCCTCAACTCAATGCTCGTCAACCGAACGACCCGAAGGTCTTGAACACCTTTCGAGGCACCATGTCACATCCGACAGTTCTGCCACATTCATGCCACAACTGTATTCTCTCGCAACGAAGCCATCTTTTATTATCCCGTGTATGTAGGCACGTTTCGACCATATCCCCATGTTCTATAACTTAGCATTCAATGTTCGGGGCTTGCGCGCTAGGGCGCTCGCCTATTGTCTTTCAATGTTCTAGCCGTCTAACTCGTGCATCAAAGGCATGGTATGGTTCGTGCACTAAGGCACTCGCCGATTACAGTTATCCCATGTTCTTACGGCTTGCGCACCGAGGCGCTCGCCTTAGCGATATCCAATGTCCCATAGCGACTCGTGCATATTGATGCACGTTTCATTTCAATTGTTCTAACTTAGTGTTCGACTCACACTACGATTTTATCTCCGATCGGCCACGCCCGTGGCGTCGATAGGTTAACTTAGCATACAATGATATATTTGACTTATCGAATGAAGGAGTAAAAAGAAGTCAATCCTCCCATCTTGAGTCGATACGCCTTCGTCATTTTGCCGAGCCGATACGGCTCGATTTCATAACTTGTTGCATGGCCACTCTCCTGACTTAGCCATTCGAGCACTTCGTGCTTTATTGAGTTATACGTCCGATTTGCCTTAACGTGCCCAAGTCTCGGCCCGTCGCAAGGCGACGATTTGATTTCACGGACCCCTTACTAAATATTGCAAAAGATCGACCTCTAATATTTTTCCGTCAAAGTATAACCTGCACACGAAACCAACTAAAATCAATACTTACAACGATTCGGACTTGCGCCTTGGTCGATTCGATTTCTTAGAATCTTCGAGCCGATTCAACGCACTCATCCTTCGGGGCAACGCGGCGCTTCGCATCGATTCAACTCGATGCATTCTTTCGGGACAAGGCAACTCTTCGTATCAACTTAGTTTGATGCATTGCTCGGGACAACTTAACTCTCGTATCGTTTTGCATCGATACATTTTCTTTGCGTCAATGCAACTCGTTGAGTCAACGCTTCAGCGTAATACGCCGTACGGAGCGGAGCATTACAGGCACACAGTCTAAGAAGCCAGAAGCTTCTAAGACAATTTCTTGGGACACAAAAACTTTGTCTCATTTTGATCCGCGTACAAGTCAATGTGAAGATGAGATCCTAAAGATATTACATCTTCAGAACACTGTACATCTACTTCCGGATACATTTGCTGACAACCAGAAGATTGTCAGATCACAAGAAGATTGTCAGATCACACGTCCCTGCTGCCAACATGCCAGCTAGGATTGACATCCCCAAAGATGGATGCAATCCGCCGGTAGCAGAAATGACAATACCTCAATTAAAAAGAGGACGTCCACCAGGTTCGAGAGACAAAGTCCCTCGTAAAAGAAAAAAACCCTGGAGAAATTAAGAAGATCCCAACACAGGATGCTGAGCTCAGATCAGCTACCTCTCCCCTCCTAGTTTTCCCTGAAGAGGAACAAACAGGAGAAATATCATTAAATTATGTACGTACTGGAGAGGTACTGAACAGAAAAAACACAGTCGTCGACGACGATTTTTCATTCAATATTGCCGTTCACGTTACTGAAAATGACGATGACATCGATCCACGGTCTCTAGCGGAATGTAAACGCAGAGGCGATTGGCCAAAGTGGAACGAGACAATAGGAGTAGAGCTGGACTCACTCTTGAAACGCGAAGTCTTTGGACCAGTAGTCCAAACACCTGAAGGTGTAAAACCCGTGGGATATAAATGGATCTTCACAAGAAAAAGAAATGAACACAACACAGTTGTGCGCTACGAAGCACGCCTTGTAGCACAAGGTTTCTCCCAGAAACCGGGAATAGATTATGAAGAAACATATTCTCCGGTCATGGATGGGAATACCTTCAGATTCCTGATCAGCCCCTCTTCTCTGAAAAGCATAGAAATGCAGCTCATGGACGTTGTGACTGCATATCTTTATGGCAATACAGATAAAGATATCTATATGAAACTCCCTGAAGGATATAAAATTTCACCAGAGAAAACATATAGACCTCGGGACACCTATTCTGTAAGGTTACAAAGATCATTGTACGGTCTTAAACAATTAGAAAAAATGTGGTATAACATACTAAGTGAGTTTTTTGCTACGCAAGGATTTACTAATGACAAAGTCTGCCCGTGTATCTTTATAAAAGGATCGGAAACAGGATTTGTTATAGTCGCCGTTTATGTCGACGATTTAAATCTCATTGGATCTCCTGCAGAGATCACTGAGATATCTGAAAGCCTTAAGACAACTTTTGAAATGAAAGACCTAGGGAAAACAAAGTATTGTCTTGGCTTACAGATCGAACACCTAAAGGGTGGTATCCTGTTACACCAATCTACATATACACGAAGATTACTTAAACAATTCCACATGGATAAATGCCATCCCCTTAGTACACCAATGGTCGTTCGATCATTGGACGTAAAGAAGGACCCTTTCCGTCCACTGGAAGAGGGGGAGGAATTATTAGGTCATGAAGTACCTTACCTAAGTGCCATTGGGGTACTACTCTATATAGCTAACTGTATGCGTACTGATATAGCGTTTTCAGTTAACTTATTAGCCAGATACAGTACAGCGCCCACAAAGCGCCACTGGAATGGAGTGAATCATCTTCTGCGCTACCTCCAAGGGTCTTTAGACCTAGGACTATATTACTCGAATAGTGGGTCTTCCACTTTACTTGGTTATTCAGATGCAGGTTATAGATCAGATCTCCACACAGAGAAATCACAAACTGGATTTGTATTTACTTTCGGTGGTACGGCTATCTCCTGGAGGTCCGTCAAACAGACCAGTGTGGCTATCTCATCCAACCATTCTGAACTCATGGCAATCCATAAAACAAGCAAGGAGTGTGTTTGGCTTCGCTCCGTCATTCAGCACATTTTGGCATCTACTGGCCTGAAGACTGGTGAACTTGAGCCTACTACCATTTTTGAAGATAATGCAGCATGCGTAGCTCAACTTCAGAAATGATACATAAAGAATGACAAGATGAAGCACATATCCCCCAAATTCTTCTGGACGCACGACCTTCAAGAGAAGGAACAAGTCAAAATACAACAAATTCAATCATGTAATAACTTAGCAGATTTGTTTACCAAAACACTGCCACGATGTACTTTTGTAAAGCTTGTAAGAGGAATAGGGATGAGACAACTAAAAGACCTGCAAGCCTGAAGCTTGTATAGATCAGAGGGAGTAAAACTATAGGATTGTACTCTTTTTCCTTAGGACTGATGGTTTTTCCCACTGGGTTTTTCACAGCCAAGGTTTTAATGAGGCAAACCAAGTTTACTCTGGATCCAGCAGTATCCATCCCATTAGCTTATTGAATCCTGAAGTATTTCATAAGTGGATCCAAGGAAATGGATGAATAAGGGGGAGTGTTGTGAAACCCTTACTATTTACCATTATGTCATGAGTTACACATGACCCTTGGGATCATGTAACTCATGACCCTTGGGTTATGTAACTCATGACCCTTGGGTTGTCCCTTATCCCTATACATATGGCCATTGCCATATGATGAAATGAAGTGAAGAAAAATACTATTCTACGATATCTAGTATCCCTTCAAACAGATAGCACTAATTTATAAATTCATGGTAATTCATTGAATTAAGGAAGAATTTTACATTAAAAAAACTTTGAAACTAGTGATACTTTTAGTTTTTGCGTGTACATATTTTAGTAATTTTACCATCGAAATAAAAAAAATACATTGCATACTCAATGCGTGTGTCCGACAACTATTAAATTAATATATGTGAAAAAAGACTTGATACATTGCCTACCATTTTTTAGAACAATTATATAAATTTTGTTCAAATTCTTAAACATTTAACTAAGATTGGACTACATGGATCTCCACTGAGATGAAATATCACCATATAATTCTCTTGACCTGAAAGTGCTAGTAACAAAAAAATATTAAAATAATCTCTAGCGATGCATGCTGTCCAAGTGATCACGAGATGGATTCCCAGAAATTTGGAACTAGAAAAACGAGAAACAAAAAAATTGCTAAAAATAGTATTCAATCTTTGCATTTATACTACTTAGGTTGAAAACTCTATCTTTTACCCCATTTTCAAAGTAGAAGAAAGAAAGGTAGGAATAGGGATAGAAAAAACTGTCATCCACTTTTTCAAAGCAAACAGTAATTAATGATATTTTAACATATAATTTAGGAAATTTACCATAACACTTTATGTAAGTGTGGTAATCTATGGTGTTTAGTTGCAATTTTTTTTACGTGTAATTTTTTTCAAGTTGGACTGTGGGCCAAAGCCATCCAACCGTCCAAGGGGAAATTCGAACCCGAGATCTGTGCTCGGACGTCCCCCCTGCACTACCACTAGACTAGTGCCTTAGGACGTTTAGTTACAAATTAGTCGAGTATATATATATATATATATATATATATATATATATATATATATATATATATATATATATACGAGGAATGATAGACATTCTCATAATTTTTGCATCCACATGCATTTTCATGTTCACATCCGTTGGATGTTCTTTTAGTCATCTAATCTTAACCATTGGTAAATCAACGGTTAAAATTAGATGACTTAAAGCACCATCCAACGGTACAAATAGAGAAGATGCTTGGAGATGCAAAAAGTATGGAGATCTTGATCCTTCCTCCCTCTCTCTCTCTCTCTCTCTCTCTCTCTATATATATATATATATATATATATATATATATATATATTTGAAATAAGATAATTATGGCGAACGCTGCCACCGGGAATCGATCTTCTGACCACTCGGATCACATGCCTCACCACTACCACTTGGCTAGAGGGTCATTGGCTAGCCTAGTGGTTGAGAGAGATGCATGTGGCCCCAGTGGAGACGAGTTCGCCACAATTATCCATTGTTTCAAAAACAAAAAAATAATAATAAAAATAATATATATATATATATATATATAACATTGATAAAGTAAAAAAGCCGAGGAATATATTTTCTGTAAATAAAGCATTAGTACAGAACTTAATATGCTAAAAGTGAGGAGGAGTTTGAAAAGAAAGAGCCGCGGAAACTTTGTCATGTTTAATTTGGTGATAGCGATGAGTGGTGGGACCCATCCCTTTGTCCATGAATCTATGATGTTCTAAAAATACTTTTTCATTTTTTTTCTCTTCTCCTTCCTCTGTTAATTATTGAGACAACCAAAGAACGTGGAGTCCAGTCAGTGTGTCACGTCATGAATATAGACATTGCAGCGTTATAGAAGTCACGTTCCAAGTTTAGTTTCACCGGGTCCCACAGGAACAATAAATTAATTTTCATGATTTCCACTCTTCATGAAAATATAATTTATATGAATTTGGTTAACATGCACGCCTTAATATATTGAAAAATTTACATCTTATATTAGTACTTTCATCAATATATTAATTAATGCATATTTTACTTAAAATAAGTATTGATAAATATAAAATATGCATTGATAATTGTGTTGATGAGCGTACTAATATAATATACACATTTATCAATGTATTAACATGTGTCCTAGTATTTAGTTTGGTTGGCAGAATCATGAAATTAAAGAAAATACTGTTTTTTATATATTTTTGTGACAAATTGAAGAGAAAATGAAAGTAATTTCCGAAGGAAATAAAATAATGTGAGAAAATAATTTCATCTATCCAAACAATTGTTTACTTTCATAACTTTATGTATCCATTTTTTCTTCCAATTTTTTTATTTATTTTCAGACACTGGTGGATATAATTTCTCAAATGACTTTCCTTTTCTTTTCTTTCCTTTCTTTTCCTTTCCGCAAATCAAACAAGACATAAGGACGTATGTTGGATAAATAATTAATAATCTTTTGCTTTAAGAATTATTTTTTTTCAATTTTTTTTTGTTTTGCTTTAAAAAATATTATTTATATCCAATAAACAATCAACTATTTCACAAAATATTATAAATTTTTTTTATTAAGTCTAGACGACACTTCCCAAAACACAAAATTATTCTATTAATTGTTATTCAATGTAGATAACATTTTTTAAAACAAAAAAAACTATCAATTAAGTGTCCTTAACATGTGTCCCACATGTATTAACTAGACCCATATAAATTATATATTTATTAATGGGTTAACGGTTGTTCTTATGACACATGTTAACAAAACTTATTAAATTAATTCTAGTTTCTTGACGAAATAATAGACATGTAATAAACGATATCATAAAATGATTGATACAAAAGATTATGGATTTGTATTTTGAACCTTGTTCGATTTTATTGCTAACCCATACAGAAAAAAATTAAAAGACTTTACTATTATTCACGACCTAGAAATAAATCGATTGGATTGAGAAATGATTTTTCAAGTTACAATTACCACCTAGAAATAAATTCAGGTCATAATTACCATTAGCTATGGACGACATAGAAATATATCACTTGGGTTGGGTTGAAGAATGAGGTTATATATATATGGAAAATGTAATTGTATTCCAAAAGAGTAAATTACATCAGCCAATCGAGGTGTTACCCCTTGGCATCATCATACAAGTCACATCATTTTTTATATTGTATATAAGGCCTATCGCATAAGTAAATGTGTGCTCAAATATGCGAGCATTCATCTCCCTCCATACGTGTCAAATGACAGCCGCTAGTCTGAGTCCGGCCTCGGTGTACCACTCCAATCCTCTGTCTTTGCTAGTAGATATGCAATCCACAATCTCCTCCATAATATATATATATATATATATATATATATATATATATATATATATATATATATATATATATAAAAGAGAGAGAGAGAGCAAGGGGATCAAATGGGTTTGATTTGGATATAATATAGTTTAATTAGGGGATGCTTTGGTTGATGTTTGAAATGTTTGTTATTCCTATGGCATTTTGACAAAAATAGAATCTCATTAGATTTTTTATTTTTCTACCCTTTGTCATTGTTTGCTTTTGTTAAAAGAACAACAACAACAACAACAACAACAACAACAACATAATAATAATAATAATAATAATAATAATAATAATAATAATAATAATAATAAAAAAACCAATAATGCTATGTGGACATTTTTTTTGACACACACTATAGTTATAATGATATAGCAGTACATTATTGAATGTCAAGATAAGTCTTAAAAAATAGATAATAACTGACATCCGATAATGCATTGTCATATCAGTATGACTATGGAACATGTCAAGAAAATGTGTCTCTATAGCATTACTAAAAAAATACAGATAATCGACACAATTCACCTACATTTTCAGCAGAGGTTGAGGTGCCCATGTATTATAAGAGCAAATAAAAAAGAACCTGCTTATTTGTTAATTTAGCAACTATTTGGTTGGGTACATTAATTAGCACAAGGTTGTGTTGGATGTAAATGCAACGGTTGCATTTGGAGTACTTACACTAATTTTAGTATTTATTACTGTAAAATAAAGAATGCTACTTATACACTAAAATTTGTAACGATTATACCAATTCCAATAACATGTGTTGCAGTAAACTGCAACACTACTTATAATCAGTCGCATTTGAAAGCCCACGAAATTACATATGTGCAGCCCACATTCAATTATAAAAATTGATGTTTTCTATTTTAGAAAAAATGCAACATTAATTCTTAGTGCACCCATCGGAGAAATTATTAGTGGAATGGACTCACCACGTTCAGTGCTGAGCCTCGAGTTCTTAGTCTCAATAGCAGAATGATACACCACTAACGTAGGCACATGTCCGTCCCATTGAATAATTATCGTGGCTAGCCCGTCGCATTGAATAATTATCGATGGTTGGTTGTTGTCATAATACTCATGTTTAGAGTACAATAAAAAAAAAAGAAAATACAAATTAAGGGTCCAAAACAAATTTAGGGTCCAGCGTCCAAACGATAATTAGCCCTCGAGGGCTCGTTTGGATCAAATTTTTGTATTCATTTCCATGCATATCCATGTTTGATTGTTTGATTAGGTTAGGAATAGGTAGTTCAAAATTTTTAAAAAATTTATCTTCATGTTTGGTTTACAAATAGATAGAAATATTATTTTATTTAGTTTTTCTTTAATATCCTTTCATTAATTTCATGATGATTTACATGTTTTGGATATAAGTTAAAAATTTGAAAACAAAAAGAGGATTTAACCGTCCAAACAAAATAGTCAAGCATCATTCATAGAAAAGTAAATATATTCCCAGAATTTGGGAATAGCTTTCCCCCCTAAGCCCCTCCTATTCCCTCATCATTCCCAATCCTAAACATACCAAACATGGGTGAGGAATTCGAAATCCATTCCCAAGCCACAAAAACTTGAACCAAATGTCCCCTTAATTCCGTTTCATTAATTTCATGATGATTTACATATTAGGATAGAAGTTGAAAATTTGAAAATAAAAAGAGGGTATAACCGTCCAAACAAAATAGTCAAACATCATTCTCAGGAAAGCAAATCTATTTCGGGGGGCTTGGGAATAGCTTTCCCAAGTTAATGGGAATAGCTTTCTCTCCTAAGCCTCTCTTATTCCCTCATCATTTTCAATCTTAAACATACCAACAAACATGGGTAAAGAATTCAAAATCCATTTCCATGCTTAAAAAACTTGAACCAAACGCCCCTTGAAAGTTGAAACTAAGCTACGGGTCGGCTTCGGATCGGGTTTAGTGGGATCCGCCACGCAGTTATCCTCTTGGCAGCCGCTGGTCGTCGATTCCCCTTCTTCTCCCTCCTTTTCCCCACTCCGATCCACAAATGAGCTCAAAACTCTAACCCTAACCCCACCCCATCCCTCCCCGGAAAAAGGGAAAAAAAAATGGAGACATCACCGATCGACGCATCCACCTCCCTCCCCTTCGCGAAATGGAGATCGGACTTCTCCCGCCACTTCCAGCACTTCCTCGACCGGTCGACCCCCCACCCCGTGGGGAGGTGGCTGGGGACCCTCGCGATCGCGTCCCTCTACGCGCTCAGGGTCTACTTGATCCAGGGGTTCTACGTCGTCTCCTACGGATTGGGGATCTACTTGCTCAACCTCTTGATCGGCTTCCTCTCGCCGGTCGTGGATCCGGAGTTTGAGGGACTGGACGGGGCCTCGTTGCCGACGAGGGGGTCCGACGAGTTCAAGCCCTTCATGCGCCGCCTTCCCGAGTTCAAGTTCTGGTAATTACTTACTACCCTCTTTTTTTTTTAGCTATATCTGTTGAAATCTGAAGATTTCTAGCAGAGAAGCCCTGGCATTGGGTGCCGTGTCTGTGCCTTGTAAATGCGCTAGGACACATGGGTAAGAAGCAATTTGTACGCCGATTTAGATTTCAACGCATTCGGGTATTAACAGTATATTGGAAGAGCAAACTTTAGGTGGATTTGGTATTGTTGGAGCTTGTCAAAAGTTGTCACAAGTTGCCTATGTAAGTTGTTTTCATAAGCTGTTGTTCAATATAATTATTGAAAAATCTGCTAAAGCTTAAAAACTACAAGTTTTTTTTTTTTTGATAAAAACATGCTTTTCAATTCTGAATTATTGACAACAAAAATGTAAATGCATATGATGGAACTTCAGAAAAAAAAGTATAGGATATTTTTAAAAAAGGGTTAGGGTTAGGGCTAGGGTTAGGAAGCCACCTTCAAGTAGCTCGTTGGAAATGGGTAAGAAGAAATTTGTAGGGCGATTAGATTTTGGATGCCATGAAGTTAATACATGTTGAGTCTGTTGACTTTAAATATCGGCTTTTTTGCTCTCTTCCGAGATCAGTATTGTAGAAGCATGGAATTTCAGGCGCATCAGGGGGTCGAAGTTTCTATGCGCCACAAACATCATGCGCCGAAGACACAGGACAAATGTCAGCGCATCATTCAAAGACAATAAAGATTAAAAAAAGCACATGAAGAAAGAATTTTTATTTATATATATGAAAATCTATTACATGGCTTTTTCATTACATTGAAAGTCTACTACAAAAAGCCTAGTCTAAACTCTACGGCTAGGCGCATCACTCTGACGTCTCAGCATAGGCGCATCTCTTTCTCATCAGAGCGAATCACTTCCTAGTCAACGAGTGAATCACTCACCAGTGCATCGGCTAATGAAGCAGTTATTGAGCAGAACGTGGATTGACAATCAATCCAAGGCCGGTGGCTCTTCCAGCATAACGAAAGTTGGGGCACGACGACCCCAAAACTTTGCATGCAACAGGCACTTGATGTCATCTTGTAGAAGAACACTGCCAGTAAGGTACGTGAGCACGAACTGCTCTGACCACAGATTACTCGGCGTATCTCAGTCTCCTGAAGGAGTTCGTCATCAAAATCAAAACTTCTTTGAATGAGGAGATCCACATCCCGCAGTGCAACGTCTTGCCAAGGGGGAGGATCGGTCGAGTTCATCTTCGCTGAGAAGTTGGGTGAAATGAGAACAAAACTCTCTCACCACTGCTACTTATAGGCAAGGGCAACCAAAACCCATGCGCCAAGTGACAGCTCTTCCCGAAGTTAATGCGATGAACCTAGCATTAATGGCGATAAATCTGTCATGTCAAATTCAGCTAAGTCAAAAGTCATCAATTCGAATCTCGAAACACTCAACAAAGTTGACCAAAATGCGCTCCACAGCTGATGCGCCTCTCGGACAGATGCACTTCCCAGATATATGCGCTTTGTAACTGATGCGCCTCTCGGACATATGCGCTTTCCAGATATATGCGCTTTGCAACTGATGCGCGAAGGAGTGCATGCGCTCCACAAACCGATGCGCCTACACAAAGCTCTTCGTCCATCAAAGCATTTAATGCTAAGTGACAGAAGTTAGCAGCACACCACTCGAAGACAATAATGATGACAGCTTTTTCAGAAAACGAAGAGACGTAATCATTACTCTTTTGTCGGTTACAGCTGTGCTGCGCCACGTGGCCGACAAAGCACTCGCATGTGCCTCTACGTCCATGCGCTCAAACTTCGCATGCGTCTCTATGGCCATGCGCCCAAACTTGCTATTGACCCCAAAAGCGCATCCAAGCAATCACCCTACAACAAATCAAAGATCTTTGAGCAATGAGCACGCGCCACGTGTCATTGACTCAGTTCTGCTCGTGAATGGATGCCAACCACCCAAGATCTCAGCAACAAACGAATCTCAACAACTGTCACGTGTCAGCTCCTCCGCAGCCTAACATTACAGTTTCAAACAGATTCAGCTCAAGCTTCATGATGCAGCATCAATGCGTCCAACAAAGTCAGACACGTGGCATCCCTACGTGCAAAATCTCTATGCGCGCATCGCATATGCGTGCATAAACGGATCATTCCGTTGCCTATAAATAGAATGATCATTCCTTCATTTCAGCTTCTTAAATCTTCAGCTTCAAGCTTCTTCGACTCATTACTTTTCCAGAGCAACTCAGACATTCAGAGAGCTCGAGATCGTCGTCAAATTGTCAACGAAGTAAAGAATCATCTCTCCATCGCCACAGTTTCTAGATAAAAACAAAAGTGTACTAGAAGGATCCATCGAGATCCTACGTTGTACTCTGTTCTATTTGTTATTATATAAAAGTTCATTTCAATACTTTTTAATGGCAAACAAGTATCAAATAGTAAAAGAATTGTGACATGTTAGAGTTCCTCAAGTATTCTTCGGATGAGCTTTTTTCCTGAACTCGATCTTCGATCTACAAACTTGAGGTAATTGGACGATAATCACAATAAGATAGAAAGACAGATAAGTCATGGATTGGTACGACTTATGAAAGCTTTTTTTTTTCTTCTTAAAACATCAGAGGTATGTTTGATAAAACTTCTTTTTAGTTTTCTTTTTCTAAATTTTGCTATTTTTCATAGGTTGCTTTTGGTCATAGGGTGGGGATTGTTTTCAAAAGCTGCTTCATCTTATCATGTGTTCTTAACAAAAATAACATTTTTTTTCTTCTTCTGAAATTCCATCCATTCTTATGTATATGTCTAGTTTGGTCATCAATAATTTCAGTGCCAAAAAACATGTTCTAATCAAATAGTTTATTACTTTTGTCAACATTATTTTCAATAATTATATTGGTAAACATCTTATGACAACAACTTGCAAAATAGTTTGATAACAACTTTTGTTAAGCTTCAACAGCTTGCAAAATAGTTTGGTCATCAATAATTTCAGTACCAAAAACATGTTCTTATCAAATAGTTTATTACTTTTGGCAATATTATTTTCAATAATATATTGAACAACTTGCAAAATAGCTTATGACAACAACTTTTTATAAGCTTCAACAATACCAAACCCACCCCAAGATTTGGTTGTATTTGTTCAACGACGGTAGTTGCTCGTAGTATGTATCTGTGTACTTGTAGTTTGTATCCTGGTAATTTCTACCTCTCTTTTTTTATCTATATCGGTTGAAATTTGAATATTTCTAGTAGGGAACTCTGGCATTAGTTGCCGTGCGTGTCTTGTCGACACAGACACTCAAAAATACGTGCCATATTAGATAGGTTATAAAGTTTGATTTTGTGCTGAGAAATTTTCTCTTGATCGAAGGTAACTGTGTGCTTTAGTTTACTGTGAAATATGTGATATATGTTGAGCTAGAGAAACAAGATTTGAAGAATTTGACCTTGGAGGTTTTGTGGATTTCTTGTAAATTTTGGGTGTTGGAGGACTCGACTCTTAATTAGTCGGGAGAATGGTAAGATGCAATTTGTACGGTGATTTAGATTTCAATGCAGTCGGGTATTAAGTTTATTAACGGTATATTGGAAGTACAAACTTTAGGTGGATTTTTTTATTGTCGGAGCTTGTCAAAAGTTGTTGTCACAATTTGCCGATGCAAGTTATTGTTATAAGTTGTTGTTTAATATAATTATTGGAGATCTGTTAAAACTTGAAACCAATAAGGTTTCTGGTAATACATATTTTTCTATTCTAAATTATTGAAATCACTAAACTTGACATGCATTAACAAAAATGTAAATGCATAAGATGGAACTTCAGGAAAAAAAAAAAACTATATATTTTTTAAAACGACACGATAAGCTGAAAGATCTTCTGAAAGCAACAAACACCCTCCTTCTTTCAAAAGCAGCCCATGGAAAGCAACAACACTTAGAAAAATAAGAAGGAAGCAACTATTACAAACACACTTGTGTGTTGCTTTTCCGAAAAATAACTATAACCAATTTATTAGTTATACCAAAGCCACCTTCAAGTAGCTCGTTGGAAATCGATAAGAAGAAATTTGTATGGCGATTAGATTTTTGGATCCCATGAAGTTAATGCATGTTATCTTGGAAGAACAAATATAGTGTTGACTCTAATTATCGGCTTTTGTACTTTCTTATGGCATCAGTATGCAATAATAAAGGAATTGTGACCTGTTAGAGTTCCTTAAGTACTCTTCGGATGAGCTTTTTTCTTGAACTCGAGCTTCGATTTACAAACCTATGGAGGTAATTGGGCGATAAGACAGAAAGACACTTAGTCTGGCTTTGGTACGACTTATAAAAGACTTTTTTGTTTTTTTCTTCTTCTTCTTAAAAACATCACATAAGTGTGTTTCGTAAAAACTGTTTTTAATTTTATTTCAAAATTTTGCTACTTTTCATAGGTTGCTTTTTGGTAATAGGGCGGGGTTTGTTTTCAATACTTGGCTACTTGCTTCATCTTATCATGCGTTCTTAACAAAAATACTTTCTTTAAACTTCTGAAATTCCATCGATTCTTATATACATGTCTAGTTTAGTCATTTCAATAATTCCAATACCAAAAAACTTGTTCTTATCAAATACTTTATTCATTTCTGCAACATTGTTTTCAATAATTATATTGGTCATCATATTATGGCAACAACTTACAAAGTAGCTTAATACAACAACTTTTGTATAAGCTTCAACAATACCAAATCCACTCCATGGTTTGGTTATATTTGTTCAACGGCATTAGGTTGCTTGTATCGTAGTCTCTATCAGGTTACTTATCCTTTGTTCCTTCCTTCCCCGGTAGTAGGTTACATCTGAAAATCAGGTTTTTATCAAGGATCAAAGTATCGGCCGATACCGATACGTATCGGCAGTATCGGATCGGATTTGGCCTAGGCCGATCCGATACCGACCAAAAATATCGGTATCGGCCGATCCCGGAGGAAAAATTATGGTATCGGCCCGTATCGGGCCGATACAGGCCGATACTTGCCGATACGGACCGATACTTGCCGATACTGGCCGATACGAGAATTCAAAATACCAGAAAATATCAAAAACGAATTTTACCCCTGCCAAAAACATACTTTCGAAACAAAAAAAAGGGTAAAGAAAGATTCTTCACTTCAAATCTAGGAATCAGTAATGAAAATTGGTAACATTTGCAATAAAATCTCTATAAATAGATGAAAAATTATTTGCAAATTACATCTAACAACACTAAAGGCAGAAAATTATTCAGATTATAATATACTATTTAACAATATTATATACCATTTAACAATTTATATTATTGCAATATTTTTTTATTGGATATATATACTATTTAACAATATTTATTATTGTACACTATTTAATGTTTAATTCAATTACACTTGAAAAACATAGAAAATACTTAAATAGTGCTTAAATATGTAAATTATTTTTCCCTAATTTATTAATAATTATTTAATATCGTCGATACAATCGATACCAAAAAATCCGATACTCCGATCCGGTACCGCCGATACTGCCGATACCGATACTCTTAGAAACTGTCCGATACCGATCCCGATCACGATACTTTGAACCTTGGTTTTTATTACCTTTGTTCAGTTTGTGTAGTATTGCAAAACACTAGAAGGTTTCTAGTATTGCAAAACACTAGAAGGTTTCTGAATCCTGTAATTAAAGATGTGCATAAGGTATCGGTTGAGTCAACACACAATACCTTGAGACTAGAAAAGTTTCTTATGTACATGTGCATATGCAATAGAATAGGTGTCCTCTTGGTGGGGTTCAATCCCTTAACCATATTTCATATAATATTATATTATATGGTTTGGTTTGGATAACAAGGACATTTTCTTAGGGGTTTATTTAAGGTTGGAATTTGGAAACCTATTGAACGCATTGTCTCTAAGCCTGAAAGATCTACTCATTGTCTCTAAGCCTGACAGATCTACTCATAGCTTGTTTGTGTGGGGATCAATCCCTCAACCAGAGCTCATTTATAATATAAGGTTGGAATTTAGAAACCTATTGAACTCATCGTGTCTCTCATGCCCGAAAGATCTACATTTCAAAGGAAATTCTACTTCCTTCGCATCTCGTACACCACTTAAGGACTTTTGTTCAAGATACTTTGCCTATGGAGCCTTTCTACTCGAAGTCCCACCGTTGATAATAGTCCGCTCGAGAATATTCGTCTTGTTCTCAAGTTCCTCACGTAATGTCCTTACGAATCATCTTACATTTCTTGCACAATTTTGCAATCACCGCATGATCCATCTCAGGATTCTCGTGCAATTTTGCAATCTCAGCACGAGTCGCATTACGTTCCTCCTCGAACTCGGCTCGAAACTCCCGAAGTTGCTTTCGGAATAGCATCGGGAATGGAACATCCCTTTTCAATCCACGAGAGAACTCTTCCCAAGTCGTATTATTTTTCTCCACTTATAGCTCCACGTTCGTCACGCCCTTCTCCTAGAGCTCCATGAATGACTCCCAATTCGCCAAGGGCATGCTCTATCGACGACTTCTTGCTCTTTCCTCTCTTGGTGTTCTTGGGCCTTGACCTTGGGTGATCCTGGATGACGACGATCAGTGTTCTAAAAATCGGCCTAGGCACCAGCCCACCGCACCGAAAACCCCCTAGGCGGTGGGCTAGGCGGCTAGGCGAGTCAAGGCGGGCCTTAGGTGCCCCTAGGCGGCCGTGTTTTTTTGAATTTTTTTTTTGATTTTGTTTATTCTTGGTTGTATTTTGGATATTTGTTTGGGTTTTAAGATAGTATTTGGATTTTAGAACATTGAAATTTCAAATTTCAAATTTTCTAAAATTTCAAAAAAAAAATCTAGGCGGCCGCCTAGGCGCTAGGCGGACCTCCGCCGCACCGAGTCCGCTTAGCGATTTTTAGAACACTGACGACGATTTACCTTTGCTCTGATACCACTTGACACGTACTTAGTATTTTTGTCTACAATTCACCTGTGTAGCCCGTGTTCTTCCTCATAGAAGCTTCGTGCAAGCCTTCCTCAAACGAACTTAGCGATCGTGCTAAGAAGACAAGAGTGGAGTAAAGATTGAAAACTTAACACTGCACAATATGAAAAAAGCTTACAAGATTTTGGTGGCGATGAGCA
>JANAVB010038615.1:9054223-9598082 GCA_029216955.1 Iris pallida | reverse complement strand
TTCCCAATCTCATTTCACAGCCGCATGAGAATCTCATTTCTCAGCGCATGGATTAATTATTTCTCAATCTCATTCCTCAGCCGTATGGATTATTTATTCCCAATCTCATTTCACAGCCGCATAAGAATCTCATTTCTCAGCCGCATGGATTAATTATTTCCCAATCTCATTCCTCAGCCGATGGATTATTTATTTCCCAATCTCATTTCACAGCCGCATGAGAATTTTATTTCTCAGCCGTATGGATTAATTATTTCTCAATCTCATTCCTCAGCCGTATGGATTAATTATTTCCCAATCTCATTCCTCAGCCGCATGGATTATTTATTTCCCAATCTCATTTCACAGCCGCATAAGAATTTCATTTCTCAGCCGCATGGATTATTTATTTCTCAATCTCATTTCTCAGCCGCATGGATTAATTATTTCCCATTCTCATTTCTCAGCCGTATGAGATTTTTATTTCCCAACCGCATGAGATGGATTTATTTCCCGAATTTGACATTAATTAACATTGATTGTTATCTGATTTATAATTGACATGTGTTCCTAGTTGGAACTAAGAGACTGGCTAGTCGTCTTATTGAATTGAATGGAATAAGACACGTTCATATCAACTATGAACTATTGAAATCGATTGGCCAATCCGAATATTGACATATAGATACATGCAAGATACAATTTATTTATTTATTTTACGAAAGCAGTATGTGTACTTTATGGTCAAGGCATAATTATTCCGTGATTAGTTGTAATTGTTGCATTACGCTATGTAAGACCTACAACCTAATCGCACGGGTATCGTTGTAGAGTTGAGCATATCGTACTTTGTACGGAAGTACTCATTCTGAAATGACCATGATCCACGGCATGGGATTTTACTTAACATAGAGGCTACTAAGTTAAATAAAATAATGATTGCATGAAGAAATGGATTTTCGAGTTCTTACATGGCAGTCCTCTTTGGGACTATTAGTGCCCAACAGGCCGGCTGGTTCCCACAGATACTGCAATTCTGCCACACGGACAGGGAGCGGTATCTGCTTATATTATTGTATATTGTATATTGATGACGGGCGTCCCGCTGGGACTCGTCTAATTCATGATTGGCGCAATTGATTGATTGGATAGACTAGCCTTGCTTGTCCATAGTAAGAACTGAGAAATTCTTATTGCATAATTCCATGATAACTTGGGACTCACAGTAGTAAGCCGTAGGAGTTGGATGGCCGTTTAAGTTGATTGTTTGTGTACTGTACCTACTCTGTTACCTAACTGAGATGATCAGAGCATTAGGACATGACGGGCCAACTTCTGTCCTTGTTTGGTTGGGAGGTTGGTTCGAAGTGTCGTAATGTTACGTAAATTCTAGTAGCAAGCAGAGATCTATTATTATCGCTTATTCACTGGTTTAAATCCTCATATCGTGCTTCCTTGCGGTACTTGCTATTAGAGGTCTAACCTCTCTGGTTTTGCATGGCCAGATTTAGAGCCGGTCCCCGAGGACTCAGCTTACTTCTACCTCAAGATGGTCAATACTAGAGAAATGATCGCAGAAGGACTCGAGTGGGTTCCTTACTTTCCCGCTCGTTTTGATAATTACTTTACATTTTACCGCTTGGCACCGACATGTTAGTCGGATAGTCACTTACTTTTACATAATTGTAATTAAGTCAGACTGCAGCTGATAACAATTGTGTATATGTTGCTATATCATCTGGCTATGTTTAGTAAAGCCAGATATCAAGAACATTTTGACTAAGCGTTTGGGACGCCTTACTGCTTTATCTTATATGTTCTCTATTACTATTTCTTGTTTGAATGATTGAGACAATAGATGTGAAGTGACCATAGCGAGACTTTCATGTAGTATGCACCCCCTTGTCTTTTAGACAGCATTGATCGTATTATACGGTATTCATCTACCCGTAATACGTAGCTGGCTGAGTCATTCTCCGCTCTCCAGTATTCTAGTTCTGGGGCGTGACAAGGTTTTAGTGGTGGCCCTTGCAGGTCTGATTTCAGACTTGTGGAGTATTTTGATTTATAGGATGTCTCAATCACACATGTTCCCCCTTGATCTCATGATTCATTGTTCTCAATCCTAGCTTGACCTTCTCATATCCTTTGGCTTCATTGATCCTTCATGTCCGGTCGTTTGATTGTTCTCTTGTCCCTTTCCTTAGGGGCACCTCGTCCGCATCTGTCAGGACTGGACAGCAACAACAAGGGCAGCATGGACAACCTGACCAGGTTGATCAGCACCAAGGACCAGTACTACCCCAAGAGGCTATCCAAGAAGAAGTGATAGTGGAACCAGCAGCTGGACCACAGTATCCGGAGGTTCCAACGCCACCAATAGTTCCACCCACCCCTGTGGAAGTAGACACACCAGCCCTTCTGGAGATCATGAGAGGGATGATGGCCACTCAGCAACATCAGATGTTAGCCCAATAACGTATGCACGCTCAGTTACAAGAGCAGAATGTACTACTTAACCAAGGATTACAGACAGCTTTGGAAAGAGGGGCAAGGACAGATTCAGGAGCGTCAGCCAGGTTTTGCAAGTACAACCCCCGCCGTTTCGAAGGTACGGAGGATGCCATCTCAGCAGATGCATGGCTTAAGGATATTGAGGCTATCTTGACAGCCGCTAAGGTGCCGACAGAAGAACGTGTGGATCAGGTGAAGTTGTTACTTCAGGATCTCGCACGTGATTGGTGGGAATCAGATGAGGTAGGCATCAGACGTCCTATGGCTTGGGATAATTTTACAGCAAGGTTCAAGACGAAGTACTATGGAGTTGTGGCACAGTTTAAGCTGCAACAGAAGTTAATCAACCTCAGACAGGCAGGCAAGACTGTAGATGCTTATGCAGCAGAGTTCTGCAGATTGAGTAGGTTCGTCCCAGAGATGGTAGCAACAGAGAGCCAGAGGGCTATGAGGTTCCAGCAAGGGTTTCATCTTGAGCTCTTGCAATTGATAGAGGGGCACAATTACCAGACTTTTGATGAAGTATTGACGGTGACTCGAAGGCATGAGATAACCGTTCAGAGGATTACGGCAAGGACTGGAGGTCAGAAGAGATCACACAGTCAGATTGAAGGAGGAGGGGGAGCAGCACCCCGAACAACAGCACCATCCCTTGGCGTTCGTATTCACGATGTGGCAATGCGAGGGCCAGCACCACCACCCAGGCAGCAGCAGCAGAGGAAGAACCAGCAACCCCCAGTGGGCTGCACTTATTGTGGGAAGGTAGGACACACTAGAGATGTGTGTCGGACATTGAACAGGCAGTATTTGATATGTGGAAACCCAGATCATCGGGTTACCACATGTCCCATGAATTCGAGGTCAGGAGGACCAGTGTAACAGTTTTCTGCTCTGCCAGCACCAGGGGCAGGACAGTATCGAGGACCAACGGTAGCAGTAAGACCGTTGGCACAGCGTCCGTTCATGACACAGGCTCAAATGTTTCGACAGCAGGGACCGCCGATACAGCAGCACCAGCATAAACTACCCCAGCATCATCAAGGAAGGGGCCAGCAGCAGCACCAGGCTAGGCCGTAGCATGGAAACCAACAAGGAGGTCGAGGGCAGGCATTCACTCTGTCCTTGGAAGAGGCATTGGCATCAGAAGATGTTGTGGCAGGTAACATTCTCGTCGCCTCATATCCCGCAGTAGCATTGTTTGATTCGGGAGTATCGCACTCATTTATATCTGCACAATTTGCAACACGGCTAGGAATGGAATTTGAGGCATTGCCAGGGAGGTTAAATATACTCACTGGTAATGGGCTCGTAGGAGTTAGTAGAGTTATTCTAGCATGTAGCGTTGTAGTTTGCGGGCACTCCTTACCCGCCCGGTTGATAGAATTTTCTGTTGAAAATTTCGACGTTATTTAGGCATGGACTGGCAAAAGACAGTCATACGATAATAGATTGTCGTAGAGGGAGTGTATCTTTTGATATTCCAGGTATGAAGCGGTTCACCTTAGTCAGATCTGTGGCAACTCAACAAGAGCAGGGAGTAGTGACGGCAATGGAAGAAGTTCAAGTCCCGAAGGTAGTTGAAGAGTTTCTAGACATATTTCCTGAAGAACTTCCAGGTCTACCACCGGTTAGAGATATTGAGTTCAGTATAGAATTGGCACCTGGAACTAAACCGATATCAGATCGAGTTTACAGAATGGCAGATTCAGAGCAGGCCAAGGTATACCAGCACATAGAGGAACTGAAGGAGAAGAAGTTCATCCAAGCTAGCACATCACCATGGGCAGTACCAGTAGTACTTGTGGAGAAGAAGGATGGGTCATCCAGATTGTGCATCGATTACAGGAAGCTTAACGTGACAACAGTGAAGAACAAGTACCCCACCCAGGATCGACGACTTGTTTGATCAGTTGAGCAGAGCTAGAGTTTTCTCCAAGATAGATCTTCGTTCAGATATCACCAAGTGAGGGTTCGAAAGGAGGACATTCCCAAGATAGCATTCAGGTCGAAGTATGGGCATTATGAATTCTTAGTAATGCCGTTTGGTTTGACCAATGCTCCAGCAATCTTTATGGATTTGATGAACCGCATCTTTATGTCGTACTTAGATCAGTTTGTCGTGGTATTTTTCGATGACATTCTTGTATACTCTAAATGAAGAGGAGCATGAAGACCACCTCAGGAAAGTGTTACAGGTTCTGAGAGAGAACCAGTTGTATGCCAAGCTCAGCAAGTGTGAGTTTTGGTCGGATCATATTTTATTTTTGGGTCATATCATATCAGGAGCTGGAGTAGCAGTGGACCCCAAGAAGGTAGAAGCAGTAGAGAGTTGGCCAGTACCCAAGACCGTAGCTGATGTGCGAAGTTTCTTGGGATTGGCAGGATATTACAGAAGGTTCGTATCAGACTTTGCAAGGCTTTCAGCACCCATGACCCGCTTGACACGGAAGGATGTACCATTCGTCTGGTCGGCAGAATGTCAGGCATCATTTGAAAATCTGAAGCAGAAGTTGATATCAGCGCCTATTCTTACATTGCCAGTTGGACCCGGAGGTTTTACAGTGTATTACGATGCGTCAGGTAAGGGACTTGGATGTGTCCTCATACAGCATGGAAAGGTGGTAGCGTACGCATCTAGGCAACTTCGAGACCACGAGAAGAATTACCCAACTCATGACTTGGAGTTGGCAGCAGTAGTATTTGCTTTGAAGCTATGGAGGCATTACTTATATGGTGATCGAGTGGACATGTACACAGACCACAAAAGTCTGAAGTACATTTTTACTCAGAAAAGCTGAACATGAGGCAGAGAAGATGGTTGGAGTTGATCAAGGATTATGACATGGAGCTTCAGTATCATCCAGGCAAGGCTAATGTGCTAGCAGACGCTCTTAGCAGGAGATGCAGCGTATTTATGTTGACAATGCAGAAGCACATTTTAGAAGACCTTCAGGAGATGGGCATCGAAGTTATACTTCTAGTGATGTAGGAGTTCTGGCAATTCTACAAGTTCAATCCGACTTGGTAGACAGGATCAAGGCAGCTCAGGCACAAGACCCAAGGATTCAGAAGCTTAGAGCAGAATGTGAGTCAGGACTCAGAAAGGAGATGCAAATTTATGAAGATGGTACCCTTAGGTTTGGATCACGTCTATGTGTGTCTAGTGGATATATCAGATAGGAGGTTATGGCAGAAGCTCACAGCTCTCAGTATTCCATACACCCTGGAGGGACCAAGATGTACCAAGATATCAAGCAGCACTTCTGGTGGAACGGGATGAAGAGGAGATAGCTAGATTTGTTTCCCGTTGCTTGGTATGTCAGCAAGTGAAGGCAGAACAGCAGAGGCCAGCTGGGTTATTGCAACCGCTTCCTATCCCAGAATGAAAGTGGGAACATATCACAATGGACTTTGTGACCGGTTTACCGAGATCACCAAGTGGTAAAGATGCTATTTGGGTGATAGTAGATCGGCTTACGAAGGTAGCACACTTTCTTTCTTTCAGAGTAGGGCAATCTACAAAAAGTTGGCAGAATTATACATGCAACAGATAGTCAGGCAGCATGGAGTCCCTGTCAGTATTGTGTCAGACAGAGATGCCCGTTTTATATCATATTTGGAAGAGCTTACATCATAGTTTGGGCACCAAGTTAAGATTTAGCACGGCTTACCATCCACAGACGGACGGGCAATCAGAAAGAACAATTCAGACCCTAGAAGATATGTTGCGAGCTTGCACCCTAGATTTTGGAGGATCTTGGGAGAGCCACCTGCACTTAGTTGAGTTCTCATACAACAACAATTATCAAGCCAGTATCCAGATGACGCATTTGAAGCTCTATATGGTAAGAAGTGTAGGTCGCCACTAGCATGGGATGATATCGGAGAGAAAGATGCTAGGCCCAGAAATGATTGTCCAGACCGTTGAAGTGATTAAGGGAATTAGAGAGCGACTTCGAGTTGCGCAGGATCGGCATCGTCATTGGGCGGACCAGCATCGTAGGCCGCTAGAGTTTTCTGTTGGGAACCACGTGTTTTGCGGATCTCACCTACCCGTGGGGTCATTAGGTTTGGCGTTCACGGGAAATTGAGTCCGCGGTATGTGGGCCCATTTGTTATCCTTGATAGGATAGGCGATGTTGCTTATCGTTTATCCCTTCCACCTTCGTTACGAGAGGTGCATGATGTATTTTGTATCTCAGTTGCGAAGGTATGTATCGGACCCAAGCCATATCCTTGATCATTCTGAGCTGGTTGTTGGTACCAACCTGTCTTTCGAGGAGCAGCCTGTGTCCATTTTGGACCGAAGAGAGAAGATACTCAAGAACCGAACAATTAGCCTTGTCCGGGTTGCTTGGGGTCATCACTCTTTAGGGGAGTCAACGTGGGAACGTGGGGATGATATCCGATCACGGTATCCGCACCTGTTTGACTCACAAGGTATATCTTTTTCTGTATACCTTGATTGTCTTAACTCCTCATGCTTGTCACCTTACGAGTAGAATTGCTTGGTATCGTAGAATGTTCAACATGGATATGTTACTTACTGTTAACATTGTAGAATGGTTGCTTGTTCCAATTGCTTATGCTTAGATTAGTTTAGCTTTGATGTTCTCATCTTGCTTGGATTTGAAATTTCGAGGACGGAATTTTTTCTGAGGAGGGTAGATGTCACTTCCCGTTCCCAGAATACGTATTTATTTAATATTTATCATGTATTATTCTGTATTTAAAATATTTTAATTTTATATTAATTAATTTCCTGTAATTTTATTTCAGTATTTTACTTTCTGCTTTTTACTTGCTTTGGGTTCGGCTTGAATTGGTTTAATTATGTTGGTTCATCATGAACCGAAACAAACCCCCACCTACCACCACCCCTTCATTTAAAGTCCAAACCCTTTCTCTCTCTTCATTACTTCTTCTCATTACTCTTCTTCTTCCTCATAACTCTCCCACCAACCTAGAAGAGATAGACAAGTGCCAACTTGCTTCTTGATGGATCTCCATTTTTTGTTGTTCCATTGTCTTCCTCTCAATATTCTAAGACACTTTAGTGCTTGGCATTTTCAATTTCTATGGCTAAATTCTTCTAGATCTAAGTTTATATTTTTGGATTTCTTGGGTTTTGATCTATTTACCATTTTTATTTTCAAGTTTTGATGGTTCCATGTTGTAGAGAATTTTATTCTACCCCATTTTGACCTATGGAAGTCCAAATTTGGACTTACGGTGAAGGTTTTATGGAGCTTGGAAGCCAAGGGTTCCATGACATCCTTCTCAGGTTTTCTGAGAAGATGGGTCCCTCATTTCTCAGCCGCATGAGATTTCAGCCGCATGGACTAATTATTTCCCAATCTCATTCCTCAGCCGTATGGATTATTTATTTCCCAATCTCATTTCACAGCGCATGAGAATCTCATTTCTCAGCCGCATGGATTATTTATTTCCCAATCTCATTCCTCAGCCGCATGGATTATTTATTTTCCAATCTTATTTCACAGCCGCATGGATTAATTATTTTCCAATCTCATTCCTCAGCCGTATGAATTAATTATTTCCCAATCTCATTCCTCAGCCGCATGGATTATTTATTTTCCAATCTCATTTCATAGCCGCATGAGAATCTCATTTCTCAGCCGCATGGATTAATTATTTCCCAATCTCATTCTCAGCCGCATGGATTATTTATTTCCCAATCTCATTCCTCAGCCGCATGGATTATTTATTTCCCAATCTCATTTCACAGCCGCATGAGAATCTCATTTCTCAGTCGCATGGATTAATTATTTTCCAATCTCATTCCTCAGCCGCATGGATTAATTATTTTTCAATCTCATTCCTCAGCCGCATGGATTATTTATTTCCCAATCTCATTTCACAGCCGCATGAGAATTTTATTTCTCAGCCGCATGGATTATTTATTTCCAATCTCATTTCTCAGCTGCATGGATTAATTATTTCCCAATCTCATTTCTCAGCCGCATGAGATTTTTATTTCCCAACCGCATGAGATGGATTTATTTCCCAAATTTGGCATTAATTAACATTGATTGTTATCTTGATTTATAATTGACATGCATTCCTAGTTGGAACTAAGAGACTGGCTAGTCGTCTTATTGAATTGAATGGAATAAGACACGTTCATATCAACTATGAACTATTGAAATCGATTAGCCAATCCCAAATATTGACATATAGATACATGCAAGCTACAATTTATTTATTTATTTTACGAAAGCAGCATGTGTACTTTATGGTCAAGGCATAATTATTCCGTAGTTAGTTGTAATTGTTGCATTACGCTATGTAAGACCTACAACCTAACCGCACGGGTATCGTTGTAGAGTTGAGCATATCGTACTTTGTACGGAAGTACTCATTCTGAAATGACCATGATCTACGGCATAGGATTTCACTTAACATAGAGGCTACTAAGTTAAATAAAATAATGATTGCATGGAGAATGGATTTCCGAGTTCTTACATGGCAGCCCTTTTTGGGACTATTAGCGCCCAACAGGCCGGCTGGTTCACACAGATACTGCAATTCTGCCACAAGGACAGGGAGCGATATCTGCTTATATTATTGTATATTGTATATTGATGACGGGCGTCCCGCTGGGACTCGTCTAATTCATGATTGGCGCAATTGATTGATTGGATAGACTAGCCTTGCTTGTCCATAGTAAAACTGAGAAATCCTTATTGCATAATTACAGGATAACTTGGGACTCACAGTAGTAAGCCGTAGGAGTTGGATGGCCGTTTAAGTTGATTTGTTTGTGTACTGTACCTACTCTGTTACTAACTGAGATGATCAGAGCATCAGGACATGACGGGCCAACTTCTGTCCTTATTTGGTTGGGAGGTTGGTTCGAAGTGTCGTGATGTTACGTGAATCCCAGTAGCAAGCAGAGATCTATTATTATATTCGCTTATTCACTGGTTTAAATCCTCATATCGTGCTTCCTCGCGGTACTTGCTATTAGAGGTCTAACCTCTCTGGTTTTGCATGGCCAGATTTAGAGCCGGTCCCCGAGGACTCAGCTTACTTCTACCTCCAAGATGGTCAATACTAGAGGAATGATCGCAGGAGGACTCGAGTGGGTTCCTTACTTCTTCGCTCGTTTTGATAATTACTTTACATTTTGCCGCTTGGCACCGACATGTTAGTCGGATAGTCTTGCACTTACTTTTACATAATTGTAATTAAGTCAGACTGCAGCTTATAACAATTGTGTATATGTTACTATATCATCTGGCTATGTTTAGTAAAGCCAGATATCAACAACATTTTGACTAAGCGTTTGGGATGCCTTACTGCTTTACCTTATATGTTCTCTATTACTGTTTTTTGTTTGAATGATTGAGACAATAGATGTGAAGTGACCATAGCGAGACTTTCATGTAGTATGCACCCCCTTGTCTTTTAGACAGCATTGATCGTATTATACGGTATTCATCTACCCATAATACGTAGCTGGCTGAGTCATTCCCCCGCTCTCCAGTATTCTGGTTCTGGGGCGTGACAGGGGCGATCGTTCCGCGTGAGCGCTGACATGGTGATTCATGTCGCAGGAATGATCGAACTCGAAAAAATCAGGATGCGGCAACTTTGATTGTCCCGACTTGTCGGTTTGATGCGAAGGCAAATTCGAGATTGTTAGGACTTGCGATTATATTCGAATAAAACTTGAGGATTGTGTAGTCCAATCCGCGCATCGAGAATAATTTAGTCTAGACCCAAAACAAGTGTTACGCCCGATGAGAACGATTATTCCACGGGAGCGTTGCATGGTGATTTCATGCCCACAGTGGATAATCGGACTCACGTGAGATCGGAGCGTGGCATATTGTTAAGTCGGACGACCTTGTGATCTATTACGTGAATTGGAATAGATGATTTCGGAAACGTGAAATGTGAATTACGGTTTAGAGATGAATTGTCATAGCGTACTTGATTTGAGAATGAATGATGGGCGAACTAATGTTGAACGTGTTCGAAGAGATAAACTATGCGAAACGGCTTGATGAACGAACGATATTGATATGACGTAAAATTGGTCGAAACGTGAGTTATCGTTGGATGGCTTTATCGAACGACTCGTACCCCGTGCGTCAAATATTGGAATGTGTGTAGGGAATCGATGTTCGATGTTTAGAAATCGGAGTGATGCGAGCTTGGGTAGAAAACCCCGCCATCGATTTGGTTAGACCTTAGGATGGGGTCAGTGTTGATATCGTTGTTTGGGAACTATGATTCCAGTGCTGACGAGAGACATAGCCTAGCGGTTCGAAAGACGTCCGAGTGCGAAACGATAGGAAATAGTGGAGGCACACTCATGAGGCTCGGTTGATATGCACGTATCAGGGACACCCGAATATGTACACGATCCGACTCGAGTGGTGAAGGCGGATTATCTATCACAAGGCTTGGCTGAAATACATGTATTTTGGGGACGCCTAGAATATGTGCACGATCCAACTAAGTGATACGTTGAATCAAGTGAGAGTGAGAAACGGGAAAGTGTCGAGGATTTTGAAATTGTAAGTTTCGAAGAATTGACGGTAATGCGATCATTGAATTGAGACGAGTTCGAATGTTGATTGGTCAGTTGGTGTGCCTTACGACTAAGTTAGCGATAAGCATGGGCGTGGCTCGGAATCGAAGAAAATGCGTAGGCAGAGTGGGTACGATTAAGTCTTGGCCATAGAAATGGTAAGATGGTTTGCCTTCAGGAAAGTCTCGAGGACGAGACTTGTTCTGAGTGGTGTATGTTGTAGTGCCCCGTCCCGCGAAGTCAATCGGAGGAATCGAAACGCCGATGGCGTTCGGACTTGGCCTTACAACGACGACTCGAAGACATCGCTCAGGTGGGGTAGTTTCGGGAACTTGTCTCATCTCAGCCTTTACTTAATAATTCGTATGTTTTCAACTTTGCACAAGTAGGCTTAATAATAAAGACGAATCCACATAGCTAAGGAATTTTCCCGACGGATCAAATCGAGTTTAGAACATGGAAAACGTCCCACGGTCTGATTAGAGTTGGTGCTCAGCGTGCTTTGAAAATGACACTCGATCCTTCGTCTCGCGGCTTGGAGAAGAAAAGTTGGTATTCGACACAAACGATGAGTTAGACTAAGTCATAGGCGTCGTCCGCATAAATGCTCAAAAGCATGCACGTTTCCACTGCGCAAGGCTTGGCATAGCCTTGGCTCGTCCCTCGGGTTAAGTTGTAGGCTTGAGTAAGTTAGGCAAAGTTATGCCGATCGACCTAAGTCATTCCAAGTGCCGTCCCGTTCTTTCTGCGGTTGTCAAGACAAATAGTCCCATGATCTCAAGGGCCATCATGTAACATATGACTTGGGTGATAGTGTCCGTAGGACGTAAGTCAGTTAAAGGCACGAGCCACGGTTGGCACGATGTAAAGTTAGCCACGGTCTATGGCACTTAAGGAACACGTTTTGTTCAAGTTAAGTTGGAAGGCTATGTAGTAGTCGTTCCATCGAGTTCAAAGAAGTTCGAGGCGGTCCCTCGGTTGGGAGTCTCGCGTTCCTATCCGCGTTAAGATGTTCGAGGCAGTCCCTCGGTTGGGAGTCTTGCGTTCCTATCCGCGTTAAGATGTTCGAGGCGGTACCTCGGTTGGGAGTCTCGCGTTCCTATCCACGTTAAGGAGTATGAGGCTGTCCCTCGGTTGGGAGTCTCTCAGTCCCAATGTACGTTATGCAAAGTGTAGTTCAGAGCACAAGTTGCTAAGTATAGTTTCAGTCGTACCAACAAGTAGGTCATGCATTTACGTGAGTCTAGATGTCTTGTAGGTGCGTGGTCATTGGACACCTTGTCGACAAGGATTTCTGCTTAGACTGGTTATACGCCGGGGCACCGGGCCCAGTCATCCTAGGGGGTAGACGTTATAGCAGCGCATGCTTTTATTGCGTGGGTAGTCGGGGGCTTTCAACGGGGCTCGCTACCTGCGCTGAAGGACCCGCCGCCTACCCGAGCTATGTCCGCGATGGCTTGTCATGCCAGTGGCCTTTCATATATATAGATAATTGGCGTGCTAAGCGGCAATCCGCATGCACGGTATCGGTCATAACAAAGAAAGTGTAAGCACGGTATGCGTTGAATGGTGAAATGTGTCGGTTGCACCCAAGGTATTATAAAGCCTACGATTCGGCTATACGTAAAGGCACGTGCTTCGGCATGAGATATGGCGTCGTACTTGAGTTCCCAACATCGGTTCCACAAGTCGGGTTAGTCGTTGCGAGTTAAGTCGAGAAGGGCCGTAGGGAAAGTTTGGTTAAGTCATGTTGAGTTTCTGGGCACGACCTGAGATGTGAGGCATGGCCGCATTGTCACAATACGAGTATTGGCAAGACTAAGCGATGAGGCACTGCCTCGGTGATACTAAAGCATGAATCGAGTTTATTGCACGACTGAGTCGTTACGTCCAAGAGTATGGTACGAAAGGCAAGCACGAGACGATAAGTTGACGTTATTGGAACGAGAAGGTCTAGCGGCAAAGTATGAGTACATTATTAGTGCAAGGTACGGTGTTGGTCTAGAGACACAAAATAGACCAAGGCGTCGGTCCTAAAATCGATCCTAAGGCAAGACTAGAAAGACAATCGAAAAGGGGCTTGTATCGCACAAAGTAAAATAAACATGTTGGTTTTGTATGGGTGGGCGAGGAGCTCACTCCACCAGTACAGTTGAGTACTGACACCCATATAATTTCCATGTGTAGGCACAGGTAGAAGCTCGAGGCGCGGAGCTCGCTTGGATGCGTCGAGGCACGGAGTTCCTTGGCGATTCGAAGCGTGCGGCCGTATGGAATCGAAGACTTATACGGGACATAATGTATGGACATCGCCTATCCGAAGTATCCACTGGCTCGAGACAAGTATTGAGAGATGAGAGAGAGCAGAGTGATTTGTAATGTGGGATGAGTAATTTGAGTGATTGTAATCTCGGCCTTGCGCCCCCAATATAACCGTTGTTTCGATATCAATAAAGAGCTTCTTTTGAATGACTTGTGTTTTGTTCTAAATTTCTGCTGCCAGTTCAATGTCTCTGCATGGGACTTCTGTGCGACGACCCCGTCGCAGCCGCTGAAATCGGCCGTTATGGAACCCGCCTTGTACGAGCGCAATCTAGGCTCGTGCGGCATCACGCCTTAGCGAGGACGATCGCTCCTACGGGAGCGGGGCGTGACACTTTTCGTGGTTTTGACAATGTGAATGTAATTTAATAATAATTTTATTATAAAAGATAGAGCAGACCAGACGTTATAAAAGACAGAAGTTCCTTGCCCAAAAATAATTTTATTAGAAAAGACAGAACAGACCAAACGGAAAAGGTTTCTGTCAAATGTCCTCCGTCGATATAAAACAGAATAGCCATTCTCCGTTTAATTTGAATAGAGAATGATCATTCTTCGAGTTAATTAAAACGGAGAATGGCCATTCTTATGGGCTTTAATACTGGTAATGACATTCTCCGTGTAATTTAACACAAAAAATATCATCTCTGTTTCAAATTAAACGGAGAATAGAATTTCTCAATCGTTTTAATACTGGGAATGGCATTCTCCGTCTAATTCCACACGGAGAATAGCATTCGCCGTTTCAAATGACACGGAGAATGTTATTCTCCGTCTTATTCAACTTTTTCTTGGTTGTAGGATTTATGTAGTAGTTCAGACTTTCATATGTAAATAAAATCAAAATTTTTGTGATTTTGACAATGTAAATGTAATTCAAAAATAATTTTATTATAAAAGACAGAGCAGACCAGACGTTATAAAAGACAGAAGTTCCTGCTCAAAAATAATTTTATTAGAAAAGACAGAGCAGACCAAACGGAAAAGGTTTCTGTCAACTGTCCTCCGTCGATATAAAACAGAGAATAGTTATTCTCCGTTTAATTTGAAACAGAGAATGATCATTCTCCGAGTTAATTAAAACGGAGAATGGTCATTCTTATGGGTTTTAACACTGGTAATGACATTCTCCGTGTAATTTAACACGGAGAATGTCATTCTCCGTTTCAAATTAAACGGAGAATAGCATTTCTCAATCGTTTTAATACTAGGAATGGTATTCTCCGTCTAATTCCACATGGAGAATAGCATTCGCCGTTTCAAATGACACGAGAATGTCATTCTCTGTCTTATTCAACTTTTTTTGGTTGTAGGATTTTATGTAGTAGTTTAGACTTTCATATGTAAATAAAAGTCAAACTTTTCGTGGTTTTGACAATGTAAATGTAATTCAAAAATGATTTTATTATAAAAGACAGAGCTTATAAAAGACAGAAGTTCCTTGCCCAATTACATTTTATTATTTTTACAATGTCATTGCTTTGTTCGTGTTAATATTCGCTTGAAAGCAACTTCTTAGCCCATACCAACCTCATCATTGTAATCTCCTGGTGAGTGTCATCGTCATTTCCTTCCAGTATTTCGAAGGGAGTAGTCATCAACCTCTTCATATAATACGCCGTTTACAAGAGGCAGTTGGGTGCATGTTGTTGTGAGAAATTTGGAGAATAATTCAGTACTTTGCTCTCATACTCTATCTTCGCGGGGCATCTCTCCCTCATCATATCAACTTTTCTCCTAACGATAGGCTATAAGGTCTTCTTTATTAATTCTGCATCCACCTTGCCCTTTTTGTACGTGGTTTGCCTCAAGGAATTGTATTGTGTCCAGTCTTAGGAGATAAAGTTGAATGTGAGCAGAGTATAGTGTTTGATGGATAAATTAAAGAGTGGGATGAATAGCAACTCTATGTCGTCCTCCAAACCCATGACGAAGTCTACTACATCTGTTTTGTAAGTTTCAAGGGCGCCGGCTTTTGCTTCTGGTTCAATGGCACGTTCAACGATGTTCTGTTTCCCAAAACAAAACACAATATCATGAGTAATTTTTTTCTGTCATTTTTCATCGGTGTACACATGAATATGGATTTTTCTGTTTGGATTCTTACCAATGTGTGGGGGCATCAAGAATGCAGACCACTTATGTTTCAATGTTTGGGGCGCCGGCTTTTGCTTCTAATTCAATGGCACGTCCTTTGAACTTGACGGGGCACACCTTCTTTTAATGCCTTGAATTTCTCTCAGCTTTCTTATTATTAGGTTAGTATGTCAGCCTCCATGTCTTCATAGTTGAGTATGTCTTGCAGGTCTATTGTCGACTGTTGGACTGTAACTTCATTTTCACCCTCTTTCGGCGAAAATAAGTATACAATATCACTGCACATAAATTTAGTTTAGATTAAATTAATAGAGATTCTCATTACATAATTGTGAAAAAAGTCTAGAAAAAACATAAAAAAAAGGGTTCAGAATACATACTCTGGACACTTCTTTTTGGGAATTACGATGTCGATGTATTGCTTCTTCAGCTCTTCATTTGCGTCTTTCCAAAGTAAGAGTTAATCGTATTCCCTTAGTATGATACGGTTCTTCTTTAATTCAACCATTTTGGCGTCTCCTCCGGATTTCGGAGCGGCATTAATCTTCCACTTTTTATTAGCTCTCTAACTGTATTCTTTTCCAAGGGAGTAACATCTTCAACGGCTAATGGCGCTGATAGTTTTCTGAACCTCTTTTCCCCTGATCCTCCTCTTCTTTTGGCATCTTTTGGAGCAGCAAGTTCAGCAGTTGCTTGAATC
The DNA here is from genome assembly GCA_029216955.1 of Iris pallida. Classification (NCBI taxonomy): domain Eukaryota; kingdom Viridiplantae; phylum Streptophyta; class Magnoliopsida; order Asparagales; family Iridaceae; genus Iris; species Iris pallida. Next base: position 9,581,907 of record JANAVB010038615.1, on the reverse strand, counting down.
TCCTCATGCTGCAATGCTACAACCATGGCTTGGAGATTAACAATTTTTGTATCCTTTTTAATGGCTTCAATATTCAACGATTCAACTTTATTTTGAAGCTCCCTTTTCTCCTCAACGAGCCTTTTATTTGTTTCTCTGAGTTGATCGGTTGTTTGCACTGAAATAAAACAAACAACAATGAAATGTATAATGTGAATCTAACACGGAGAATGATATCTCCGTGTAATATAATACGGAGAATAGCATTCTCCGTGTTATTTAAAATTACACGGAGAATAACCTTCCCAGTATCGAAATGATAGAGAATAGCAATTATCCGTTTCAAATAACACGGAGAATGCCATTCTCCGTGTTATAATACACGGAGAATGGCCATTCTCCTGGAAGATTACAAATCAGAAATTTGAAATAGAAAAGATTTTACCTTGTGCATGTAGCTCTGTAACATTGTCGTTGAGCCGTGCATTATCTGCAATAAGAACAGAATTCTGCTTTCTCAAATCCTCCAGTTCATGCACAGAGCCCTCCATCACAACGTTGACTGCACGTTGTTGCGCTTCTTGTGCCTCGAGCTCATTCAGCTTTTCTTCGAGTTTCTTGTTCTCAAGGTTGGCTGCACGTAACTGCGCTCCTTGTGCCTCCATCTCTTTTAACTTTTCTTTGAGTTCTTCATTCTGTGCAAGAATATCATAATAATATATTATCAAATCCTCCAATTCCTGTGCTGAGTCGTCCATCACAGCGCCCATTTCAACATGCTGTGATATCTGTTGTTCATAAAAATTATCCCCACCTCCTTCTTGGTGTTCTTCCTCTCCATCTTTTTCAACTTCTTCTATAGGTGGCTCATCTTCTTTGTGCCCTTCTCTTCCCCAACTGGTATAACCAAATCTTCTAATATCATCTTCGATCTCAACTTGTTTATGATATTCGACCTTGAGGAAGTTTGAGATTTCGTACCCATTCCATGTAAAAATCTTGGGCAATCAAGAATTGGGGCGAACTTTCTTTCCACAAATTTACTATGTTCTGCAAACCAATAGAGGAAGTATATTGTACAATCTTCCAATTTGGAGTAAGCCATTGAGTAATCCCCCCGTTCAGTTTTGCTTCTAATCCTCTTTATGCTATCCATTACATATGCCAAGATTAACCTTGGCTAGCATATACTATTGATGACGTCCACATTGTCTACCAAGGCCAAGAATCTGTACGACAAATTTGAACCGCCAAACTTTGTGAAGAATATTGTTTGGCACAAGTAGAAGATTATTAGCTTGGCCAAATCATCTGGATTAACAGCGTTATCACGGCCACGAAGCCGTCGTAACAATTCAACGAACTTGTCTCTCACTTCCTTATTCGTGACTTCTGTGTGTTTGCCCTTAGAATTAGCCAGCATCTTGTGAAGTGATCTCTACGCAGGCTCAATGATGCTGGTGGTGTGGGCTACTGTTGTTTTTCCTTTATCAATCTTCTGTAAAAAATATCATTATCGCTTTCTTCATTCAGCAGTAGACCGAAGATGACTGTCATATCGTCGACGCTTGGCGCGATTTTAACAGTGGTGCTCAATTCAAAGCACCCGACGCCATCTTCTTCTTCTGTGTAACTTGTAATTAAATTCTCAAGCCCTTCCGTTACCTTGGCCAATTCGGAGATGTGGACTCTGTTTTGGTAGAAAATCTCGACAAAATTTTAGAAACCGATATTCTTCAAGGAATCAATAACTGGCTCAGGTAAACGGCCAACATCTTGATTGACCACCTCCAAAAGATTTAGCATTGGCTTGAAGGTAGAACGAAAAGTCTTGATTCCTTATTCCTGACAGATTTTTTTTCTACAAAACAAAAAAACAAAAAATTAGGTCGAAGAATGGCCATTCTTATGGGTTTTAACACTGGGAATGACATTCTCCGTGTAAATTAACACGGAGAATGTCATTCTCCGTTTCAAACAAAACGGAGAATAGCATTCTCAATCGTTTTAATACTGGGAATGACATTCTCCGTGTAAGACAACACGGAGAATATCATTCTCCGTTTCAAATGACACGAAGAATGTCATTCTCCGTTTAAAATAAAACGAAGAATGGACATTCTAATGTTTTTGGGAATGTTATTCTCCGTTTCAAGTTACACGGAGAATGTCATTCTCCGTTCCAAATTAAACGGCGAAAAGAATCCTCAATCGTTTTAACACTGGGAATGCTATTCTCCGTGTAATTGGAAACGGAGAATGCTATTCTCCGTTTGTAAAAACACGGAGAATAGCATTCCCTTTCATTTTAACTCTTGTAATGCCATACTACGTTTAATTTAATACGGAGAATAGAATTCTCTGTTTTAAATTACACGAAGAATAGCATTCTCCGTTTAAATTAACACGGAGAATAGCATTCTCATGTGTTTTAACACTGAGAATGCCATTCTCCTTTAAAGTAAACGGAGAATGATATTATAGATTTAATTTAGACGGAGAATGACATTTCCAGAGTAATTTGACAGGGAGAATGAACATTCAAATGCATTTTATGACGGAGAATGTCATTCTTCGTGTAATATATACAGAATTTGCGAACATAAACTCAAAGTTATAACTTCTGTTTGCACTTCTTTTTGTTTAGCATCTTTTCCATTTTTCTTCTATGCAACTTTCTTAGAATAGGGTTTCGGTTGTTCTCCGTCTTTTCCTTTTGGATTTTCTGTAACTGGTACATCTTCTCTAATTGGTGATGCTGTCGGTGATGATTCTGCTGCTGATGTCGACATGGTGTGAAGATTGCGAATGGGGAGGAAGGTTTGAAGATTTTGGAGGAGAATGACCTAGATTTGAGTACAGAGTGGAGTATGGAAGAAGAGGAAGAATCGAAACGGTATTTTTTTTTGTAATAAAAGGGTTCGGGGTGTTTTGAATTAATTAAAGGGTAAAAATATCATTCGATGGAAGGGCAAAAAGAATCGAAACCGTTTGGACTCCTTTCTGCTTAATTATATTAATTAGAAGGGCAAAAATGATTCTGCTTAATAAAAAGAATCGAAGCCGTTTGGCAAAAATATTATTACAACTCAACAAAACAAATGAACATAATACATTAGATAAAAGAAGAAGAAGAAAAAATTATCGTCTTCCATATTCAATCATTTCAGATTGGACTCCTTTCTGCTTAATTATATTATATAAGCAACTTTTTTAGTACTTCATTGTGCTCTGAAGTTGTAATCCATTCAGCAGCTTTGCGTCTTTCCATTCCCGCATCAAACTGCATATAACAAACATAACATCAAAAATATTACTCTAAAAAGTGTAAGTTTTTGACGACATATTTTCAGACTTACATTGAGAGAACGGTAGTCCAGACTACATCGGTCTTTCATGAATACAATTACAAAAATTCCCCAATCAACTGAATTGCCTTGGCGGGGAACATAAGGACGACATTTTATTGCAAAAGTAGAAAAGCTGAACCTAGCATCTCTCAACTTCAAAATCTCTTCTTCGAGAAAGAGATCCAAATTTGAAAGCTACAATTACCAAAATACAATATGTATTAGTATACCGCGGATCTTGTACGCAATTCATAAAATTGATGAATATGAGCTTACTATTTCTTTTATGACTGATTTGTTTTGAATCGGATCATCTTTAGATACAAGTAAGTCCCAAATTTCAATAGTCCTTGTTTTAATCAGAACTCCTGTAAGAGTATAGTGTCCGTCCAAAAGAAGGTGTATGTATATCTAAATCATGATCAATTAGGTAAAACAAATTAGTAAATTTTCAGAAAATTAGGATTAATATTTAAACAGAAATATATTAATACCTCGTTACAAATGCTTAAAGATCCCATGTAATCTTGAAAATATTTACACTTCTTCCATTTTTCATGAAGCTTTTTGTCAGATGTAAGTAACAATTCTTTCTACATACACATCAATTAATACATTACGAAAGACAAACAAACGAGAAAATTGTTAATGCATATGCATTGAAGAATAAAATGCTTAATCACCGTTATCCTTATTGGTAAAAACCATACATTAGCTTTATTGGAGGTTCTTTTCCGTTCCTCCGCTATGAGAAGAGCAGAGACAATGCCTACAATCTGAATAAATCATTAAAAACGTCAACGATGGAATCGAAGTAAACATATGCAATCTAAGAAGAAATATACTATCTATACATACCCCATTTTTAATTCTCGTTAAAGGAGCTAAGGACTTCATCTTAAACCGAGACACATAGATTTTGTTGCAAGATGATATTATTTCACTGAGAAAAGAAACGAATAAATTAGGAGAAAAAAACTGTTGAAATTAAATCAAAACTCATATTACTTACTCTTCAGGTCTATCATCGGCAAAAATATAGTCGTAATAACTCGAAGAACCACTAGTACACTTGCTAGGCTTCGAGGTTGAACCCCTTGTTAAATTTTTTGATGGTGTGACCGGATCTAAATTTCCACGCATTCTTTTTGAAGAACTGCTAAAGTCAGTTTCTTCTGTAGGACATAATGCGAGAATTCGGTCCATTGCTTCTTATAATTCTATAGCATCACGTCCTCCTCATCGGAAGATTCAACGAAAACCACCTTCACATTATTAAATACTCCAGATGAAGATGCCTTCTTCAAAGCTGAAGATTCTTCAATCTTCTCCAAATGCCGAGAGAAATTTATTTGTTCAATTTGTATTGAACCAAGCTTAGAATTGATCGATGCAACTTCAGCTGAAATCGTTGACAGTTGTTCTTCAATCCTGCGCAACATACGCGGAATGAAGGTTTTATTTGGAGCTGGCAACCAATCTTCTACGTCTTCTACATTTCCCACGACACGAGTAGACATCTTGAGAACAAGAAAACTATTGTATTTCAGAAAACTATTCTATGTATTTCAGAATAAATAATGTACTATGAAACAAGAAAACTATTGTATATATAGCAAGAGAGAAGTACAAAAAGTGAGGAAGATGAAAAGACAAATAAATTTTGAGACTAGCAAACAATCTATTAGCCGTTTGATTGAGGAGGGCTCAAGAAAGATTCTACTAGCCATTTGAAAAGTACAAAAGGTTATCATGATCAACTTCAATTAAGGAACTCTATAAGAGGTTTAATTCCGTTTGATTGAGGAACTCGACGAAGTCCGCCGCGAACCAGAACTTCTTCTTCTTTCCTTCTTCATCTTCGTTTCTCCTTCCACCACCACCACCACCACCACCATGGCCTGTAGCTTTATAACAAAAATATTAAATTGTTAGATGAAACAAAAAAACTAATTACGGAAAGATTACTAAATCAAAATCAAACAGAACACATATTCATAGAAAATATGAGATTAAAGATGAAAGTGTCACAGAAGCAACACCATAATTTTACAAAACTAAGCAGACTCTGCTAAGCAATAACTAAAATTAGGGATTGTGTCCTACTTGGATTTAATTTACACAAAGAAGAGATTTGAGAGAACGAGCTTTTATCGACTTCCTAAATGTATCCATTCTCCGTCCTAAATGTACCATTCTCCGTCCTAAATGTATCATTCATCGTCGGTGTCATCATCTAGATCGTCAGTGGCGGTGGTGTCGTCTACATCGCCTACAGACCTGGACACACTATGTCCTAAGGGATTGTGTCCTCCTTGGATTTAATTTACAAAAGAAGAGATTTGAGAGAACGAGCTTTTATCGGCTTCCTAAATGTACCATTCTCCGTCCTAAATGTACCATTCGTCGTCGGTGTCATCATCTAGATCGCCAGCGGCGGCGGTGTCGTCGTCTACATAGCCTACAGACCTGGGCACACGGTGTCCTTCCTTTCCGGCCGACACACAATTATTGTTATATATACGTAGTTACACAAAATATTAAATTACATGGACGAAAAAGAAAGTAAATATGAGTTAATTTAGGGTGTTCATGGAAAAATTGCATTGAAGAATGACCTGCTATAGCAAATTAACAAGAGGTCAAAAGTCAAAAATAGCATTAAATGATGTCTCCTACATTATTTAATCTGAATTTAATCTGAACCGTTGGATGAACATCCAACGGTCCAGATTTTGGATGTATCGATACATCCCAAAAGGGTGGATGTATTGTAGAATTTTCCATATATATATATTAAAAAAATGTATATATATATATATATATATATATATATATATATATATATATATATATATATATATATATATATATATATCCAATTTAAATAAATATAATATCAAGACTAAAACTAGTTAAGACACAATGATTTGGCACAAACAAAATAGGTTAATATAGTCGTATTTTATTGTAATTCTCGCATAAAGTAGCGTGATTTAGTTATTTCATCCTAATTTGTAAAGATAATTGGGAGATAAAAATTAGTTGGATAATTTGATGATTTGACACAAAAGAAATAAGTTCAAATTTGGAATATATATATATATATATATATATGGAGAGTGACTTTTGGGCGAGGATTCCTCTGGCAGGAGCCGGCCCGCTTTTCGAGTACCCCCTCCGGCGCCCAGGCGGTGGTCGGACGCCGTCCGGCGCCCCCCTCCCCGCCATGAGCCCTCTCTCCTCCCAGGCCACCTCGGTCCCGGTGGCTGGCCGGGCTTCCTCCGGCCACTCTTCCAGTGGGGAGCCCATCCTCCCTCGCCGCAGCCAGCCGGCGCTTGCCCAGCGTGCGGAGGACCCCCACCCCTCCTCTCTCTTCCTCGACGCTTCCACCGGCCTCGGCATCGCAGGAGCCGACGGGCTCAGCGCCCTCGACCAGCCCCGGGTCCCTCCCTTCTTGGCCCAGGTCCTTCTTCCCAGTCGTGAGCCGTCTTCGCCGCTGCGCCGCTCCTTCCAGTAGCTGCAGCCCCACCATCTGTCCCCTTTTCCCCGAGGCCCCTCTCGCCTCTCCCGGCGCTCGGCGTCCCCGCAGTCCCGGAGCCCTCCGGTGCTCCGTCTGAAGTGCCTCCTCCTCTGGCCCATGCGCCCTCCGCCCAAGTAGCTGTCCTTCCTGTTTGCCATGAATTATAAAAGAACAGAACAATTATATCGGAGGACTGGACTTTTACTTCACAATACAAACTCGCTTGTACAAAGAAAGCCTAGGGACGAAAACCTAGGTACAGCAATCTAAGTACAATTGTTTATTTTAGATTCTGAGGGGTGACGATAGAGGCTCGGAAAAGCGACGGCAGCTCTGCCTTACTCCTTGGACGATCGGGTGCAACCTTGGCTCTGGAGAAGATCTGCTTGGCGTTAATAAAGAAATGCTCTCCTTGCTCTCTCTATATATGCTTCTCTGTCCTTTCTTCTCCCTGGATTGATCTCTGGATTTTGGATTCTCTCCTCTTCTCTGGATTTTTTGGATCCTCTGCAAGGGAATGGCACCTTGCTATTTATAAGAGTGGGGGGACATCATTAGGGTTTGCAATGATTGCCCATCCTCAAAAGTCGGCGGCCTAAGAATTAATTAATCGGGGCCGTCCATCTCGAATACAGTAGATTTAAGCAATTAATGTGATTGCATTAAATCTCTGTGGGCAATAAATGTTGATTGCCATAAATATTCGCGACTTGTGATGGCTTGCCACGTGTCTAATTTGCTCGATTTGACTTGATCTGGGCAATTATGGTGATTGCAACAAATCTGATTTTATTAGGATTTGTTAGCACCCATAATTCCAGAAAGATAAGACTGCCACGTATCTCAATCGTCGTGAAAAGCGCCACGTGTGTCCACTGGATCATCTTGGCAGAGCCGCATATGAGTAGGCCGCATGAGGATGAACGGCCGCATGAAGATGGGCAGCCGCATGGGGATGAACAGCCGCATGAAGATGGGCAGCCGCATGAGGATAGACAGCCGCATGCTGACGGGCGGCCGCATAAAGGATGCAGCCGCATGAAGATGGGTGGCCGCATGAAGTGGGCGGCCGCATAAAGTGGGCGGCCGCATAAATACAGCAGCCGCATGCCTCGGGACTCGGTGGATTCTACCAGCTGTGAAAAGATTTTCTCCTCTTCCCTAGGAACACGCCTTTATGTCAGTCATTATTGCGCCTTTATGTCAGAGCTGTCATTTGTCAGAGCTGTCAGCCGTCAGGGCATTAAATGCAGCCAAAGATGAAAGGAAGAGCTATTGAAGGCCACGTGGCTCTGGGTCTCATGGAACTATCCGAGCCGCATAGACGCTTGAGCCGCATGGACCCCTGAGCCGCATGGGCTCTCTGAGCCGCATGGAGATCCTTGGCCGCATAGACCTTTCTTTATTCTTTTCCATGCTTCTATAAGACCCCCTTCAAAATTTTCAATTTGCAAAATTGAAATACTTTGAATAAGAAGCATGGCTATGTATAAACTCCTCTGGCCGCATAGGATGTTCTGGCTATATGGATGTCTCAGTCACATGGCCTCCTCAGTCGTATGGCCATCTGAGCCGCATGGGCTGCTCGGCTGCATAGGCTCCTTGCCACGTCTTCATGCCACGTGTGTAAATCTTTGCATTGATTGCCTTTGATTTGAGCCGTCTTTTGGGGGGAGTCCCAAGAGTCTAGCCTTGAATAGTCGGATTGCCTTGATAACCGAAGAGTCGGTTCATTGCACGATGATCGATGCGTCGGTCTATGGGCTTCGTCTATAAATAGCAGCGTGTTTTTGGCAAGAAGACTTCTTCACTTTCTGCTCTTGCCCTAGCTTTCTTGTCTTTATCTTCTTTTTCTGATCATCAGCAATGGCTCACAAGTCCTCCCAGGTTGCGGCGAAGGGTAAGGGTGCGGCCTCGGCGTCGGCTGCGGCATCCGAAGCTCACTCCGACGTTTATCCTGATGTTAAGGGTAAGGACTTGGGAAAGTCCTAACAACGGCTCTGTTGCATGCTTTATGCACAAGCCTTTAATGCAGACTGTTCGAATTGTATGACCATCTTTTGACTTTGTTTTTTTTTATCTTTGATTCTTGCAGCAACCCTGCCGAAGGCTGAGATCATTGTGAAGGAAGAGTTGCTGCCCCCTTTCAAACAAGAATCATCGCTTGTTAAGGAAGAGGTAACACCAGAAGCGGAGGATCAGAAAGGAGAGCTGGCGCCCATTGCTGTAAAGGAGGACCCCCAGTCTGACGGCGGTAGTACTAGGAGTTATGATCTTCCTATTTCGGACGAGAATCTTGCTTAAATACATACTTCATATGCAAAATGGTTGAGGAATTGGTATATGCGTCCCCGCAACTAGGATTCGTAGGCTCTGACAGATGTCCACCTTTTGTCTTGATATTTTTGTCTATTTTTAGCTGTGTTTTGCTTCCTTAGGACATCAATGTAATCTTTTTCCTTCTTATCTGAATGAAATAATAGAGAACTTTTTTAGCTTGCTCATGATATGTAGTCATGTGAATGTAACTGATTTTGAACAGAATACATTCGCTCTGTTCTTTGCTTGTAGTAGTTGCCCCTAATGGGAGACTTTTGTGGACCTATTATCCTTGGCATACCTAGATTTTAGGTATGGATAACAAGTTTGATGGGGATACCTAGAACAGTTCTACGGTAAGGTGGTCATGGACGTTCCTGGTAGCGGGAGAAAGAATGCCATGGAGCAGCTGGGCTCCCGGGGCATGATGAGAAATGATGGGCATGTACTAAGAAACTTAGCAAAGGACATTTGTGGGCCTATTATCCTTGGCGTAGCTTGGCTTAGGATACGGATAGTAGGATGAAAGGGAACCAACATACTTACTCAGAGGTAATGAGGATATGGCAAGCATGAGGGTTTTTTCACCGCAGAATCTTCCTACTCAGAGGTAATGAGGACATGGCAGGAGTGGACTCAACGGAGGATATTTGTGGTCAACAGAGGACATTTGTGGACCTATTATCCTTGGCGTACCCTGTTCAGGATACGGATAATAAGACGAGGGAAAACCATCATACTTACTCAGAGGTAATGAGGACATGGCAAGTATGGGGGTTTTACCGCAGAGTCTTCCTACTCAGAGGTAATGAGGACATGGCAGGAGTGGACTCAGCGGAGGATATTTTTGGTCAACAGAGGACAATTGTGGACCTATTATCTTTGGCGTACCCTGGGGTTTCTTTTTTTTCGGTACAGATAATAAGTCGAGAGAGAACCAACATATTTACTCAGAGGTAATGATGACATGGCAAATATGAGAGTTTCTTCGATGGAGCCTTCCCACTCAGAGGTAATGAGGACATGGCAGGAGTGGGCTCCATGAAGGGGTACATAGAACGACTCAGAGGTAATGAGGACATGGAAGTTCTATGTAGAGGGGTGATTTGTTTTTGGCGGAAGTGAAACGACTCAGAGGTAACATCGACGTGGTCATTTTGGAAATTTGTGGATCTGTTATCCTTTTTTGTGCACTGAGAGTGCGGGTAGTGGATCATGAGGGAGGAGCTCTTTCAGGAAGAAAGTTCAGAGGTATGGTTATACATGACTTACTACCTAAAAGGAGCGACCGGGATGTAAGTTCAGAGGCACCTGCGGGTACATAACTCAGCAATCTGGGATATTTGAAGGAAGAATGTGAGTTCGACGGTACTGGAGGGTACATAACTCAGCAATCTGGAATTTTGAGGATGTGAGTTCAGCGGTACCGGAGGGTACATAACTCAATAATCTGGGATTCGAAGAATGTGAGTTCAGCGGTACCTGGCGGGTACATAACTCAGTAATCTGGGATTCGAAGAATGTGAGTTCAGCGGTACCGGCGGGTACATAACTCAATAATCTGGGATTCGAAGAATGTGAGTTCAGCGGTACCGACGGGTACATAACTCAATAATCTGGAATTGGGAGAATGTCATTTAGACATAATATTTCTTCAGGAACTTACCGTTGACGGGCAACATGAGCAAGTCTCCATTTTGTTTTGCGAGACGATAAGCACCGTTGGAGAATACAGCCTCAATGATAAATGGACATTCCCATTTTGGCTAGAATTTGCCGATGGTTTTGTGAGTCATAACCATCGGCCTCCGAACAGCCACAACGAGATCGCCCACTTGGAATGTTCTAATTTTAACCTTCTTGTTGAAGGCTCCGGAGATGCGTGCTTGGTATAACTCAATCCGTTGCTGAGCCAGTAGGCGCTTTTCATCCAAGGCCTCCAACTCTTGTAGTCGGCGACGGTAGTTATCGTCCGTCGTCAATTGGTAAGTAAGGACGACGCGGAGCGAGGGGATTTGAGTCTCCAATGGGAGGACTGTCTCACTCCCGTACACCAGGGAAAATGGCATGTTCCCAGTGGCTGTTCGGACTGTAGTACGGTATGCCCATAAGCATTTACCAAGCTTCTCGTTCCAGTCGCGTTTGTTGGAAGACACGAACTTCTTGAGCAACTTGATGATGGTTTTGTTGAATGCTTCTGCCAACCCATTCGATGCCGGATTGTATGGTGTCGAAGCGACATTCTGAATTCGGTGTTTGTTGCAGAACCGGTAGAAGGCGTAGCTTGCAAACTGCGAACCATTATCGTGGATGATCCTTCGGGGCAGTCCAAAGTGATAGATGACGTGATGCTTGAGGAAGCTGATCACATTTGAAGTTTTGACTTCTGTAAGCGGAACAGCTTCCGCCCATTTGGAGAAGTAATCCGTGATTGCGAGTATGAAGCAATGTCCTCGGGAGGAAGGTGGAGTAATCGGACCGATGATATCCATTCCCTATGCTTCAAATGGCCAGGATGCCACCGTCGGATGTAGAAATTCGGATGATTGGTGGATGAAGTCTGCGTGGACTTGGCAGGCTTTGTATTTTCTTGTATAGTCTATCGAATCTGCTACTATTGTGGGCCAGTAGTAGCCCATTCGGCGAAGACGGTCTTGCAATTTAGGGCCAGGCTGATGGGCCCCACAGACACCATCATGAACTTCGCGTACGGCTTCTTTGGCTTCTGCGTTTGACAGACACCGAAGCAATAACCCATCGTAGGATCGCCGATACAGCATTTTTGTCTCTGTATCGTAGAAGAATCTAATAGAACGCCTTCTGATGGAGGTAGCTTCCTTTGGGTTCTCGGGCAGGATGTCGTAGACTACGAAGTCTATGAATGGTTGTCTCCAGTCTGGCGCTTCGTCGATCGTCTGAGCAGAATAACTCGCCATGACTTGAACGTTGTTCTTGGGACAGACCAGTTCGTGGCCTATCACGTCAACCAAATGATGAGTATGATTTGGCACTGATAGGGAAGCGGCAAGGCCTGCTAGGGCATCGGCTTCGATGTTTTGGAGTCTGGGAACGTGTTCGATGAAGAATCCCTCAAATGACGAAATAATGTTGATCGCTATTTGGTGATAGGGGATCATGTCTTCATGGCGGACTTCGTATGAACTCCGGATCTGATTGACGATTAACTGCGAATCGCCGTATGCTTCAAGATATTCTACCCCCAGCTCTCTTGCAAGTTGGAGGCCAATGACCAAAGCGCTGTACTCGGCCGCATTGTTAGAACAGGGTTCCGTGAGGGAGTAAGCACGACTGATCACTAGTCCGGAAGGAGAAATCAGCACCACCCCGACTCCAACGACGATGTTGCCCTTAGGTCCAGTTCTCGAAGCACCGTCGAAGAGCATTCGCCATATATCATCATGGGAGGCCGCATGTGAGTTGGCGACCTCATCTGGAATTCCTTCATATACTCTGGACGACTCCGAGCCTGGGTGGGCTGCTAAAAAGTCTGCCAGGGCTTAACCTTTAACAGCCTTTTGCGGGACAAAGATCATATGATAAGGAGACAGCAATATTGCCTATGTGGCAAGGCGGGAGCTGAGTTCCCCTGGTTTAGTCATGAGGACCCTGAGAGGGTTGACTCGTGAGATCACATGTATGGTTTGTCCTGTGACATAGTGCCGCGTCTTTTGAATGGCGAACACCAGGACGAGGCATTCCTTCTCTACGGCGGTGTATTGGTGCTCTGGCCCAATCATCATTCGGCTGAGGTAATATATAGCTTGTTCATGGCCTTTATCGTTGTTTTGTGCTAGCAGAGCACCGAGAGAATGCTCCATTGCTCGTACATATAGCAAGAATGGTTTTCTAGCAACCGGGGCCACCAGGACTGGAGGGTTCGACAAATATTCTTTGATGCTGTCGAAGGCACGTTGGCATTCTTCATCCCATACGAACGAGACGCCTTTTTTTATGAGATGGGTGAATGGCCGACATCGCCCGGAGAGGTTAGAAATGAACCTCCTGATGTAAGCTAGCCTCCCTTGAAGGCCTCTGAGTTCGCGGAGATTTCTCGGGAGACCCATATCCATAATTGCCTTCGTCTTCTCTGGATCTACATGAATTTCCTGGGCAGTAATAATAAAACCCAGAAATTTTCCGCTGGATACGCCCAAGAAGGATTTTGTGGGATTCATCTTTAGGTTGTATGCTCGCATCAGGTCGAATACCGTCCTCAGATCCTGCAGATGGTCTCCCTTATAGCGACTCTTGACGGCAATGTCATTAATATAGCACTCCACAGTCTTGCACAAGTGGTCTGAAGATGATACTCATGGCTCTTTGATATGTAGCGCCAGTATTCTTTAAACCGAAAGGCATGACTGTGTAGCAGTATGTTCCAATCGGTGTTCGGAATGATGTATACTTTTCGTCGTCATGAGACATCTTGATTTGGTTGTACCCCGAGAAACCATCCATAAATGACATGCGTTCGAAGCCGCATGTGTTGTCGATCATGATGTCTGTGATAGGGAAGGGGAATTCATCTTTGGGACATGTCTCGTTTAGATTGCGGAAGTCGATGCAGATTCGAATCTTTCCATTCTTCTTGAGGACCGGTACTATATTGGCGACCTAGTCCGGATGTTGTTCTTCACGAATGAAGCTGCTGGCTATCAGTTTGTTGACTTTGGCTTCGATCGCATCCATGATGCCCGGGCGGAAGCGTCGCTGTTGTTGTTTGACCGGCTTTGCATCTGGCCGAATGTTGAGCTTGTGAAGGGCAACCTCGGAGTTTAGTCCTGGCATGTCTTCATAGATCCAGGCAAACACATCAATATATTCTTTGACAAGTTCCAGTAGCGATTCTCGTTCTTCGTCTGTCAGGCCTTTACTGACGAAGATTGGTTTTGGAGAAGATTCGCTGCCGAGGTCGACCTGTATAACCTCATCTTCAGTAGGAGGTTCTCTCTGTACGAACCGCTTTTCCCATTGTGCATCCAGCTGTTGGGCGCACGGCTCTAACTCGAGGATTTCAGGAATGTCTTCATCTTCTTCGTAAGCGTCGGCGAATGCCATATTGACTGATAAGACTTGTCTGAATACGTCTCCGATGCTGGCATCCGAATCAGAAGTTGGTGACCCGGTTGAATGTGAATGCCAGTCGCATTCCTCATCTGAACTTTCAGGGGTCGTTGCGGGCGTAACATACCCTAATCCACATCGGGTCTTAGTGTAGTAATCCCGTAGTTTGCCAGCCGAGACTGGTAGATTTAAAGGTAATCGTCGACCAGTACCGTAGTTCAAGCCTGGCGTAGTCTCCAGATCATACCCCTGTTTTTGTATGAGGTATTTGGATTTGGGGCTATAAAGATACAGAGACAGTCTCCCAGTATCTGATTCGAGATCGACCTTCTCTATGGTGAAGGGCTGTGGATCATCCTTTCGGCCGAAGATGATTGGATGGTCCCCTTCCTCGATTATGCGGTAAGCGTCTTCCACTGGAGTAAGCTGGTTTACGGTGTAAACATTTGTCACCTGTGTGTGTAGGTGAGTGCCTATACCGTGTTCCATAGCATACATTGTACAAAGCTTATTAAGCTCGAGGTAGTTCAAAGATAGCCCTTTATTGATGAAGTAAGGAATCTTTTCTAGCGGGATTACATCATCTGCGGAGGGAACATCAGTGTGGGCAGCCACATACTTTGCCAGTTCCGGCACTTCTTCGGCCACCCCCTGTATAAATGAAGACAGAGAGGATGACCTGGGCAGCCTGATCATCAAGGGTTCTGTTGGTGGGGCCGAACGTGAAGTTGTTGGTAAACTAGCGACCCCCAGTTTGGTACTCGATGTTGGGCGGGGAGTTGTTGGCTCGCTAGAAGCCCCAGACTTTGCATCGAGGTGACGATTCTTCTTAGGAAGGCGTATCGTCATTGGCTTGTCGGAGGGGTTGAGCTTCTCCGTTTGTGGCTGGCCGACTCTTGGCAGTCTGATTGTCAGTGGCTCCGTTGTGGGTCTTGGCGCTTGGCCGGACCTTGGCAGCCGGATTATCATTTGTCCTTCTTGTGCCGAGAGACTGATTGCGTCCTTACACAGAGCGGCCGTAAGGGGTGCGAATTTGCCAGGTTTACGAGCTTGAAGGTGGATTGTCAGAGGTTCTTCTGATCCTGAGGCCGTCTCAGTTCGAGCTTGTACATCTTCATCCAGGTGCCTCTTCGACTTCTCGTATAGGCAGGAATCCGAGTAGTAGGATTCGACCCCTTTGAAGGGATCAATGTCGGCGAATTCTGTCCTCACGAAGCCGTGCTTGTCAACATACTTGAAGCACTGGTGTAACATGGAAGGCACGATCATATAATCGTGTGTCCAAGGGCGCCCCAGGAGGATATTGTATGAAGTATCTGCATCTATGACGTAACAGGTCACTTCTGACTGAAGATCGCCAATTTGGCACTTCAAACGAATCTTCCCAATTGGGTAGCTCCTGCCCGAATTGAAACCGCTGATGGCGGTGCTTGTTGGCGTTAGGCGATGCATAGGAATGCGGAAATGATGTAACAGACCCTTTGGGATGATGCTTATGGAAGAACCAGGATCAATGTGCATCCGATCCACCTTTACGTCACCGATGTATCCAGTGTAGTATAACGGACGATCGTGCAGTTTGGTCTTAATGAGCATATCTTGCGGAGTGAAGACAATGTTGGGCATCGCTCCTGTGCAAGCACTGTCTTGGAGATTTACAGGCAGGCTCTCTCCTGTGAGGTTGACCTGAGCCAGATAGGCGTCGGCATTCTGGAGTGCATCGCTCAAAGCCGCACGAACATCCTTTGAGAGTCTCAGGAGCTCGTATAATGACAATTTGGTCGGTGTGTTGGCCAATTGCGCCAAGATGTCGAAGTTGTAGGGCCTCTCCAGCCCCTGAGGTGCCTCTTTTCAGAGGGATTTATCAAAGCGAGTCTCCTTCGGCCTAGGCTTGTCGGTCGTCGGAGGCTGAGAAGGTCCTGGAGCGTCAGCAGTAGCTGGCTGATGATCTTCAGCCGAGTTATCAGCCACAGGTTGGGATTGTGCCCCAGACCGGGTAACGACAGCCGTGACTTCTTCGACATCTGCCGAGATTGTGCGGCAGGATCTGACTTTTCCACTCTTCTTCTTGCGAATGGAAGGTGGTGTGGACTGAGTCACCTCAAGTACCAGGTCCGGATGGACCCACATGACCTCCCCCCGTGATGTGGTGAGGGACACTAGACCAGCAGCCTGATCCCGAGGAGGTAGAAGATTAGCAATCTCCATTGTCGCCAGAGGGACGGATACCACACCGTCTTGAGTCTCCGTTGGAGGGAAGCTGCCGAATTATACGGACACCATATTGGCCGCCACAGTTACCTCCTCGAAATCGATGGCCAGAGCCTTCGAGTCGATGAGATGTTGGATGTATCGTTTCAGTTGGTAGCAGTCGTGTGTAGCATGGTGGACGTAGCGGTGGTAATGGCAGTACTTTGGGCTCTCCATTTCTGCCGGCCGAGGTTTCCGTCTTGGTGGAGGGAGCTGAATTCTGTCTCCTTGTATGAGCATGTCCAAGATGGGCTTGACGTGGCCGTCTTCGAAGGAGTAGGTCATTTACGGCCATTATTTGTCTGTCGGTTTTGACTCAGGTTGTTGGGCTGTGTCGGCCACCATAGCCTGCTTGCCCTTGTTGTCCCGATTGTTGGAGGAGTTACCACTATTGTTGTTGTTGGTATTAGGACGCTTGTCCTTGTCCTCTCCCTCCGAGATATACAATCCCAGTTGGCGAGCCTTCTTCAACCGTTCTTCGGCGCTGGTGGCACTGATGATAAACGTCTTCTAGTCCTTAAATTGACTTTCGCCCATCCAGAGAATGATTGTTGGGAGCAATCTCTTTTAGAAAATTTCAATCAAGGAGGAATCCGGGTTACCAGACGGCAACTTCATTGCGGTTTGGCGAAACCGCTCAATATAGTTCCTTGTCAGCTCCTTCTCCCCTTGAACGACGTCTATGAGGGTGGATATCGTTACGTCTTGTCCTACTTCGTAGAATCTCTCCAAGAACATGCGCTTGAAGCTGGCGAAGGAGTGGATGCAGTCGTCTGACAGGTTATGATACCAGTCGAAGGTGACCCCTTCCAATGCTCCAATGGATAATCGCGTAAGGATGGCATCGTCATGGGACAGATGGTCGGTGGTGACCTCGAAGTAAGTGATGTACCGACTTGCGGAGGTCTTGCCATCATAAGGATTGATGTTGAACGGCTTATATCTTGGTGGGAAGGGGACATCCCTCCATGCAGCTGGGTATGGTTGCCGTATTCTGAGGTCTTGAGAGTTTTCTCAAGCGTGAAACATGGCTCGGAGCTCCTGGACCTCTCTTCTTGCTTTCCTGGCCTCATCCGCAGCGGCGGGAACCGACATTTCAGGAGGATTATTGCCCGAGTTTGGTACCGCTGAATTTGAGTTCGCATTGACCGCGGGACCCGTACTTGTTTGGCCAGGCGTCCCTCCTTACAGAGTTGGAAGAGCCGCTTTAATCTCGTCCACAGATTTGACCAAAGTGCACAGTATAGCCTCCAGAGTGTCGATGCACTGGCGATCACTGGGGCCATCTTGATCGTCGCTTGTCACAAACGCCGTCCTAACACGAGTCGAGATGGAAGGGACGGTGGACGACGTACCCTCCGAATCATACCCTTGTACAGAGAAGTCATCGGGGTATGTGGGAATGTTCTCCTCTGGTTCGGACTCAGAAGGAATAGTACCCCCAACTTCAGAGCTTGCTTCATCTTGAGAGTCGTGGACGTCCTCGGGGACGTCGGCATCTGCTGTATCTGATGGGAGAGTTGTTTCCCCGGGCTCGTCTCCTTGAAACATCGGATTGTCGTGGATGTTCTGAGGAGTATTACCCCCAGTTTCAGTAACCTCCAGTGGTATGGATGATGAATCTCCTACTGTAGTAGATTTCGTCTTCGAACGGGTACCTTGGAAAACTCCGGTGGTGGATAACCGTTTAGACGACAGTTTCTTAGTCACAGTGGTTGAAATCTTCGGGCTGGGGACGTTTATCTTCTTCCCTCTCCCATCGGCAGGGATTTTCTGAGTAGAGTTACAAGAGACGACGGGAGGCGCTTCGTCCTCTGAGCTTGGTCGTTGCAGCCCTTGGAAAACAGACTGTCGGTCTTCTCTTGCTGTCGCGTTGTTGCAACAGCAGTTGATAATGACCTGGGTACAGTGACGTCCATGTAAGGACTCTTTGCATACCGAGGCCTCTTCTCTTTCCTTGCGCTTGTGGAGGATAACCTCACGCAGGTCAGATGAGTCTCGAACAACCATGTTTGCTTCCTGGGTTTTGGAAGACTTTTTGGAACCACTTTGTCTATTTGCCGCCGGGGGCGGGACTCGAATGATTCTGTACAACTTCCTATCAGAGGCCCGCATAATGGTATATGGAGCGCTCGAATGGTCAGAGGTTGGGTCAGCCGACTGAGCTCGTCGAGCTCGCGCTGCCCTTGACTTCTTCACTCGAGCGCCTGAAGGTGCATAGTAGGAAGAGTCAAAGTGATGCTGCAGAGAGTCAGACATATTCTCTTGGGCACATGAGAGATCAGGACCGTAGGAGAGGCGATCGAAGACTGAGCCTGAGCTGCGTGGAGCAGGCAGTATGCGGCTGGAGTCAACAGTCTTCATACGGCTGGCAGTTGTGGCCGTATAGGCTTTCTTTGTGCGGCTGGAAGTCTCGGTCGCATGAGTTTTCTCCATGTGGCTGGAAGTTCTGGCCGCATGGATATTCTTCATGCGGCTGGAAGTTCTGGCCCCATGGATATTCTTCATGCGGCTGGCAGTTTCGGCCGTATGAGCATCATGCATGCGGCTGGCGGTCTTGGCCGCATAAGTATTCGGCTTCTTCCTGGAGCACATAGAATCACACTTTGTCCCTGCAAGTCCAGCATCGTAGTGCTTTCCTCTGCCGGACTTGGGGACAGCAGAGTCCTCTATGGCTTGAAGTGGGGCCGCATGAGAGTCGCCTTCGCCGTCTTGGGCAGCAGAGAGTACTCCGTCCAGGGCCTGGGAAGGAGCAAATGATTTTTGGCCTCCACTCCCTGCGAGCCTTCTTTGTGCGGGTTTGCTTCTGGACCGGGCCAGCGCTCCTGTCGGAGAGCATTTCTTCAAACGCATGTTGGTCGAAGCGGACGACCATCTTCTGTTGCGTGGAGCCAAGTTTGGCTGCATCCGATTGCGTCACCAACTTCTCAGTCGTGGAAAAGTTTGTCCCCAGCAGAGTCGCCATCATGTTTGCCATGAATTATAAAAGAACAGAACAATTATATCGGAGGACTGGACTTTTACTTCATAATACAAACTCGCTTGTACAAAGAAAGCCTAGGGACGAAAACCTAGGTACAGCAATCTAAGTACAATTGTTTATTTTAGATTCTGGGGGGTGACGATAGAGGCTCGGGAAAGCGACGGCAGCTCTGCCTTACTCCTTGGACGATCGGGTGCAACCTTGGCTCTGGAGAAGATCTGCTTGGCGTTAATGAAGAAATGCTCTCCTTGCTCTCTCTATATATGCTTCTCTGTCCTTTTTTCTTCCTGGATTGATCTCTAGATTTTGGATTCTCTCCTCCTCTCCAGATTTTTTGGATCCTCTGCAAGGGAATGGCACCTTGCTATTTATAAGAGTGGGGGGGCATCATTAGGGTTTGCAATGATTGCCCATCCTCAAAAGTCGGCGGCCTGAGAATTAATTAATCGGGGCCGTCCATCTCGAATACAATAGATTTAAGCAATTAATGTGATTGCATTAAATCTCTGTGGGCAATAAATGTTGATTGCCATGAATATTCGCGACTTGTGATGGCTTGCCACGTGTCTAATTTGCTCGATTTGACTTGATCTGGGCAATTATGGTGATTGCAACAAATCTAATTTTGTTAGGATTTGTTAGCACCCATAATTTCAGGAAGATAAGACTGCCACGTGTCTCAATCGTCGTAAAAAGTGACACGTGTCTCCACTGGATCATCTTGGCAGAGCTGCATATGAGTGGGCCGCATGAGGATGAACGGCCGAATGAAGATGGGCAGCCGCATGGGGATGAACAGCCGCATGAAGATGGACAGCCGCATGAGGATAGGTAGTTGCATGCTGACGGGCGGCCGCATAAAGGATGCAGCCGCATGAAGATGGGTGGCCGCATGAAGTGGGCGGCCGCATAAAGTGGGCGACCGCATAAATACAGCAGCCGCATGCCTCGGAACTCGGTGGATTCTGCCAGCTGTGAAAAGATTTTCTTCTCTTTCCTAGGAACACGCCTTTATGTCAGTTATTATTGCGCCTTTATGTCAGAGCTGTCATTTGTCAGAGCTGTCAGCCGTCAGGGCATTAAATGCAGCCAAAGGTGAAGGGAAGAGCTGTTGAAGGCCACGTGGCTCTGGATCTCATGGAACTATCCGAGCCGCATAGACGCTTGAGCCGCATGGACCCCTGAGCCGCATGGGCTCGCTGAGCCGCATGGAGATCCTTAGCCGCATAGACCTTTCTTTATTCTTTTCCATGCTTCTACACTCCCCTCGCCGCTTCCCCTCTCCGTGCCTTCCCTCGCCTTTGCTACCTCGTCGGCGCCTCCCGAAGTGGCCTTCCTCCCGGAGCTCCCTCCAGCCGCGTATCATCCCGCCGTGCATCCTTCCGTCGCGGATCCCCTTCCCCCTCCCGTCGCCCAGCCCGCCGCCGCGTATCCCTCCTCCTCGGCGGCCCCCGATCCGACTTCGGCGGGAACCTACTGGCAGAACCCATCCACCCTGCGGTGGTACTGGGATCGCCCCGGAGCCCGCTGGCACGACCCGACGGCCATATGCGGCTACGCCGCCACGTCGTGGGGGTCGTACTCCCACCGCTAGCCTCGTTGCGGCCTCCCCTCCGCCCCTGCAGTCGGAGCCGCCTCTTGCCCTCAGGAGCCCCAGGGGCGGTCCTCCCCCCTCCCCACCGGCGCCGTGGCTCCCCTCCGCCGTCCCCGTCTTGGCCCCCTCCCTGCAGTCGAGGTCTCGCCCCTCGCCGCCGTGGATTCCCACGCTGCTTCCCTCCCCTCATCCCCTCTCCCCTTCTGGCCCCTGGCGGACCCGAGCTCCGCCCCGCAGTCCCTGCTCCCGCGGTCCCCGCTCCCGGCGACGCTCCCGCGGGCCTCTCAGTAGCCCGCCTTTATCTCGGAGGCTCTATCGTCTCATCCGCCGCCGGGGATCCCTGGTCTTCGCCCCCCCCCCCCCTCCCCCCCGCCGTCATTCCGCCCCGGCTTCCCCCAGTCCCCGTCGGGCTCCATCGGGGTCAGTGGCTCCTCGGTCCTCCCACGCGCAGGGACGCAGCCCCGGGCCACGCGCCTGGCCCAGTCCTCCCTCGGGCCCCGTGTCCTGCAGCCACGTGCCCCCCCCCCCCCCCGGGATGTGTGCGGCTGCTTTTTCAATTTTTCAAATTTTGAATGTTGGCCGGTGGAGTGGGCCCCCTCTTTTGTGCTGTGTTGGCTTCTAGTTTCTAATAAAAATTTCGATTTTAATATATATATATATATATATATATATATATATATATATATATATATATATATATATATATATAATGTGATTAATGCAACTAACACTAAAATTAGTTTGGAATAGATTATTTGGCTCAAAGTAAATAGGTTTAGATTCAGCCGACATAGGTACGTTTTGACATGTCATGATTCTAAAAAAAAATTGTATGATTTCGTTATTTCATCAATTTGGAAACATACTAGTTTGGCCTTCGATAAAGTTTTTCTTTAATTCTTTGTCACTTTGTCCATTTTTTCTTTGTTGAAGATTTTGCAAAAATAAAACATGTTCGTCGCTAACATGGTCATATATTTTGTGATTCTTGACAAAACATAGCCTGATTTTGTTATATCATCACTTTGAGTCACCACTACTCTTTTTCTTCTTCCTGAAAAAAAATCCCCTCTATATATGTATACAGAACTATTCTCTCTCTCTTTTTCTAAATTTTTATCCTCCATTTCTCTTTCATAAATTTTTCATCTCTTCTATCTCTAGATAGATCCTTCTACGATCTTGACTTTTCTTCTCTATCTATAAAAGGGACATGGTTATATCCCATTTAGGATCATCCCACAAAAGCGTGTCAAGTAAAATGTGCGAGTGTTTTAGAGAGACGTTTATACAAGAAGACTGATGCAAGCATGATCGTTGGAATTAAGACTTGGTAGCTCAAGTGGCTAGAGTGAAGACATATGACCCGAGATGACGGTGTTCGAATCCCACTGGGAGCAATTATGACAAAAATTACCTTCTAAAAGAAGCATGGTCGTTGCATGGCTATATGTTAAGTCTTGGACCAGGAGCGATATCGTGGTGCAAAAAAAGGCGACCAATAACCTTATCAACAACGATTATATTGCGGCAGCAATGGCAGTTTATTTTTTTCTTAGTTTCTGTTCGGCCATTTTTCTATGTAAGTTGACGTAATTAATGAAATGATCGATACAAAAGACATTTAGCTGATGTGGTCATATTTATCCCAATTCTAGAAAAGTGACAGAACAAAAAATCAGATTGGAGATCGACCCGGTCAGGATATTGAATTGGGTAAAACCAGTTCAACTAGTAGGTTAATCCGAGTTGAACCAAAATGGACATGTGGCAAATTAAAGATCAAAACCACTTCCGTGGGTGAACAAAACCACTTACAAAATAATTTGTGTGGGATAAAAATGTCACGTGTCTATTTATATTGAGGGTGAGCATTCCACCTAGTTTTGGTGGGTAAACAAAAATGAGATCGGAAGAATATTCATTTCGAAGAGAAAAAGAAATAGGAAAGAAAATAGTTCTCTCACTCACCCCCATAAGTCACTTTTGGACCTCAATTATTCACTGGGAAAAAATATATAATTTTCCAAAAATAAAAATAGAAAATTCCTTTCTTTTTCTGGAAGCCAAGCAAACGAGACCCAAGACTAAAGAAATTAATTGTGAATTTCCTTTTATTCTCCAAACGGCAAGTTTAGTGAATGTATAAAGAAATTATATTATGTAGCCCATAAACAATATTAATGTCAAACTACAGTAGATAACTAGATATTGGTTTACTAACATTAGAATATGAACAAAAATAGAGTCGACAAAAAATTAATATTTTGGTAGATACACTCTCTGTCCACGTCATCAAGTTACCAACATACACGCACGAGAATCTGCTTAGTAATCCTTTGGCCATTTTCTTCCATGTTATGTCAAAGTAATTAAAATTAATATTTTGCCTATTGAGAGGTCCAAAGGAAATGGTGTCCAACCGTGTTTTAAAACTCGGACCATACCCATCGGTTAATCCGTGAACTGGTAATTTTTTGGTCCGGTCCAGTATTGACTTAGATTTTTTTTTTAATTGATATTTTTGTATAAAAAAATAGTAAACATAAAGAATTAAACTTGGACTACTTAAATTAATTCAGTGATTAAACAAATTTCGTCCATATAGTGTTTTGGCCGAATCAATTTTTGGTTGGGGTTTTAAAGCAGTGTCTAGTTTTCTATTGTAAAAGCGTCTGTACGTAGATTGATGTAGATGAATTTGGTACATTAGATGAACGTTTCAATCTAGCTCAAGCTAGCTAAGTTAGTGAAAGACCTACAATAAATATGAAAATAAATTAATATTCGGATGTAGAGTAATCTCTAGGATGTTAATTATTTGTTATATATATCATCCAATTTAAATAAATATAATATCAAGACTAAAACTAGTTTAGACACAATGATTTGGCACAAACAAAATAGGTTAATATAGTCGTATTTTATTGTAATTCTCGCAGAAAGTAGCGTGATTTAGTTATTTCATCCAAATTTGTAAAGACAATTGAGAGATAAAAATTAGTTAGATAATTTGATGATTTGACACAAAGAAAATAAGTTCAAATTCGAAAAAAAAATATATAATGTGATTAATGCAACTAACACTAAAATTAGTTTAGATTAGATTATTTGGCTCAAAGTAAATAGGTTTAGATTCAGCCAACATAGGTATGTTTTGACATGTCATGATTCTAAAAAAAATAGTATGATTTCGTTATTTCATCAATTTGGAAACATACTAGTTTGACCTTCGATGGAGTTTTCTCTAATTCTTTTCCACTTTGTCCCTTTTTTTTCTTTGTTGAAGATTTTGCAAAAATGAAACATGTTCGTCAGCTAACATGGTCATATTTTTTGTTATTCTTGACAAAAAAAAAGCCTGGTTTTGTTACTCTACTTCTTCTTCCTATATATATATATATATATATATATATTTTGAAGCAATGGGTACTTGTGGCGAACTCGTCTCCACTGGAGGCTCGAACTCCCGACCACTTGGGCCGCATGCATCTCTCTTAACCACTAGGCTAACTTTTTTCTCTCTTTCTAATTTTTTATCCTCCATTTCTCTTTCAGAAATTTTTCATCTCTTCTACCTCTAGATAGATCCTTCTACGATCTTGACTTTTTCTTCTCTATCTATAAAAGGGACATGGTTATCCCATTTAGGATCATCCCACAAAAGTGTGTCAAGTAAAACGTGCGAGTGTGTTAGAGAGCCTTTTATACAAGAAGACTGAAGCAAGCATGATCATTGGAATTAAGAATTGGTAGCTCAAGTGGCTAGAGTGAAGACATATGACCCGAGATGACGGTGTTCAAATCCCACTAAGAGCAATTATGACATAAATTACCTTCTAAAGGAAGCAGGGTCGTTGCATTACTATATGTTAAGTCTTGGACCCGGAGCGATATCATGGTGCAATAAAAGACGACCAATAACCTTATCAAAGACGAATATATTGTGGTAGCAATGGTGGTTTAATTTTTTCCTTATTTTTTGTTGATCATTTTTTATGTAAGTTGACGTAATTAATGAAAGGATAGACGCAAAAGACATTCAGCTGATGTGATCATATTTGTCCCAATTCTAGAAAAATGATAGAACAAAAAATCTGATTGGAGATCGACCCGGTCAGGATATTGAATTGGGTCAAACCGATCCAACTAGTAGGTTAATCCGAGTTGAACCAAAAATGGACACGTGGCAAATTAAAGATCAAAACCACTTTGATGGGTGAACAAAATCACTTACAAAGTGGTTTGTGTGGAATAAAAAAATCACGTGTCCATTTTTTATTGGACGGGTGAACATTCCACCTAGTTTTGGTGGATAAACAAAAATGGACTCGAAAGAAAATTCATTTCCAAGAGAAAAAGAAATAGGAAAGAAAATAGTTCTCCCACTCACCCCCATAAGTCACTTTTGGATATTCACTGGGAAAAATATATAGTTTTCCAAAAATAAAAATAGAAAATTCCTTTCTTTTTCTGGGAAGGAAACGAGACCCAAGACTAAAGAAATTACTTGTGAATTTCCTTTTATTTCCAAACGGCAAGTTTAGTGACTGTATAAAGAAATTATATTATGTAGCCCATAAACAATATTAATGTCAAACTACAGTAGATATTGGTTATATCTAACATTAGAATATGAACAAAAATAGAGTCGACAAAAAAGAATGCATGCTATCATTTGTTCCATGCATACATTGTTAACTAAATGACCAAACAAATGAAGATGAGAACTAGACAAACTTCTTTATTTTTGCGGATGTGTGTATCAATGAGTCCATTCTAGTGCATCCACCAAAACTACGTGGGATATTCAACTCCCAAAAAATATATATATATGACACGTGATACAAAATCACTTTGATTGGTGAACAAAACCACTTACAAAGTGGTTTGTGTGAGATAAAAATATCACGTGTTATATTTTTATTGGAAGGTGAACATCCTATCTAATTTTGGTCGGTGAACAAAAATGGACTCGTGTATCAATCATTCTTTGACTCTTCTTAATGGTAGGTGTAGCCGGTTGGTCGCCAATTGGCACAACTGGGCGTTGAATCGAGAATGTCTCTTAGGGAGATTCACCGGTCGACCCCTCTGACGAGACGCCGCAACGCGGGGATTCACTTATTAGATATAATCAAGTCATAATTAACTAAGTATTAAGAAGCCTCCAATCTAAGTTAACGTCAGATCTAGGAAAAGGTTCATGCTCAGTATCCATTAAATATTAATTTGCAGTTGATTTGATTCATTAATTAAGCCCCATCGAATGTTAATGGACACGCAAAGACAAAACAATTCGTGGAGGTTCGATACGATTCACGTATCAAAAAGTTTATGCTACACAATGAAATGGGTGACAACCATCCATAACTGTTGTGAGGCCTTTCGAGTTTGCTAAGGATCGTTAATGGAAGGAAAACAAATTACCTTACATTGTCAGCTACTGTTTGTAATGATAAAGATTGCAGACTTTTAAGTAAGAGAGGGACTTCAATTTAAGTTGAAGGGGAGAAAAGTAAATTAAAAATAAAAATAAAAATAAGATAAGGGGAAAAAGAGAGGTTAATTGGTGGTTAGACAAGTTGCTCATGCGGAATAATAGTATTGGGGACGATGCGCTAATTAATAATCCTTTCCAACAATTAGTAAGATGCATGGGCATTGTACATCAAACAATGACATGACAAATTATTACTACAATATATATTGCATATAGTTTGAATTAAATTTTCAAGTAAATCAACTACTTAAAACCGAGAAATACAATAACTAAAACTAACTTACTAGCCCAAGATATCAAAGACAAGAAAAAATCCTATGGAAACATCAAAAGTTCATACGTAATATTACATGTTGCCTATGCCTACACCAAAATTCACGGCTAGATTGTCTTATACTATTTAATTACAACAAGACGAGTAAATATCCGTTGTCAATTGTCACAAGAAAAAGTAAAAAAAAAAGTCAGATAATAATATAAAATTTTAAAACTCGTATGTATATTAAGTAGTAAATACATACTTGATATTTGTTAAATAAAATTTATTTCACTTTTGATGCACTTTCATTCATATATACTTTAATATATAATATTCCAACTAGAATATCCAATAACACTGCAGGTCTAAATATATGTTATCAATTAAGAATTAAATTTGCAACAGTACATATTTTTATGAAGTCTTTCAAATGAGATTTCAACCTATAGGTTATATGATACAATGTTCTTGCCACTATACTAAAATTCTAAATTGTTAGAAGAGTTGACGGTTATATGTTTATATTATTCAGATAGCAAAAACATAGCTCAGAGTTATCATAACTCATTGTTAGTAAATGAGCACTTTTATATATATTTTTCCCAACTTTGCTTTTTCTATTGTAATTTAGCCAATGGAGGATGTAAATTGGGATGCCACTAGAACTGGCCCAACAGTTGAGCTGATTTGGTGTCCTGGATGTGAGCCCTTACCTCAACACAAAAGAAAAATTAAATTAGATTAAATTTGTTTAGTTACTAATTTTGTTGCACAGATGAAAGCACCAACAAAGAGGACCTAAAATAAGACCAAGTTCAACAAGTCTCATGGACATAGGGTAATAATAAGCCAAAAGATTATATAGGCTCACATAAAGCATTAGAATTGCAGAAACATGGGGGCAATAGTGGCAAATTTGCCACATTAATCACAAATAGAAAAAAGAAAGAATTTTTTTTTTGAATGAATCGATTTTCTGTTTCAATCTGACAAAATTTTGGTTGAATACACATAAGCGACAACGAGAGGGGGAAGTTTTGTGCTTCAGACAATTCCAGTGCCTCCAACGAATTCTTTCGACTGCGCAGTCATATTCATTTATGTCCTTAGAACATCTATGAAACAAAATTGTTAAATTTGACAGAAAATAGCTATAGATAAAATTAAAGAGACCAACACTTGGGATATCATAAGTAGAGAACAGATAAATCCTAAAATATCAATGAAAAACCGGGAAGGGAATAAAACAAGACATCCAAGTTGTGTATCACCCCCACAGAGTCGTCAACATATGGTAAGATGGAATCTCTTCCAGCAGTTCAAAAGGAAAAGAAAAGAAAAAAATCTATGTGGCCATTAGAAATAACATAGCCAAAAGGCTACATTTTCTGGTTCCTCTGTGACCATTAGAAATAGCATAGCCTCTATCATCAAAATTTTGGGACTATTTCCTCTTTAAGCAATAGCCAAAGATAGAAAAACATGCAACTTCGATTAACAACATAGGAGCCAGTCTTGGAATGGTTTATGCCCTTCACTATCTATTCCCCTAAAAAAAAATTAGGGGCGCAATCCAACTATAAATCCTTGTAAACTAGATTGTGTGAACAACAGCTATATGAAATGCATAGCACTTTCCCAGGTCATATTGGCAAAGAAATCAAAATTAAGCTGCTAATGAAGTTCAAAATAATGACTAGGTGATGTTCAAGTTCGAGGTGTACCACAAATAATTAGTACAAAATATAAAAGCAAACATCCAAACAAGTAAATTTACACAAGGTAGAAGAAATTGCCGGAGAGGGCTAAAGGTTGCAACTGGCTACATGGAAAGATGGTGCCACTCAGATTTTATTTTCAGGAATTTTGCCATGGCCACTCAGATTTTAGATGTTTCTTCACTAACCTCATAAATTTCTCCTCTAGTTCTTAGTATCATGGTTAACAAAAATAAGATGCACCTAGCGATGCAGCATACTGCTTTTATAATTGCTTCTGAGATAACCTTAAATCATGGTAAATAAAAGGAGGAAAGGAGAAAACCAGCAAACCACAAAGCCTATAATAGTTCATAATGGATAGACCAGCAATTTTCTGCTGAATTTTGTTTCTATAGAAGTTTCTATGTTCAGCTAGCCATCAAGACCTTGCAAATTTGCTTCTCTGCCATTTCAAAGATGATCGACCGAAATATAGTACGCAAACATCAAAAGAATACACGCCCTTTTATCTCAAAAGGAGGAGGAGGAGGAAACAAGAACACAAAAGGTTGGGAAACAAAGTATTTGAGACCTCCGATATAAAGGATAGGAAGAGAAGGGAGGTCTTGGGTCTGAACCTCATGCCAGGGAGAGTCATTGGCAAAAGATATCTTACCAAATTAGACGGCTCCAGCTCCAGCCTAAGGCATGCAAAGATGCAGCATAACCAGTGGTCGACCATGAGCTCCTCCCTACCCCCGTGCAACCATTTTGTGGAAGACCAAAAACTTCATTATTCACTAACTACAATAAACACATCTGAGATATTAATATATAGTAAACTGAATAATGTGTATTTCACATACTAGATTTCCCTCACCTCTGGATTCAAACCTTCAGATGTAATATACCAGAAGACACAGTTAAAGATCAAAAGAGTCCTATTATGATTTTCCTGTATGTATAGGCAAAGAGGTTATGCCAATAGGATAACGACTTTCCTTCTTTATTCCTCCTCGGTATGGATGTGTGCCCTTCAGAGCAATTACTAACACAGATGCTCGGGAAGTCTTAATGGCACCATAAAATCTGCAGAATTGCCTTCTTTCATCTCATCAAAAAGTCACTGCTAAGGACTTTTATCAAACTCTTCCAGTTATTCACAGAGCCGCATTTCCAGAGTAAATCAAGACTCTAAAATCTTAGGGAAAACTTATTTCCTTGGCAGACCTGTTTGATTTCAGATGAAGGGTATCTGTAACTGCCAAGAGCATCGTGGTAGAACTTTTTGCAGAAATGCCAACCTATTAGAACAGGACTCGTCTTATCCTCTTACTTTAGTGAACCTGCTTAGTACATCTCTAGACGCTTCCTTGTTATCCTTCAGTATCTTAATTTCTGCATCCTCAAAAGAATTTGATTGCTTAATATGCGCTATCCCAAATGTTCGACTGGCGACAGATACTTCCTCCTCTTCCCCCTCTAGGAGAACAAACCAATCCCTCCTCCGTCCAAAACACTGTTGACTTCCAGATGTTGTGCTGCCGACTTCTTTCTACTTATAGAATGACGACCGATTGGACCTACCAACATCAGCCGCACCAATGACTTCTGCCATACACCTTTTCTTCATTGAATACAACCATTAAATTATCTCCAACCGGACCAACCCTTTCACTGCCTTGTCCTTGGTCAAGTTCTAAGGCTACATCTAAGAAGCCCCCCGTATTACTAACTTAAATCCATTTTTCTCACAGGAAGAAGAAAGCCCAACTTCTGAGTTTTGCTGCTTTGAGCAAATCACAAATTGAGAAACCACAGGCAACATCCAAAATGTGATCGACGAATTCCTCAGTCAAGAAATTGGCAATAGGATAATTGGCAATTTCGTCCGGAGCAATCCTGATGGCACCCGCAGATTGACAACACGCACTGCTTGGCCATAAGCTTGAAGACCTCAGGAGAAGGCTTCAGCTGCAAAATGCTTGACCTAGGCAAGGCAGTGCTTCTTCCACCTGAGAATCTACAAATCTGTCGACAGACTAGTTGGCTGAAGGACCTAAACCGACAACCAAATTGGTGCTTGATCTTGGCCCACAAAGTGCCACCTAGGCAAATCTCATTCTCATCTGCTCCTACATGTTTCAGACACGGCAACATGGATTATGGTGTCAAAGTGTATTTTGGAGTGTACGTGTTTATCACACACGACATGACAAGGCATGAATTTTGGAGAGCGAGTGCTTCTTAGCTATTCAGCTTCAGTAGTTCTTCCCTTATTTTGAGCAAGAAAACAAGAGGCAACTGCTACTGCTAAACTGGTTTTGTAACAAACATCAGGGTTTCCTTAAAATCTTAAAGGTGGTAATTGGCAGAATTTGGATCAGGTACTTATAGAATACTTATCGAATTCAATACTTAATCCATGAAGACTCTGCCCTTGCATGTGAGTTCCGCCCTGATGAGTTAACAGGCGGGGTCCGCTCTTTTGGAGTTAGCAGCAGCCCAACTTAACTTGTTCGCTGCCTGCCCTACCCGTAGTACCCGTGTGATAAGGGTGTCATGCTGGTGTCTAAGACCACCGCCCTTGGCCCTATAGGT
Source organism: Iris pallida (assembly GCA_029216955.1). Lineage (NCBI taxonomy): Eukaryota > Viridiplantae > Streptophyta > Magnoliopsida > Asparagales > Iridaceae > Iris > Iris pallida. The sequence goes on along the minus strand of JANAVB010038615.1, from coordinate 9,550,761 downwards.
CACCATTGCGGGTCCCTTCGTAGCCTGCCGCTGCTACCAGTGAGGTTTGGATGAATCTCCATCGCTCCTTACCCAGCCGAGACTTTCTAAGGCCACGGCCATGATCGACCAAGGTACGCCCTTGGCCCTATAGGTCACCGTTGCGGGCCCCTTCGTAACATGCCGCTGCTACCAGTGGGGTTTGGATGAATCTCCACCCCTCCTTATCCAGCCGAGACTTTCTATGGCCACAGCGATGATCGACCAAGGTCCAACCTTGGCCCTATAGGTCACCATTGCGGGCCCCTTCGTAGCCTGCCGCTGCTACCAATGGGGTTTGGATGAATCTCCACCCCTCCTTACCCAGCCGAGACTTTCATATCCACGGCGATGATCGACCAAGGTCCAACCTTGGTTGTTACCTTCTCCTTGAACCTCATCGGAGTTCTGCGAAGAAGGAAGAGAGACAGACTCATGATCGCCAGCGTCAGATGCCTCTTTGGTCTATTTGGAATTGGTAATTGTTGTTTGTAAATGTTAGTAAAGTTAGCTTTCCACAGTAATCGATCACCGTTCCTATTGGGATGATGTTAGTGTCTCTACCCCCGCCACTTGAGCAACGAGGCTTTGACTAAACAGTTTATATATATATATATATATATATATATATATATATATATATATATAGGTCAAGTGTTGAGGACATAAGGACTCAAAAAACTGGGTCGGAGGTTCAAATCCACAGGCATGTTATGCCTTTAGCTAAAAAGGAGGTATGAACTAGGATATTCAGATAGCGGCTGACTGAAAGTTGAACCTTAAGGAGTAGTTTATATGACATAATAGTTATTGTTGACTGATTGTACCCAAAAGCTTGCTCCCTTTAAGTATTTGTTTCTAGTCCATCTTGTCCATAGCAATTTCCCTTCTATAAAATTCCAAGTCAACTTCAATCCGACAATATCACGAAGAACAATCAATGATCGAAGTCCAACCCCGCCTTCGTCTCTTGGGTGACATAAGTCCGCCTAGGCAATGGCATGTGTACCTTCACACCGTACTAAATCATCACATAATTTTTCCATTTTCTAAATTGTAGCCATTAGGAGCATTATTGCTTGGAGTCAAAACATTGTGATAGCAGAGATGACCAAACGTACCAGTTCGATCCGACCTACAAATGATAAATTTTGCACCTGCCATCTTTCTACTCTTTGCTGAACATAATCAACCATACTCTGGCATTCGATAGCATGAGCGTAATTAATCGACAACGGTAACCCCAAGTATTTTACTGGTAGATGGCCCTACTCGACTTGAATAATGTCTTTTAATTCTTCTTGATTTGGACAACGGAAGTTGAAGCAAACCTTATTTTTATTCCTATTGAGTTTTTTTTTTGAAGCAATGGGTAATTGTGGCGAACTCGCCTCCACTGGGGCTCGAACTCCGACCACTTGGGCCGCATGCATCTCTCTTAACCACTAGGCTAGAGATCATTTGCATTATTCCTATTGAGTTGAAGCCCCGTTAGACGTCCGAACTCCTCCATTATCCTTGCAGTGACAGCTAATCCCCTATTTGTTGGAATCATGAACAATGATAAATCAACAACATAGATAGATTAAGTGTGACACGTTCGGGGTGACATGTCTGTACAACGAAGTGATTTGCTTCCTATGCACTGTCACATCCATCATACACGTTATATATATATATATATATATATATATATATATATATATATATATATATATGGAAATGGTAATTATGTCGAACGCTCCCGCCCGGGATCGATCTCCCGACCACTTAGTTCGCATGCCTCACCACTACTACTAAGCTAGAGGTCATTGACTTATATATATATATATATATATATATATATATATATATATATATATATATAAGGAGGGATCCGCATCCCCTCATTTTTTGTATCCTCAAACATTTCCATGTTAACAACCGTCGGATCTTGTTTAAGTCATCTAATCTTAACCGTTGTTTTGAACTATTCAAATCAATGGTTAAGATTAGATGACTTAAACAACATCCAACGGTGGATAGCATGGAGATACAAAAATTTGGAGATGTGGATCCCTCATATATATATATATATATATATATATATATATATATATATATATATATATATATATATATATAAGCAATGGGTAATTGTGGCGAACTCGCCTCCACTGGAGCTCGAACTCCGACCACTTGGGCCACATGCATCTCTCTTAACCACTAGGCTAGAGGTCATTTGCTATATATATATATATATATATATATATATATATATATATATATAAAAAATATATATATATATATATATATATATATATATATATATATATATATATTGATATATTGGAACCAGGTAAATAGTTTCTGGAATCGCTCCCACTGAGATTCGAAATATATATATATATGTGTGTGTGTGTGTGTGTGTGTGTGTGTGTGTGTGTGTGTGTATAGTGCCCCGTCCCGCTCAGTCAATCGGAGGAATCGAAACGCCGACGGCGTTCGGACTTAGCATGCAACGGTGACACGAAGGCCCGCTCGGTCGAGGTGACTCCTCGAATCATGTGGGATAGTTTCGGTGAACTTGCCTCATCTTAGCCTTCACATAATAAATCGCATGTTTTCAACTTGCACAAGTAAGCTTGATAATAAAAAAGACGAATCCACATAGATAAGGGAATAATTTCGACAGGTCGAATTGAGTTAGAATATGGAAGGGTCCAACTGTCGTCTTAGAGTTGGTGCACGGCGTGCTTTGAAAATGACACTCGATCCTTCGTCCCGTGGCTTGGGAGAAGGAAAGTTGGTATTCGCCGCAAAGCTAAGAGTTAGCCTAAGTCATAGGTGTCGCCCACATAAACGCTTCATAAAGCATGCACGCTTGCATGATGCAAGGCTTGGCATAGCCTTTGCTCGTCCCTCGGGTTAAGTTATAGGCTTGAGTAAGTTAGACAAAGTTATGCCGGTCGACCTAAGTCATTCCAAGTGCTGTCTCGCTCTTTCTGCGATTGTCAAGTTAAATAGTCTTGCGGTCTCAAGGCCCGTCATATGGAGTATGACTTGGGCGGTGGTGTCGCATAGAGTTCAGTTGGCTTAAGGCACGATGCACAGACTTAGTGTTTAAGGCACGAACTACGGTTGATTTCAAGTCGAGTTTAGAAAAAGGACTATCAAATGGTCGTTCTGAGTTGAGTAAAATGATAGGGTAACATGGAAGAATGCTCGCGACCGTGGGTCGTCGAGACGGTCTCAATGATAGAAGTCTTGATATTGGTTTTGAAAGAGATGGTAACACTGGAAGAGAAATGACTGTGTGAGACGTCAGTTTGAGTCGAGTCTTGCATGATCATTGGACAACTTGTCGACAAGGGCGAAAGTCTCCTCGAGCGACAACCCGGGGCCACGGGATCGACTCGGCCTAGGAGAAAACACGGGTATAGCCGAGCTGGGAGTACCGCTCAGGTTAGTCGGGGGCTTTCAGCGGAGATCGCTACTTGCGCTGAAAGGTATCCCGAATAACAAAGCTATAAGTCCAAAGAATAGCTTGTGGTGCTAGTGACCTAATATAGGTGGGTCGGCACGGACGACAATCCGCGTGTGTGCCTTTGGATTGAGTTGAGTTGAATGTGTGTGCAGTTAGAAGACAATATTTGGGCCTGAGATTTGGCGTCAACATAGGCGACGTGCTTCGGCATGAGTTGTCGTGTCGAGTCTTAAGTTGTTGGCATAGAGTTGCACAAGTTGGTTTGAGTTGTTGGAGTTTAAGTCAGGAAACCGCCGTAAGGCAAAGTCGATTGAGTGACACTAAGTTCATAAGTCTCGATTGGGTCAGTTGGTGACCAAAGTAGCACGGGCCGCGAGGCGGCGATGTGGTTTAGTCTCACTGAAATGCGAGACACGGCCTCAATATGGATTTGTAGTACGGTCACATGGAAATGGAGTCTATCGTGTAGTTGCGTCTCTGATTTTGGGTCGTAAGGCAAATACGACTTGATAGGTTAACGTTGTTGTTGCAAGCACGGGATGGTCTAGAGACACAAAATAGGCCAAGACGTCGGTCCTAAAATAATCCTAAGGCAAGAGTAGAAAGACAATCAAAAGGGTTATGTTGCACAAAGTAAATCAAACGTGTCGGTTTTGTATGGGTGGACGAGGAGCTCATTCCACCAGTACAGTTGAGTACTGACACCCACATAGTTTTCATGTGCAGGCACAGGTAGAAGCTCGTGGCGCGGAGCTCGCTTGGATGCGTCGAGGCATGGAGTTCCTTGGCGATTCGAGGTGTGCGGCGGCGTGGAGTCGAGACTTATACGGGACATAATGTATAGACGTCACCTTCCGAAGCATCCGCTGGTTCAAGACTTGTATTGAGAGATGAGAGAGAGCTGAGTGACTTGTAATCTCGGCCTTGCGTCCCATTGTAACCTTTGTTTCAATATCAATAAAGAGCTTCTTTTGAATAACTTGTGTTTTGTTCTAAATTTTCGCTGCTATTATTCAATGTCTCTGCTTAGGACTTCTGTGCGACGACCCCGTCGCAGCCGCTGTAATCGGCCGTTATGGAACCCGCTTTGCACGAGCGCAATCTAGGCTCATGCGGCATCACGTCTTAGCGAGGACGATCGCTCCTATGGGAGGAGAGCGTGACAGAGTGTGTGTGTGTGTGTGTGTGTGTGTGTGTGTGTCACCTCAAATGCAGGGTCGTGTATCATGTAGTCGGGTTCCAGGACTTAAATTATACCCCAGCCTTGTTATTGTGGTTGAAATCTATATACTCAAATCCAAAAAATTTGACAAGTTATTAGTTAGGGTAGTAGGTTATCAAGGTCCATTTCCAACCTTTATAAATTATGATATAGGAAGCATGGGTACTTCAAACTTAGTGTGGTGTCTCTGTTGTACATGGCACTCACACCAAAACTGCACTGGAACATGCCAAAATAGGTATCATTTCCGTATAATGTGTCATATTTGCATCTATGCAACATAGATTGTAAGTTCAAGGAGAAAAGAAAAACCACAAAGACCAACACAATATAACATAAATCAGTATAAAATTCCAACAAAAAAACATAATCATAGAAATTGTAAAAGGACACCCTACACCTATTTCTCTTGACTTAAATCATTATAAACTTCCAACAACAAAAACATAGTCATTATAAACTATAACAGACACACCCTACACCAAATTTTTTTGAACTTACATATGGAGATCATGTTCGCATCAGTGGTTAATTTGTTTTTGTTTGGAGTCTGGGTCAAATGGAGTCATTTGGTTTTGTTTATTTAAGCTTCCACTTCCTTAATTCCACAAGTTTGTCTGGTCTACTAGCCGTTACATTCTTGCATATTGTTTCTCTACCACTTGAATGATCGCCACAACTATAGCTAAAGAAATCAAAAGAAGATAACCATAAAATCTTACTAAATTACAATATTCAAATCAAACAAACCTGTGGCCCCGCAGCAAGCTATGATACGTATCTCAGTGTTAGACAACAATTAACATACAACCACTTCCATACCCCCGGAGGCATTTTGAAGACCACACTCTTCATTAACCAACTACATATAACATAACTGGCATATCTATAGAAAGCTAACTAAAGTTTAAAGAAGATGAATCACATCTAAATGTACCTCGCCGAACTAAATGGTAGCAATATTAGTTCCAGTCTGGAGGTTGTTCACTTTATTGAGCAAGCCCTGCATCTCCAATATTAGATTTTCCTTCACCTCTGGCGTCAAACATTCAGTCGATACAGTACCAGAAGACAGTCCGGTCAAGGTCAGAATCATGCTCTCAAGATTTTCCCTTATGTATGAAAGTGGATGTATTGGTCCTGGTGACGGGGTAGCTACATTTCCTTCTTTCTTTTTCCTGGTCTGCCTAGCTGTGTGTCCTTCAGAACTATTAGTAACTTTGCCAACCAAAGTAGGACTCTCAACTACACCATTTGGTCCCTCCTCACTACTCTTCCCCTTCTGTCCTGACTTGCCCGATTTACTAAAATCAATAGTATTCTGAACAAAATCCTGCGGGGCTCCACCATTAGCATTAGCTGGAGCCTTCCCCTCAGACGAACCAATCGCGGCAGCCTCTTTATTTTTTATCGTAACAAGGCCAGATGTACCTTGTGAATCGTTCTCTATACGAAGATCAAAATTTGCCGGCTTTTCAGCAATAGGTTGATCCTTCTGCAGCTTCCTTCCTCTTTTCCTCGGTTCATTGCCTATGCCCAAACCAGCTTCCACATTACCACCAACCTTGACCGGATTGCTGATCCCCGCAGATTTAGCCACCTCTGTCTCATCAACAAACTCACTGCTCACCCTTTTCGTGTTTTCACCAACAAACTGATCCTTCTTTGGTTTCCTTTCCCTTTTTCTCGGTTCACTGCTTAAGCTCAACCCAACTTCCCCAATACCTTCAACCTCGACCAGATTGTTGTTTCCCACAGATTTAGCCTCCTTCGCCTCATTAATGAATTCAGTGTTCACTATTTTCAAGTTTTCACCAACAGGTTGATCCTTCTTCTGCTTCCTTCCCCTTTTCCTCGGTTCATTGCCTAAGCTGAAACCAGCTTCCACGTTACCTCCGACCTCCACAAGTTTGTTGTTCCCCGCAGAGTTAGTCTTCTTCACCTGGTCGACAGACCCACTGCTCACCTTCTTCGAGTTTTCTCCAAGAGACTGGTCATTCTTTGGCTTCCTTCCCTTTTTTCTCGGTTCACTGCCAGCTTTCCCACTAACTCCAACATTGGCCAGATCGTTGTTCTCCGCAGATTTAGCCACCTCCACCTCATTGACAGGCTCACGGCTCACTATAATCCTATTGGAATCACCGGAAAAACCCAAACTTTTTAGGTAATTCTCAAACTCCGAATCTCCCTCGCACAAAAAGCTTCTAAATTCAGTAAAGAAACCCCAAATCGCCCTGCCGGGCCTGTTCGATTTCGGACGAAGGGGATCCGAGGATGCCAAAAGTAACTGCGACAGTATCACATCTGCAGAAATGCCAGCATACTTTCTCAAACCACCCATCTTTCCCTCTACCGAGGACTCGTTCACATCCTTCGTCTCCTCAACTTCCTCATCCTTCAACGAATTCGATCCCTTGGTATCGATCGTGTACGGCGGCGATAGATACTTGCTCTTCTTCCTCTCCCTTCTCGGAGAACCGATCCCTTCTTCGGCTACACCGCTTCCAACTTCCACACTAGGAAGATGCACGCTGCTGACTATTTCCTTCGGCTTTCGTTTCCTCGACGACACGACTGGCGTCGTCTCCGGCACAGAGATGAGCTCCGCCACGCTCTTCTTCTTCCTCCTCGGCGACAGCCCATCCGTAGTCTCCGGCCCCTTCGGAGCGTCGACATCCACCAGGTCCGCCATGCTACTAACCACCAACCCGGTCTCTCTCACGAAAGCAGTAGCCCAGCTCCTGAGCAGCGACGCATCGAGCAGACGGCAAACCGACGCGTCCCGCGCGGCGTCGCGAACTTGAGCGAGGAACTCCTCCGGAGCGAAATCGGAGGCGCTGACTTGGGGCTGCTTTTGGCGGCCTAGGGTCTTGGCGGTGGGGGAGGGTTCCGGCGGCGGAAGCCCTAATCTTGAAGCCCTAGGTTTCCGGCTATGTGCGGCTTGGGGAGGGTTAGGGGGTTCTAGAAGGGGTTGGGGTGGTAATTTTGGGGAAATCTCAGCTGGGTTAGCTAGGGTTTCCATTTTTTGCTAAAAAAAATGAGTGGAGGAGAAGAAGAGGGACTGAAAGAGTGAAAGTGGGAAGAATGGAATTTCTTCTGTTTTTAGGACAAACTTGTGTTGCGCGGATGCTGTCTGAGTGGGGGGTTCAGATGGGTGATTAGTCCCTGTGGATTTGTGGATAAGTAGAAATATTATATTTATACAATCATTGTTATTATAGGATTTTTCTAAGGACACCACAAAATCTACTTGGGGGCAGCCCTTACTTGGGGGCAGCCCAAGCAGGTGGAGATTTTGCTGAGGAACATCCAAAATTTGCTTGGGAATAGCCCAATATTAAAAATTTTCTCTCTCCTCTCTCCTCCTCCTCCTTCCTCCTCCTCCTCCTCCCTCCAGCAACACTCGCCTGCATTAATGGCGGTCGGAGGGAAGCACGCGTCGACGAAGCTACTGATCCTCTTCCTCCTCGTCCTTGTCCTCGGCTTGGCCCTCCTCGCCGACTTCTTCTGGGTCTCCACCTCCCCTTTCTCCCACTACTCTCGCCAAGGGCAGTGCCGACCAGGTTTAGTTTGCTCCCCGCTCACCGCCCTCCCCTACCCTCCTCCCGGATCCGCTCACCGCCCCTCCCCCTCCACCTCTGGCACTCGGCTGCTGCTGCTTCTTCTTCTTCTCCGAGTACTGCCAGCAAGTTGGCAGTCCTACTTGCTGGAAAAAATTGGGCTAGTCCCAAGTAAAAAAATGGATGGCAAACTTGTAATTTTTTTTGAAAATTTTTGGGCTAGTCCCAAGTAAAAAAGTGTGGTGCCCTTAGAAAAAACCTTATTATATTTGATATATTATATAAGCCACACAGACGTCCGAAAAAGGATTCGAACTCAAGACCTGTGCTTGGATGGCCCCAACACTACCACTAGGCTAGTGCCTTAGAGACAAAAAATATATTTATATTCATATTTATGATAAGTGTTAATTAGCATTTAGATCTGGATTCTATACCGTTTAGAGTTTAAGTCCTCACATGTCTAATTAAAAAAAATTAGATTATTTTTTTTTTTTTAATTATACCTTTCAAGTCTGTATAGAAAAGTTTTATATAGGCTCCGAAGGGTATATAATAAAAAGAAAAATCAACAACATGCTAATGTCGATGGATTAAATAAAGAGAAATTTTGAGTGGCACCCCACTTTATTTTACCATTTTTAAGGTGCACCCCACAGTTTTACCATAATGCAAGACACCCCCCACTTTTGACGGAAAACGTCCAAAACTGACGGTCAAAGGGTTTGACCAACATTTTTTGACGAAAATGCCCTCGTCTCTCTCAAACCCAAACTCATTGTTGTTGCTGCTGCTGCTGTGGGGGGGGGCGGCTGCGGTCGGGGAGGGGGGCGGCGAGGTCGAGGAGGGGGGGCGAGGTCGGGGAGGGGATGGCGGCGGCGACGGTGGGGGGTAGGGTGGGGCGGCGAGGTCGGGGGAGGGGGGGGGGGGGGACGAGGTCGAGGAGGGGGGGGCGAGGTCGGGGAGGGGAGGGCGGCTGCGGTCGGAGGGGGGGCGAGGTCGAAGAGGGGGGGGGGGGGGGGTGGTCGGGGAGGGGAGGGCGGCTGCGGCGGTGGGGGGTAAGGGGGACGGCGAGGTCGGGGGAGTGGTACGAGGTCGAGGATGGGGGGCGAGGTTGGGGAGGGGAGGGCGACTGCCGTCGGGGAGGGGGGGGCGAGGTCGAGGAGGGGGGCGAGGTCGGGGAGGGGAGGGCGGCTGCGGCGGTGGGGGGTAGGGGGGCGGTGGTGATGGTGATAGTGATGGTGGTGGTGGTGATAGTGAAGGTGGTGGTGGTGGTGATGAACGCGACTGCGGCTGCCGCCCTCCCCTCTCCGACCTTGCCCCCCCCCCCCCCCCCCCCCCCCCCCCTCCTCGACCTCGCCCCACCTCCCTCCCTCCCAGACCGCAGCCCACCCCCCCCCCACCCAACCCAGCAACAACAGCAGTGAGTTTGGGAGAGATGAGGGCATTTTCGTCAAAAAATATTGGTCAAACTCTTTGACCGTCAGTTTTGGACGTTTTCCGTCAAAAGTGGGAGGTGTCTTGCATTATGGTAAAACTGTGGGGTGCACCTTAAAAATGGTAAAATAAAGTAGGGTGCCACTCAAAATTTCTCTTAAATAAAAAGACGTAACAATAAGAAGTATGTGGCGAAAAGACAAAGATTGTTTGTAGCTTCATTTGGAATATAAAGTAAGCTTCATTTGGAATTATAAAGTACAAATTTTACTTGCATTCTATGTTATACCATTTTAAAACTCCATAATTTCTTAGAAATCGATGTGATATTACAGTCTAACCAAAGCAATAATGAAACAATGAATGATGATAATGACTTCATTCCAGTCAAATTTTCTATGCTTGACGCATTAGCCTAGTATTCCCTTAAACACAATAAAAACATGCCAATTGTAACCACATTCCTAATTGTCTACGATTATGGATTTCAAGAATTCAAAACATAGGTCCAAGTATTAAACCTAAAATTACAAATTTCTTCTTCACAAAATAACAAACCACCAAGAAGCCAGACACCGAGCTTTTATCTTCTAGGGTCTAGTATAATATTCAAATTTTGTGTTTATCTCCATTGTCCAGAAGAGAATTTGAATTTCGTCCAGACGGTTAGCTTGGGCTGACCGGGATCTAAACGCAAATTTTGAATATTATATGAAATCCTAAAACTAAACACAAATTTCATATATAAACCTAAACGAGATCTAATAGTCAACCAAAGTCAACCGTCAGGACGAAACCAGACCGGACAATACGAAAATCTAAACATAAATTTTGAATATTATGTGAAACCCTAAAACTAAATAACCGTTTTTATCTCTGCAGTATGAGCAGTGAGCACAAAGTAATTCTTGCTTATCAACAAATGACCTGATACCTCAAGCTCCTGCTGCCTGCAGTTAACACTCGTTTCAATACACCCTTCAACCCAGGTTAACTTCTAAAGACACAATGCACATACTTTACGATGAAGATGAACATACTCTAAGACGGTAGCAGGTCAGCTGCAGAGAAGAAATTTCTGCAACAAACTGGGGAACTGGCTTATACAGAATCGAAAATGTTCTAAGCACAAAAAAGTGCCTTGATATTTGATCTTTATGGAGAGGAAAATTAAAACCAACCTTGATTTCCACAACTCCTGTTGTTTCATGTTTTCTCACTGTGCCAAGCTTTAGCCAAGTCCTGTTGCAGTAAAGACTTTTTTCCCAGATAATATACTTCAGTTGCAAATGGACTGAGACCTTGCAACATCCCACTATCAGTAAACGAAAGAAAGGAAACAAATGTCTGGACCGATGCAACCCATGGTGGGGGGATTAATAAATGGCACCACATATCAGTATATAATAATTGATCAAACGAGTTGGCGTGAGCTTCACAAAACAAGGACATAAAAGCCCGGCATTAAAACTAATACAAACACAACAGAAAAAACAAACTTGAAGATTGGATGACCCTTCTAGCTCTCGTGAAGGTTCTCTATCTGCACCTAACTCATAAATCACATCGTACACCTAAACCAGAAAAAAATACAGTTTGGTGAGTATCACACGTAAAAAACCAGAAGAATACAGTTTTGGTAACAACAATAACACAATGTTAGATGGACAATCTTATGAGCACCAAAACAAAAGGAACATTTTGTTAAAGAATCGGCAAAAAGAAACATTATTGACAACAAGCAATCACCTTCAGACTAACCACATCAAAATACAGCATTAATAGCAAGATGGAGTATTTCTCTAAAATCATTCAAGCGACAAGAGAAACAAAACCGAGGGACATCTTAATTAGAGTAGTTTCACATGAAACTTGATTCTGATTCAATTGTGCTACAAGATAGCAGCAAAATACAAGTTTTAAATTGGAATGGCAGATAATTGATCTGTCTTAGTTATTGCATAACAAGGGAACAAAATGCAATTAAGGGAAACTGTAATCTGCATGAATCAGTTATAGATGATAAGAGTTCCAATATTAATAATTGCAATTACAACAGAATTAGCTTTTATAGTACATAATTCCATGCCGATATGCTTCTCCCAGATAGTACCAGCATAGATTACAAATATTTTTAAACAATGCAGCTCAGAGACTGGTGTGGAAATCCCAGAAAGACACTGATGAAAGACATCTTTGAACAGCAAAAAAAAAAACTTTCCTAATATAGCTCAGAAACAGCTATATGTCAAAAAAGAACATCCATACAAGATGTTGAATTTCATTAAACTTGTGTATAGATCAGTTTTTTCTTTTTGTTACCTTTAACCAATTTCATTTATCGCTGGATGCCCATCCTTCTCAATGTCATCATAGTGTCTCTCTTCTGGTTTATTTGGAAACCTATGGTTTATTCTCAGCAAAATTTCAGTTTTATATGAGTTTTTTTCTAGATATAGATCATCAAAGGTTCCCTGAGATAATTGATTATGTTTAATGATTATGATGAAGATTGTTCCAATGTAAAAGGAATGCAGGAGAATCCTAGCCTAAATTTATATCAGTACAAATTTCCAGTGTATTGAGGACTGACTGAAATGTGTTCAGTCGAGCTTTTGCTTTACCCAAACTTCTTTTTAGGAAACAAGAATGTTGAGTTTATTTTAGGGATTATAGTGGGTAAGGCCGGGCCGAACCAAAGGTTCGCGGGCCAACCCAAAAAATTACCTCATCCTGTATCGGTATTTTTATAGGGCTACGAGTGTGTATTCTACTGTATTATATTTTTTTGGATACTGTATCCCGACGAATAGCTCGTATATCGAGATATCTCAGTTTTTGTAATTTTGGTGTCATGGTCAAGAATTATGGATTTTCGCGAGACAAGTCTTTGATCATCGATATCATGCCTTGCTTGATGACTTGACTTGTAGTATTTTTGGAGGTCATGGTTTCCGTTGTTTTCCTCGTTTTGTGTGCATCCATGATCCCGCGAGTTATCTTGTGAGATACTCGAAGTTTTTTAAACTATTATTGACTTATGCAACCAATAATAATTTCATGAATTTTGCGAAGCAACGAGCTAAATCTGGAAAGTACTCGAGACTAGTAGAGACTCATGGCATTGCTAGGACCCGCAGGGAGATACCAAGGAACTAGGACTAACCCTAGTGTTTCCTGCAAGGCAGTATATTGGCAGTACACTGGTTCCTGTTTTCCTGCTCAAAAAGCAGCAGCCCCATGCATTTTGGGACATTGGATCTAAATCCAACAGCCATAATCTATTTTTGGAAGGTTACATATAACCCTTCAAATCAGTATTAATTCATTCCATCTTTCCTTCTCTTTTTCTCCTTCTCGTCTCCTATCCCTTCTCTCCAAGTGAGAATCGAGAGTGTGGGAGGAGGTCTGGACTTTCAAACCGACAAGTACATGTGTGTCGCATTTAGAACTCGCATTCAGTCGCATCATCTACACCATTTCTCTCAAGAACTGGCAAATTGTGGGTTTTCGGATTTTCTTTTGTTTTCTGCAATTAATGATTTCAGTAGCTAGTGCTCGTTACTACGAGACTCGAGGTCTGGACTTTCAAACCGACACGTACACATGTGTCGCATTTAGAACTCACATTCAGTCGCATTGTCTACACCATTGCTCTCAAGAACTGGCAAATTGTGGGTTTTCGGATTTTCTTTGGTTTTCTTGCATGCAATGATTTCAAAAAAATAAGTTGTTTGGCCAAACATATTTTTGGACTGTTTTTTTTTATAAAATAAGCAGAAACAACCATGATAGGCAATCCCAAACGTAGCCTATGTACCCTCTCATTATAAGAATCTAGACCCCAAGTTAAGAATATGTTCAACAGAAAAGTCATTTTTTTCATTCGCACCCTAATTCCTAAAGGCCATTTTAACTTAATCATTAGACTCTAACTTAAACCCATGAAATCCAATCCAATTTGCATCCACATTAGACCTAATGAAAACACTTCTTAGATAAACACGACTACTTTCTCATTGCTGCCTTTTACCACGGGTGCTATCTGCCTTTGAAAAGGTGACAGAATATAGAACACTGGGGGGGGGGGGGGGGGGGGGGTTAGTCAATCTGGATTTCGGAATCACAGTGTGAGTATGATTGTAGAATCACAATAACAGTGATTTGAGGCAAAACTAGTGATTATGAGTGTCCTTGTGATTATGAAATCACATAGACATTGTGTTTTGAAGTCACCAAATTACGTAACAAGTTGAAATATCACTATGATTAGTACAAAGCATTACTAAACAAGGGGAGGAAGATCTTTTGCACTATTGGAGTCTTAGATGACTTATGGAGAGACTCGAGGATGGTCTCAGTTATGTGGCCACACAAAATTACTAGTGAAGGAATAGCATGTCAAAGTGGCAACGAACAATGGACTATCATCAAGTTATAACCAACTTCAACATGGTAGACGCCGGTGCAACCATCGTCATGCAATTGCCGCAACCACCATCGTCATATGCACAGGGGACAAGAGAAAAGGTCTGATGTTACTATTGCACCTCATTCAAGTATAATTAAGAGTTCATAAAACATTAAAACATAATTGAATTAAGAAAAGTATTACATCAGAGTTACCATCACTATACCAAAAAATAGTTCATTGTTAGATAATCCATAAAGAGAGTCCAAACATAGGGAGTGCAACCGAACACATAAGGCACCCACAAACCTATTTTTCATTCAGGACAATGACAAACACTTGGATAAAGTGCACTATCAAGAAGGAAAGAAAAAACATGGCTAACAAATGGATGAAGTCTTCTTATAGGCAGCCACTTCTTTTGGGTCGATGATGGGGAGGACTACGTTGGAAAGAGAGAGAGAGAGAGAGAGAGGCCAAGGACATCAAAGAGAGAGTCCGTGTCGACGATTACGAGGAGATTGAGACTATCAGAGATGGAGTCCAAGTCACTAGCGTCGTTAGGTTCCCTTAGATTAGGGCAGATCCTCATGGGAACTAGAGTTAGGGTTTTGTTGGTGAAGGGGAGCTTTGGGATCTGGAGAAAATATGGGACACGAGACTTGGAGGAGATGGATCGGGACACAGAAGATTTTTTTAATACATTTTAGAATCACATCCTTGTAAGGTGCAGTTGGGTGGTGAAAAAATTAATGGAAAATAAATCCATGTGATCTAAAATCACTGCAAAAAGTAAAATTTTAAACCCGATTGACTAACGCATGGTTGTGAAATCGCATTCAGGAATCTTCATTTGAACTCACATGATGTGATTCTGAAATCCTTATTGATTAACCCACCTTACTAATTTCAGCTAAGAAACAAATTATTCAAAGGAAGTAGAAAGTAAGATACAGGCACATCTTGTTTGAGTTTATCTTCCTCACAAGTTAAACTATATATATATATATATATATATATACATATATATATATATATATATATCCTTCTTTTCCCTCGATAAAATTGGCAAGGAAATGATGCAACTAGAAATAGTTTGTTCAATCCTGCATGGACACGAGAAAATGGTGCCCTATATGTGAGTCCGTATTCATGTAACATAGGTAGTCTATATTGTACCTATTTGAATATGTCCGTATCCCATATCCATATTGTGTCTGTGTCCATATTCGAGCAACATAGATCAAATCTATACAGCCTATTGTACCACTACTAGGAGCAAACCAACAAAAGGGACATCATTTAGAAGTTTAACACAAATAAGTGACTGGCTATGTAGGTTCATATCCTTTAGGATGTCAAGGGTCAAAATGATTATTTAAGATTGTTTAAACAACTTCAAGCCTCGATCTTCAGTCTTATGAACCAATCACGATGTACACTGTGTACGATTGAATCTAACTCTTCCTCTTTTATGTTCCTCCTTGACAAAAGACAAAGTAAAATATATGTACCTCCAGTGATCATCACAGTCATGAGAATTTTAAACAACACAAAATGTCAATGTACCTCCTATAAGTGTTATTAGTAGCACATAAGTAATTGCCAACAAAATTTCTGAAGTATGTGATGCTTAGCAATTAGTGAGTGACAATGTCACATAACCAACTAAAGAATTCCTCACTAATACAAGCAGCTACATATGTGAACAACTAGGAAGCACAAACACTCCAAAATGCAGCATGAAACAGCAAAATATAAGTTGTGTCCGTGCAACATAGGCGAACAAATTATGTAGATGCCGACAGTTTAGAACAGAAATTCCAGGAAATTCAAAGTCATGATTTTCCTAGCATATTGTGCAATACAACAAATGTTGGGGTTGTGTTAGCTCAAGTGGTTAGTATGGCGGAGGATTTTTCTAGTGGACATGGTGGAACCTCGACTTCGGGCCATATTATAGTAGCATAGAACCGTAAATGGACAAGTAGCCTTTTGTTGGATATAATACAACACTACAAAGAGACTAGTACCTCATGCACCAGTTGGGTAACACCGCATGAGGTAACGAGACATCAACTTCAGGCCATGTCATAGCGGCATAGCACCGCAAGGAGACAGCTAGACTAATGCTGGAACATTAAACTCTCTAAGAAAAGAACTCACATATGTGTATGGAAAGTGATGTAGGCCAGTTCTTGAGGATAAATTTGTAAACATACAAAATACATACACATAAACAAGGACATTGTAAGGCCTTTAACGTGCAACCAGAGGAACAATTGATATAATCGTGTGAGTGGGGAGAATTGTAGCTAAGTTACTGAATTCAAGGCATAGTCCATTAAATATCATAACATAGTTCAACCAACGTGGAAAGATCTAAGTCATAAGCGATCAATGTAGGAAACGCTCATTCCCATATTGAAATATGTGGGAGATTGCTGGAGTTTATTGAATTTGGTCGTTAGAGACCCGGTCCAACCATTCCATGTTAAGGCAAATTCCAAGTGTGTGTATTTCAATATTTGAACTATCATTTATTGTCCTGTATGCATGAAGTGTGTTAGATCAAGTGGTTAGTATGGTAGAGGGCTTTTCTAATGGACAAGGAACAAATCTCACAACAAACATTTATTTGGTAACCATTTTATGGAGAAATTCCTTTAGAACTAGGCCCCAAAGGATCTAGCTCGAACTCGAACTCGGACGTGGACAAAGGGTGCAAAATAGCGCTTTGATAGTGCATTTTACACTTGCACATTCACATCGAGCACGAAAATAGTGTGCTTTTGTACTTCGCGTGTGGAGCTAGCACAAGAGCTTCGCAGAGGGGCGAGTCTGTGGAGATGTGGTGGTGCAGTAGTATGGAGGCACGTTGAGCTACAGTAACGCGGTTCCACGAGGTTCCGGTGGCGCGGTCACGATTTAGCAGTTCTGTGGAGATGCAGAGCCGCGGAACTTTGGTGTCACGAATTCGTGCATAATATTCAAGTTTTATAACTGACATATTCATAGGGAGTTACTGTTGGTAACCGTTCCCACTTAAGAGGGAGTTACTCCCTTGTCAACCGCCCATGTCTTTAGTGGTTGGTTACCGCTGTTCAAAAGATATTTAAGTTGGCTCTAGCACTTTGTTCTCAAAGAACAGAATAGAAGTTCAGAGAGAGACATCCAAAGAGAGAAGATAGAATCCTCTTGAACAATCGAGTGTTTTTTATTCCGAGTGCCTTTGTTCTGCACGTCACTGTTCTGTCCGAGTAAGGGAGGTGACAACGAGCTTTCCAGAAGTTCTTCGAAACTTATAAGTTCCTTGGAACGGATCGACGAAGACGGTCGAATCTCGCTTTGAACATCGGTGATTTTTATCACCCCACCAGACATATTAGCTTACTCTGTTAGCTTTGTTTTCGTGCAGTTTATTCTGCTGTCTTTCTCTGCAGTTGATACTGCCCTAAGAGGATTACTTTGCTAGCAGCTTTGTTGCACCCTTTCTAACAATTTCAATCGCTTTCGATTTCTCCTAACAAGCTTGTCTTACATTCAGGAGATTTACTCTTCAAATACTTCTACAATATTTCCCAAAAAAAAAAAAAAAAAAATCGACAACAACAAATACCATACCAAACCTATCAAACTAACAACATACTCTAAATTACAAGATGCAATTCCCCCAAAATGTAGCAACAAAAAATAAGGGGGGCGGAGGTTCGCAAACCTAGCAGACTCTCAGACGATGGCGACCTTCGCGCCGACCCCCTCGAGCTGCTTCTTGGCCTCCTCTGCCTCGTCCTTCGAGATCCCCTCCCGGAACTTCTTCGGCAAGCCCTCTATGAGCTCCTTGGCCTCCTTGAGGGCGAGGTTGGTCAGCGCCCTCACCACCTTGATGGTGGCGATCCTGGCGTTGCTCGGGACCTCCTCGATGACCACGTCGAACTCCGTCTTCTCCTCGACCACGGCGGGTCCCACGGCGTCCCCGGCCGCGCCGGGGGCGGCTACTGCGGCGGCGGGGGCGAAGGCGGCGGCGGAGACGCCGAGGCGGTCCTGGAGGAAGTCGACGAGGCTGCGGGCCTCGTCTAGGGTGAGGGAGGAGATCTGGGAGCCGAGGTCCTCGATCTTAGGGGAGACGGCGGCGACTGCGACGGTCGAGGCGGTGGTCCTGGTGGTGGTTTTCTTGGTTAGGGTTTTGGAGAGGGAGGGGAATTTTAGGGTTTGGGGAGGGGATGAGAAGGAAGAGGAGGGGCGAGGAAGAATGAGAGAGAGAGTGGAAGAAAGTGTTGATGATGCCATTGGAGATGAAGAAGTGGGAGAGAGGATATGGGATGATGGCGTCCCTCGAGATAATATAAAAGCGGGAGGAGAGGAGAGGAGAGGAGAGTCACTCATTCACCCATTGGGATTTTGTCAGGGGATTAGGATTTAGGAATTCTTTTAATTCATTCATTCCTATTTTTCAATAATAATTTTATTCATAATTTGTTAACAAAGATCATGGAATGAAGGAAAGTACGATTTTTATTCAATAATTTTGTAAGAAGATATGAAAAAAAATAAAGGAAACTATGATCTTCTTAACCTGGTTTCTTCAGTTTCCATTTTTAATTCAAAAATATATTTTGGGTTAGAGTTAGCTTAATTCAACACAACCTTGTTTTAAAATCAAATTGTATTTATGCAAATTGTATTGTCAAAGTAGGTCTTTGATTTCAGCACAACCATAATTAATCGGATATATAATTCGAAAAATGCTAAGTTTACTACCAAATTCTTACAACCTTCTTACAACTACTCTCTTCCACCTCTTACATAGGGGTTCCACCGGGTTCCACCACCACTCTCACCCTTCCTGCTACATGGGCTCCACCCAGCCCCACCATTTTTTTTTCTCCTCCAATCGAAGTTCGACACGTGTCCGGTTGTAGGGGGTTTGTAAAATTTGGTTGTAGGCATAGCAAAGCTCATATAATTCGGATGAGTCTCTATGTAGCAGAGGTATCTACTTTTATGTCAAATCAAAAAGGAGAAGAAAGAAAAAAAAAAACTAACTAGTCTTGTATTCAAAAGGATGTAGAGTGTTTAAAGAACATTATTTGATCTCGGTAGTTGTCCTTCATCAAAACACAATTTTGCTTTATAATGTGAGATTGTGTGTTGTTTTATGTTGATCGATATGTCGACTTTCTCCCCGCCAATAAATAGGTTGCAAGAGAATCAAGTAAGACATTAGTTAGATAAAATTATACATACAAAATGTTGCATAGCACCTTCTTTTAAAACCGAAAATAGGTTCAAATGGCATGAATACTTTGTTATGTTTGTGCAAATTTGAATGTGGGTTGAACGCAGACACCTTATTTTAAAGCTAAATATAGGTTCAAAAGACATAATGTACTTTTTCTTTGTTACGTGCAAACCTAGTTGTTGTCAAACATCCAAAAAGGAAGAGTGAGGGCTCAAATTATTTTTATAATTTTTTTGCATCAATTAGAAGATTGAATTATATTTTTTTTTTCTACAAATATGGAGAGAGAATTATAAATCTAGTCGTCGTTAATTTGCTAGACTTCCAAGCAAATAATAAGATCTTGAGAGTTATATTTTGTTAGCAAATATTTAGCTCATGACAGAACAATCATTTAAAACCCTTTCGACCAAAAGTGGCAGAATAAACAAATTTTAAGGGTCTGCTTCTGCTTGGGTTGAGGGTTAAAAGAGTTAAGTGAGGAAAAAATAAAATCATGCTTGGTTTGAGGGCGGGAGTTTAGGAGGGAGAGTTATAGAGGGTTAAGTGAGGGTTTATTTCACCATATTTTGTCAATTTTTGTAACCTCCCAAATCGGAGAGTTAACGAGAAGGATTGAGAGATTTTATTTAAAAGTCATAAATACTCCTTTTTGTTCTAAAATATCATAATCTTTTTCTACATTTTTCTTGTTTTTAACATGTTGCTCCGTACCTTCCCAATTTATAAAATTATTTTAAAATTTTCTATTTAACATTTCAATAAAATTCAATTTTATGATATACGTAATAAGGTTATTTTGGTAATTATCATATTTTTATTAATCTCCCTCTCACTCAAAACCATCAATCCAAGTTAGGGATGTCAACGGATGCTTATCGGTACGGACAGGGTAGTATCTGTCACGACCCGCACCCTGATTAGGGGCACGAGAACGTGGGTACGTCCAGCCTACGCCGCAGTGTCGGCGGGTAGAACACTGTATAGGTCATCTATAACATCTAATATCTAACAACAAGATATATAAACATGTCATCTCCGCACGGAGGTATAACATAACATCTCAACTCTATATCTCAAACACAAGTCTAGGAAAGATAGAGCATGATATGAAATCAGATGAAAGGAAGAAACTGAATATATATAGAGTTATCACACCACACAAGTAGATGTCCAACACAAATAAGTACAAGACCTGAAATATAACTAAGTCACAACTAACAATCGGAACAATCTGATACAAAATGAAAACTATAAACACTAGACTAGACTAGGCACCCTCTACTGAGCTAGATGCTCCTCAGGCTCCTGAAGGTCACCCTCATGTGTCCCATAGAAGGTAGGACAGTCACCATCATCATCTGTAATATTTTCAACAGGTCCAGTCAGGACAGGAACGAGCACAATACA
This sequence comes from Iris pallida, assembly GCA_029216955.1. Classification (NCBI taxonomy): domain Eukaryota; kingdom Viridiplantae; phylum Streptophyta; class Magnoliopsida; order Asparagales; family Iridaceae; genus Iris; species Iris pallida. The sequence continues at coordinate 9,529,995 of JANAVB010038615.1, read as the reverse complement.
TCTCACGCAGTTCATATCATGTTGGAAAATGTAAAGCATGCAAAGAGTAAGATACATGGACTGTAAAGAATATATATAAAAACGAGAGAGATTTGATAACTGAAAATATCTATATATATGATAAGTAAGAACTGTAGGTAACCTGTGATTTAGAGCATGAGATGGTTATATAAACGGGTTAGGAAAATGCAAGGGTAACTCCATCATACGTGAGTATACAATGGACATATACATGATTTCACAAGATTTTACAAGATGGGATTTTGATCACATAACCATTTCCTACTCACCCTCCCCAATTAATACACAACGATCCAGTCAAGTTACGTTACCTTGTACAAGAGGTTTTTATCATGTTTGCTCACGTAATCGTGAGAGTACAAGATTGCACAAGAGTATACATGAAAGCGGTGTACAAGAAATACAAGATGTTCGTGAAAAGCACATGACAACTGTATCTGATGCACCCCGAGGGAGATAACATCGCATGACAAGATCCATATAGTATTAATCCGTGATAATGACATGACAGCATCATGTAAAGTAATCTAGAGCAAGAATATAAGTCCTAACAAGTATAAAATGATCAGAGAATGTACTCGCCTGTCACCCTGTATGACTGATATGAATAGATGTCCGAACTGGTGTCACAGAGTCCTATTCAGAGTAAAACAGGTCACAACATATCCACAATGGTAAAAATAGGGTATACAATGCATACTACATGATTCTAGGTCAATATGGTCAACAGTCAACTCTTGGTCAACTCTGGTCAACCTTAAAAGTCAAACTAGGTCAAACTAGTCAAAGTTAGGTCAACCAATGTCAAACTAGTTAAGGTTTAGTCAACTTAGCTTAACTAGTCACTTTAGGTTAATCCTAGTCAATTCTAGGTTAATTAGGTCAAGTTTGACCTAAGGTTGACTTTGGTCAACACTAGTCAAACAAAGGTCATTAAGGTACCTAGGTCAAGGGGTCACTTAGACAAATTAGGGTCAACCCCTAATTCGGCCATAGGCTAGTGTATCTAGACCATAACCTAGATACTATATGTATACCATATATATATATATATATATAATATTTATATATATCTACAATTTGTCAACTATACATATATATATACATAACATATATATATCACTACATAGGCCTATAGCCTATGTAATATTCATACATCATATAGTGTATACATACATAGCTACAATATATATAATAAAATATATATATCTATACATACAATATACATATGTATATATCTACAATACATATATATATAGAGAGAGAAGTGAGAGAGAGAATAGTGTGTGTGTGTGTGGACTGTGATCAGGAACAGGGGGGTGTTTCCAGATTTCTGGAACCCAGAAATCAAACGCACACGCACACACAAATACATATATATATATACCTATGTATATACACACATATATACCCATGTATATACCCTAAGACACACACCTAAACACACATATACACATATACACATATACATATATATACAATATAAATACACACAGAAATACGCATATATATTACACAAATCTAGTTAGAAATTCATTTTGAAACTCATAAAAATACCAAATTTAAGAACCCAGGAAATACTATTCATAGGAAAGTAGGTAAACCCAATTCCCGACCCAAACCGAGCTAAGGCTCGAAACCCAAGGTTGGTAACACTAGCCCTAGGTGTCCTCTAGTGTCCTAAGTGCCTGACACGACACCATGACACGATTCGAAGTGTCAACCACTCCCAAACCCGAAACGAGTAAACACTGACACAGTGAACTGTCACCGCGTCGTGCACGCGTGCACCTAGCTCTAGGACACGACACACGTGTCCTCGTGTCTCGTGATTGTGTCCCTAGGTTCGCCTAGGGTTAGTCTAGGGGTAGGGTAGCCTGCACAGTGTCCACGTGTCCTCAGGACATGGTACGAACACCGTATCAGTCGAGAAAACTCGACTGATACACGCCGTTCTACGCCACGTCGTGCACAGGTTCTCGTGTCTCGTGGACACGACACGAGACACGTGGGACTCGTGGTCATGTCCACGTGTAGCCCATATGTTGGGCTACACACTCGTACAAACACGAGGTGTCCAAGTGTCGTGTCCGCGCGATACGACGCGCGCGAAGTTGGCCCCGTGCGCGTGTGCACTGTTAGTGCACGACCAGTGCACGTGTCCTCGTGTCCTCGATACGACACGAGAGTGTCTCAAACTCGAGGGGGGCTTGTCAGAGGTTGCCCCCTTCTCTGTGCCAAGTGGCACGTGTCCACGTGACGTGGACACGAAGGAATCCGTGTCGGATAGCAGGGCATTGTGCGTGCACTGTCACAGTGTGTCCGTGTCGATTTTCGACACGAAATCGACACAGTGTCGTGCTCAGTCAAGTGTAGATGTAAACAACAAGCCTAGGGCTACATGAATATGTAATTAGTTTTACAAAATATTGAAATTCATTTCTTTGAGGCATTTCAACAAATACAGTTTTTCAAACATGGATACGTGTCCGATACGGACACCAAATCAAACCTACTTCCTACCAAACTTGGCCTACAGGTCCATGGTGCCTAGATGCATGCATTTATGAAGAGAAAACAGAATATTAACTAAGTATGAGGGTATTTACCTATTGGTGCAATTCCAATGAAAACTCAATGAAGAGGGGGTGTTTGTCCTTCCACTTGGTGATGTCCTAGCCTTGTGGAATCTTGATTGCTAGCCTCCCTTAGCACCCTCAATGTTGTAGGGTCTCAATGCAAAAGACTAGAGGTGATTTGGATCAAAAATGATCAAGTTATGGTGGTTTGAAGGTAGTGGGTTTTTCAAGGTTTAATGAAATGTAAAGGGCATGTAAATGAGATGGGTAGTGACTATATAGGATGGGGGGTGCCCTTGGCTGGTCATGGGGTGTGGGGAGGGGTGTCCTCTTGCCTTCCTTCATGGTGAAGGCAAGGACTTCTAGGTAAAACTATGATATTTTGAGGGTTTTAAGGAAAATATCTAATATGTAAATATCTTAGATATTTTCCTACCTTAACTAATATGCAATATCCATCCTCTAGTCTCTAGGTTAGTGGCTAACCTCTAGATTAGTGCTAAACTAGGTTAGGAGCTAACATGACACTAATCAACTAATTAAATAATAATAAATTACATAAATCCAATAATTTTCTAGTAAATTACCAAAATACCCTTTAGGCTAAAAAGCCCTAACTTGTTTTTCTAAACCTATGGCTAGGCTCATATGATCATGGTTAGTCTCTAGGTTAAGAAATCTCTAAGGTTGCACTAGCAAAACATCAAAATCACAAGTCGTGGTTTTAAATAGTTTTAAAATAACTAAAAATCACAAAAAATTATAATATGGTTTAAATATCATTATTAAATAATTATAATTACAAAATTTCAAAATTACCCTTATTTTAGAAACTGGGTGCTACAGTATCCGTATCCGAATTTTTTTTTGTAATATCCGAATCCGATCCGATATCCGAACGGATCTCTTTTGACACTTCGAATTCGTATCTGTCTAGTTTAACGGATATCGGACAATATCCGATCCGATTAACTAAAATAATTCGAATTATATTATTCGAATATCCGAAATATTAAAAATTTAGTTATTATCCGAATATCCGAAAACAAAAGTCAATTGCTTTACATATTTGAGTCCTTTCTTCTTCTGTTGTAAATTGTAATTAATATATATTACTATTATATATAAATTATATTATAATTGATTTATGTAAAAGTCACTTGAGAATAATTTTTTTTAATCTTCTCTATTAATTAATATATATTATATATACATTATACTATAATATATATAAAATTTTGGATATCCGAATTCCATATTCGAAATTTGTAATTTGAAGTCGGATCAGATATTAACGGATTCGAATACTTTAATATCCGAATCCGATATCCGAAATTTCGAAAAATATCCGAAAGTTCGGATACGGAATCGGATCGAATTCGAATTTTCGACTATCCATTGACAGGTCTAATCAAAGTAAGAGTTATTAAACACCCCTCCACTTAACTCTCCCTCCAATCCAAACAAGATCCTATGTATTGACTTTATTCCCTCTCACTTAACTCTCCCTCGTTTAACCCCACTTAACTCTGCTTATTTTTTTTCCTCTCAAACCAAGCAGACCCTAATAGACTAGTAGTAGGATGTCAATACTTTCAAAAAGCTGCCTTAGAATTGAATTTTCCTTCTAAAAGTTTTTATTTGACAAGTAGGTGCTACTAAACTGTTAGTCCCGGGACTTGATCAAAGATGGTAGACTCGATGTCGAGATCAGAGGTTCAACAAACGTTCACCTTCTGATTATTCTCGAGATCCAAGAGGAACACTATAATATGAATATGATTACAAAAGCAGATGAAGGAGAAGAAAGAAGAAAGAAGAAAGAAGAAAGAAGACAGAGGAAAGGTTCTTGCTGGGGTGATTAAGATCACCGTTGCTCAAAGCAAGATTCGTCCCACCACGATCTGCTTCCAGGAACCAGCAAGTTCACGAAGAACTTCTGGAACGCTCGTAAGTCAAAATTTGAGACTTGAACGGACTTCTTGGAATTTACGGACTCCCTTAACTTTCTTCTTGGTGCATCTTTCAAAGGAGGCTAAGGGGCTCTATTTATAGAGTGGATTTGAGACTTCACCTCTTCTTCTATCCGATGTGGGACTAAAATACCAATACTAAAAAATAGAGTTTGATACTTTAGATCATCCCACAATCAGCATAGAAGTGTGCCAGTCCACGCCTACCCCCCCGAACACTCCCGTGCATGCACGAGATATCCTGGAGTCCGTGTCCGAGTCCGAGTCCGCACAACAAAAATCAACTTGCATCCTTGTTGGAATTAATCCTTTTCCCTTCTAGAAAAAGACTCCCACATGGCACACACTTGTGCCCCACCACACCTCATGTGCACACCTCAACACAAGCAATGCATTATATTGAGATACTCACCATTTGGTGTAGCCGATGTGGGACTATCTTTCCTAGTCCAAAGACAAAAACACCAACATAAACAACATGTTGGATTTATTTATTATTATTATTACTAGTATATATGCACGTGCATTGCACAAATTTAATGTATGTATTTTGCCAAGAAATAATTATTTCCGCATAGAATCTAATCATATTATAAAAGCATAGTTTGGCATAAAGAGAAGTTGAAAAAGTTTGGCACAAGAGAAGTTGAAAAAGTTTTTATTTTTTCTTTTAACTTTGTAGTCTTATTTTAAATTTTTAGTTTTTTTTCTCTAAAGAAACGAGATTGTGCAAGTAATATATTAAATGTTAAATAACTATCATTAACCCATGCACCAGTTCATGGCTTCATGCTCTACTAAAACATCATGATATACAATATTTCTCATATAAATTCCTTGATGTCCACGAATAAATCCTAAATTTTAATCAAATCTTGTCTCTAGCAACTCCTCTCAAAAAGGATATAAAGTTGACCATGACTAAATTATATTCGGGAAGATATATCATTACATTAGGTATTGTCTATGACTCTATCATAGTAATTTATTCGGGAAGATATAAAGTTGACCATGACTAAATTATATTCAGGAAGATATATCATTACATTAGGTATTGTCTATGACTCTATCATAGTAATTTATTTCGTGAATATTCCACATTATTCATATTAATAAATCCTATAAACTTAATGTTTTATGTCTTTAATGGGCTATAATTTTGATGTTTAATGACAGAGGATCTGTTAAATTAATACTTAGGAAAACCAACTTTTGGTTGGAAAATGAAAAAGTATTAATAGTCAGTTTACAATAGCAAACCGACTCTTGGTTGCGAAATAGAAAAAGTAGACTTTAATAGCCAGTTTAAAATAGTAATTAATTGGGTACAGTGGAAAACACAACTAATTAAGATCGGGACATCAAACATTTATGGTTGTAACCAGGGCCGGCCCTGGGGCCGTGCTAAAAGTGCGGCCGCACAGGGCCTCCAATTTTTGGGGGCCTCAAAAAAAATATTAGGGTAAGTTTTGTAATCTTATAATTGAAGTTATCACATTTCTTTCTCAATTCCTACTCTACATTTGTCCAAGACCTCCAATTCTTCAATCCATATTCCCTACCGACTCTCAGAATCATAAAAAACTTTTACGGTTTCTCAAAGATCTTGCTCTGTTCGATGTGTTGTCTATCATCTCTAAGAGGTACAATTGCTATTGTGTTTCTAAAGATCCCTCAGTGACGAAGATCTTGATCTTGCGTCAAGTGACTCAAGTCTTGTAGGCCCTTAATTGTGTGATTACATATGACTTCTCATTTGGGTATTGATCATTATTCATTTTATTATATGTTCTCATCAACAAAAGAATTTGAGTCAAAATTTTGACAGTTTAACAGTCAGTACGTCTTATATCTAAAACATCTTTATTATACTATGTAATATATTTGAATATAAATAATTTGAGCTTTGGTTATTTTGTCTAGTAACTACCTCTAGATTCAGTTATAATATACAATCAAGAGCATCTCCAGAGATTTTGATAAAGACATAGAATAATACATTTAAAAAATATGAATACATAAATTTAGGACCATATTTTTTAGATTCGCACAGGGCCTTCAATTATTCAGGACCGGCCATGGTTGTAACCAATAAAGTGTTACAAAATGTATTAGTATTGGAAAAGTATAGCTATTTTTTTCCTCCTTATTACAACATACCTTTTAGAAGTCTAAACATGCATCGTAAATTACGAAACATGACCAGTCAAATTATTAGACTAAAAGGCATGTATAATGTTATATTATTCACTCTTACATGTAAGAATAATTTTGGAAAATAACATTTTTACGGTGAAACGAGCTGATTTTTGGTTTTATATAGCAGAATAGATATTATTCACTCTTACATGTAAAGATATTTTTGAAAAATAAAATTTTCATGGTGAAGCGAGCTGACTTTTAACTTTATATAGGAGAACAGATTTTTAAAGCAGAAGACCCATATAAAGTTAGGAAAGCAACTTTTTAATTATTTTAGAAATAATAAAGATTTAAGTAAAAGAGGACCAGGCGGGATGAATTTGTGGACCCGACGGTCCCGACCTAATGAAAGATTGGAATTTCCCCGTACCAAACCGTCCATCCCCAATTCCCACGAGGAACAATTATAATTTCTTCTCTTCCAGTGTCCTGCGTCTCAATTTCTTCCAATCCCACTTTGAGTTCAAAGCGAGTTTGCTACTTTTCTTCTCACAGGTTCTTCTTCTTATCCCCATTAATCCCTAAATTTGTGCCCTTTCTTTTTTTAAATTTAATTCCATGATTCATGACACATCAATTTTCCTGATTGATGGATTTTTCTTCTACGCTGATTTGGTTTTTGCTAATAGCTCTTCATCCGTGCCACAATTGTGTATATTATTTCTTATTTTAGACAATTTCGTAGTTTTGAAGGAGGGCGTGGCCCTTGACCGAACGAGGATTCGAACAGCCGGCCCCGAGAATTTGGGACAAAGCCCTTGTTGTCATTGTGTGGTCAATTTCATGCAGACGGGTTCCGAAAGCTGAGTGGAAGAAAATGATCATGCATCTGGCCTAGAAAGTTGGGGATTTTTCTTACTTTTGTATTAACATGCAATGTTGGTGAAACTTGGATGTATTAAGTTGTAGTGTATGCCAACAAATTATAAACAAGTGAAATTAATGGCTGTTTAGTAAAGAAAGTATCAGGTGATATTAGAGGCATGCTGCTCGAACGATTTCAACGTTAGGCCAAGCGTTTAGCCTGCCCCTCTCCACTTCTGCTCACGTTATGCTGACCTTTTGTGCGGTAAAGACGAGAGATTACCGCACATGTATGCTTCTAGCTGGAATCTTATTAGCCTATGTATTAGTTCTTATCAGTATGGAATTATTACCTCATGCTCTTATTTGGTTGATTTCACTATCTGAATTTTCAGTTAGAAGATGAGTTGCCAACTCTTATTTGTCGAGTTCATCCCATCGCAGACTGGGAGCAACTTGTAACTATTGTCACTCCAAGCGAGTATGGGTCCCAACACTTTCCATTTATGTGGACACTCTAAAAATAATGCTAGATCCAGGATTACGTGTGGTTAGTAGGAAATATACCAATTCAATCCTCCTGACAAGTATGTTGGTTCATCCCTATTACCTCGCACTGTTATGTTTAAGATGTAATATGAGATTAGCTTTTTCTTTTTCTTTAAAAAAAAAACTTGTTCTGAAGATAGGAATATGTAGCAAACTGTTCTGAAATTTAGTAAACACAAATCTGTTCCTTGAGTGGATGGAGTCAAACCCGGTTGATTCATCATCATCATTCAAGTCAATAGGGTCAGGTAAACGAAGCTCCATAAGGGATTTGGCAAAGTTGTTATGACCGGCTGTCGACCTACCTTCAACTTGGTGCCAAATTCCTAGAAGGTAGTTGTGAACACGAGAGGCTCATGCTATAAAATTTAGGTGACCACTTGGCAGGCAGGTAGACCTACCTTTTGGATATGAAATTTAAGGTCGTGCAACCGATCGACACCCTCCAAGTCCCCCTATTTATAAAGGGCCTAGTAAGATGATACAATCTGCTATAGGGAATTGTATTCATCTTTATGACATATTAAGCAAAAGAGTGTGAAAAAATGACACATTAACCCTCCAAATTCCCCTGTTTGATTCATTTATTTAGCTTCTGCCTCTTACTGATACCTAGGTGGAACACATGGTCTATTATAATCTTTAGCTTGGAACTGCAATCTTGTCTACTTGGTATTTCAGTGGTTGCAGATTGACTCCATCTAATAATTTTTATTTTTTTTTGGTTTTCTGAGCAGTATTTTCATATCATTGTTTTGTGCAGTTAGTTTTTGAAGTAATAGTATATACCTTCTAAGCAGAGCTTTAAAGGTGATTCCTGTGTGCTTTTCTCAGGCATTGGGTGAGACAGGCACCCCATTTCATACCGTGGTATTTCAATAGGAACCATGGATTAATGAGGCAGGTTTATGATTGGAGTTAGGCATTTGGGTGAATATCCTTGGGCAGTTGCCTATTAAAGAAAATACCCCCCTCCTTGGGCAGTTGCCTATTAAAGAAAAAGGTAGTTATATGCCTATTTCTAAAAATACCCCCCTCCCCTCTCCCCCTCCCAGCATTTTATAATTAACCCCAAAAATATGGGATAAAAGCTTTGTTGTACCCCTTATTTTATGATCATGCTATGAGTTATATATACAAAATAGATTGATCTTATGAAAAGCCAAAAGAAAATAACTCATGCGCCTGTTCAGAGTCTTCAGACCCTTTTCTGTCTATTCTTCGCATCTTCCTTCTTTACTCTATACTTCCACTCGTGCTACTTCCCTATAAACTCCATGTTCCTTTGATCATTGGTAGGCTTGTCCTATGTTTGAGCATTGGTGATGACATTCAACGACTAGCAGAAACAGCCAACCAATATCAGCCACTGAAAATTTGAATTTCGGTTCTAATTAATATTCTGTTTCAGTTTTTCTTGTCTCTTCCTTTATTCCTCCTCTAGTATGGCAAGTTGCACACTGTAGTTTCTATGTGACTTCTACACTATTTTGGTCTTGTTACGTTTATAGTTCAACTTTCTAAAGTCTTAGAGTTAATTTTTCTTCTACTTCAACATGTTCTGTTCCTATCTCTTCTTTCGACCTTTTACTTGCAGAATTGAATTCGTAAGCAGTAGGATAGGGATTCTTTATTATGCAATACTTATTATTAATTGTGTAGTAACTTTAGTACTAAGTGTATTTCATAGTTACTAGTAGTTTTACAATCAATATATTCACATAATTATATTTAGTTTAGTTAGACTTGTATTACTTGTATATTCCATTTCTACATTAGCTAGATTGCAGCCTTGTACATAAATGTTCGATTTCATGACTTGTTTGTGGCATTAAATTTTGATTAGATTATTAGTTTGTACCTATGCATTCACATAATAAATTTAGGATGTTCTTTAGTATATTTTGTTATTCATTTTTACTAGCTGCCTCTCCCCTGCTGTGATACAAGGTCATCTCACCTTGAGTCTCGTTTACCTTTAAAACTCTACATCCATGGAGTACTTTCAGCTTCCTTTCTGCGTACAATACCTCTGTTTCCTATTCTAGGCCTTAAACTTATTCTAGTATAGTGAAGAAATTTTACTGTCGACATTGTAGACCTTGCTTTAATGTTATTGTAATTGGAGAGACATTAGTCCCTTCCCTGTTGTTGGTTCGTTTCATTCTCACTTCCAGATGAGAAGCCTAGATGTTTAAGCCCTAGGTGCCTCCCTAATTAGTAGCTTCTTCATTGAAGACCATGTTCCACTTTCCCGTCAAAACAAATAATTTTTTTCCCAATGAGCTTAGTAATTCTGAGTACATTCTACCCAACTTAAAACTTGGTGCATGCTGTATTCTACTAGAATGTTCCTCTTTGTAGCACCAAATTTGTGGAATGTTAGATGGAAATTCAGTTTAAAATATCTTTTCCTGATACGATGAACCCGATGAATTCTCAGCTACTTTGGTATTCTTCAGATTCTGATGGATGACATGAAAGTGAGTAGTCTTGATGCCAAATTTAGCAAAAAACAAGGACACCCAACTACTGTTATTCCTGCACTAGATTTTCTTGTGAAGATCCCTGAGAGACTTCATAGTTCTTTGAAGGTCGGTCCTCTTAAACTCTTCAAACTCTTGCCGCTTCATGCTGATGGGAGTGATAACTTTTTTGTTCTTTCTTGGCAGTCACATTTTAAGCATTTGGCCAAGAATGACTTGAAAATTAGTAGCATGAAACATATGAAGATTATGGAAAAAGAACTGTGTAGTTCGTGGGAGCTCAACTTGGATAAGCAATTACAGGCTTGGAAAGAAAATCCGAACTGGGTTGATCAGCCTGCAGAAATAAAGGTATACATTTAAATACTCGGATAAGGGATTTTGATGCATCCTTTCATCTGCCTTTTCCTTTATATGCTTTTGTAGTATTTTCTTTTCTCTATAGACTATAAATACTTGCCCCACTCTCTTGATGAGAAGGAACAAGGATGCTAGATCTTGCATTGGGTATCTATTTCTAGAAGGAGTAAGCTGAGGGAACAAATGTAACTTTTAGTGTTGGATACTTGGCAACCCCAAATAATACATTTCTTGCAGGTTGACGTACCAGAAGGTTCTCTTTGCAACTTGAAAGTAAAACTCAATGTTGGGTTGCCTCCAGATGCATGCTATAATATTGTTATTGATCCTGAGAACAAAAGAGTCTTCAAAAACATCTCGGTATGTTTATTCTATCATCATCAATTTAGTTACTAGTATTTTTATTCATAACAGTCTTATCATTTATTTATTACTCTGACAATGCTTATCTGATGTTGAGACTTGAGATCTAGGGAGTTAAGGGTTCAAATAGTTTATAACTGATTGAGAAAGCGAGCCCACATATAGATATTCACTTGTGAGACTTCATTATTTCTCATATTTCTGGTTGTTACATGTATGTCTGCTATTGGAGTTGAGTGCACACACATACACAGAGTTCAAATCCCCCGGGCACGATATGTTCTTTAACTATAAAGGTCTGATGAACTAAGATAACCTAGTAGTTAGTGACTAAGTGTCTGACCTACGGGTTTAATTTACTCGATAAGTTAATTAAGACAGAGTTCGGCTCAAGTGGTAGATCGTGCTTGACAAATGATTGACGAAGCTTTCACTGGCTATCAACATGATGTCAAGCCTCTAGAAATTCATTTGATTGACTAAGATTGGTGTGGAATGGTGCAGTTTGAGGCACCAATTACTTTCTCCTATATGGCCGAAGCAAAGTATATTAAGGGACAAAGTGGACACTTGTGAAACTTGAATTAAAGTAGAGAAAGAAATAGGGATGTGGGATCACGTGTAATTTAATTTTCTTACCTTTTTAAGATTCGGGTCTTCATTATGTTTTACTAAATGCTGAGAACCACAACTAAGTTTCGGGAAAAGGAAGTATTTGATGAAAATTGAATGTACCTAGAGAGAAAGGGCTTGTTTTTGTTTTCACTTTCGCAGCTGGTATGTTAAAAGAGTCTTGAGATACATCCAAGACACGAATAATTTAGGCATCATGTATGAGGCGAAAAGGAAGTTTGGATTTTCTGTGGTAGTGGATGTGCTAGAACCCTTGATGCTATGAAGCGCACTGGACTATGCATACTCCCTTTGTTCGAACATATTTTCATTTGCATTAAAAAGAAAGAAAAGGTGACATTATCCTTTGCTGAAGCTGATATGTCTCAGCGGCAATGACATCAGCACAAGCAATATGGTTTAGATGAAATCAAAAAAAAAAAAAAGGTTGAGAAGAATTCTAGAAGCTATTGGTGACAAACAAGAGTAAGTGACGAAAATGCTGTGTGACAAGAAATCCATTTCGATGACAATAATTCCATTTAGAAAATCTTTGTCTTGCACATCAAGATCAAGTTCCGTTGCATTCGAGAAGTGGTAGAATATGGCGAAGTTGAGCGGAATATGTGAAGCTACAATATTATGTAGTGGACATCTCTGAAAGGCATTTCGGATGTTCAAGAACAAAGTGTTAAAAGGGAATGTTGGAATTAATGCTTTGTCTGGTTCTCATATGGTGTTTGGTCCATGTTTTTTGTGTCGATCAAGTATGCGTGGATACTCTTTATTGTAACAGGTTAAACGGATGATGAGATTAACTTGTACTACGCACAATGGGAAGTAGCGTACTGCAACATACTGGTTGAGCCTCTACCCTCCTTGTACTGTGTACAATGGAAAGTAGTGTACCCCGTACCGTACAGTACATATACTGTGTATCGAAGAACCATAACCTGTGTAACTATGGTCTCACATCCAATAAGCTTTTGATGGCAAGAAAGAGTAGTCCCACATTGGATAGGATGGTATATGGGATCCCTTTTAAGTCATATGGCCCGTTCCCTATATTGTACCATAACTCGAATTGCTCTTTCTGTGTGGTCCAATGAGATCCAATGAGGTTTCGGACTTGACGTGGAGTTGCCGACCTCTGTTACATGTGGCATCTGGTGAGGCACTGTCTTCGTTTGTTGCGGGTTCAAGTAAAAATTAGCCAAGGTAGATTTGTTGGAGTGTGTTGCATTATGCAGGCTCGAGTAAATCAGCTAAGGTGAGAATTGTTAGTGTCACACATCCAATAAGGTTGATGGGAGATGGCTTGGAGCAAAGTTTAGTCCCACATAAGGTGGAATGGGATGGCATATGTTGAGGCCTTAATGTATGCGTTTGGTCCTTGAATTGGTAAGGGGGTTCCCTTTTAAGTCATATGGTCAGGTCGTATATTGTGCCTCAACTCGGAGCTCTTCTTTGTGTTCCACCATCCCAACAGTTTTGTCTTCATAGGTTCTGTAGCTCATGGTTTATTGCTGTGAATAGTACTTTTCCTTTGTGGGTTTATATAGTAATCAAGTGCAACTGTTATACATGTTTGAATGGCTGAGCTTAGGTTGTAGTTCAGCGTGACAATGAATAATTGGTCTACTACCAGTGCACTTTCTATTTAGTTTGAGCTATAATTACCGTTGCTTATGTTATTTACCAGATTAAAAGTATGACTTCGTTTCTGCACCATGGAAAATGTTTTGACACTTCTTCTATCAGGAAGTAATATCCAGAAATGTCTTGGTAGATGAGGGCCATAGACAAAGAGTGGAGTTGGAACAGGCAGCGGTATGGAGGTTTCTTTGGTGGTCTGGCACTGTAGCAGTACATGTTTTTGTTGATCAGGACCGAAGAGATCGCACGGTAAAGAAAATTATGCATCTTTCTTTTCAATCATTGAGATATCAAATTATTATTGTATGCCTCACACACGATTCAACTTTCCTGAGACAGGTAAAGTTTAAGCAAGGAAAATCAGGGTTTATGGAGAAATTTGAAGGTTGTTGGAAAGTAGAACCATTTTTTATCGATGAGCAGTCTTGCTTTCCTCACAAGCCAAGAACTTTGGATGAATATTATTCTTGCACTGGGGGTAAAGGAAGAGTTGCATCCATTGTGAGCTTAGATCAGCTGATCCAGCCAGCAATCATCCCGCCACCTCCAATTTCATGGTATTTGAGAGGAATTACTAGGAAAACCACAGAGATGCTGATTGAAGACTTTTTAGCTGAGACCGCTAGACTCAGGGGAGCAATTGGGAATACAGATTCTTCTTCAACACTGGAGCTTGAAGCAAGCTTTAGTGCTAGTAATGCAGATTGTTTGTCACATAGTTTTGATGATAATATTAAGGAGAGATGGCGGGCAAGAAGAAATATGAGACAACAAAGGAGGGTGCGATAACAAATTATTGAGGGAGACAAAAGGTATACTTAGAGGTGGCTAAATGATACAAATATTGTTTTGTACCTTTCTGGTACTGTAGGTGCCTGAGCTTGTATGATGTATCTATTGAATTTGTTTTTATATGTATTTGTTTGTCGACCGGTAGGAAATAACTTTGTGACAGCATTGGTTCATGTCCTAGCTCATCTCGGAGCTAGATTTGCCTTGGCTGGCGGTTAAACAAATACCGCTGTTCCAAAGCCGACCGACATCCCATACCATCCATATTTTGTATGTGATGTTGCTCGGGGAGTCAGTCAGGAGATGAGTTCTTCGAAGTATTTGCGTAACACGACCTTCGACGTCTTCATCTTCAATTTTGACCGCTACCAGCGTACCCGTATGTGCGCATGCGCACCCGTGTGTGCATGCGCGTACTCGTGCAGCACAGTTTACTGGATGGGAGGGCTTGGAGGGAGGACGGCCCCTGTTAGGGAGCCTTGTTGTTTATATCGGGTCCGGTCTTCACGCGCGCGGGTATTCTATGTCGCGGGCAGGCGCACGTGTGTATGTGCGCTCGCGCGCGGTTTAAGTACATGCATGCGTACGCACGCGGGTAAAGAACACGGGCACGCACTTGCCCGCGTACGACCAAGGGGGAGACCCTCCTGAAACTAAACTAAACTTCCATAATACCGTTAGGGTTATGGCAAAGATCTATTGTGTAGCGAGTCTGACGAGCGGCTAACGAGGGAAGGGGGGGTCCCGAGGGGGGGGGGGGACCTCCCCTCCGGGGCTGCTTTGCGAGGGAATCACGAGTTATCCCCCGTGATGACCAATACTTCTAGTAAAAAATGAGCTGTAAGCTCCGTTTTTTACGAAGATAGGCATTCATACCAGAATAGGGGTCTAAATCGATTGTAGATCGATTCTAGACTATCTCAGATGGTTTTTGATAGATCAGAAAAATCATCTATGTGTCATGAAGGAATAGAGATCGAGGACATGGAGCTAATAAAATGGCACAAAGCAGGGGTGAGACGATAGTAAGAAACAAAGTGTGCAAAAGATGCATAGTGCAAGAGCGCGGTACGCACAACAATAGGGCGATCATCAGACATATCGGCAGAGAAGTAGCAGGCAAAGAAAGAGCCCCGGTTGAGGAGTCAAACGCATTAGTCGGCCAGCAAGAGCTGATTGGTGAAGGATATCTATAGGGAAAGCATAAGTCAAGGAAGCAACGGTTCGGGTAAGCAGCTGTAAGGTAACCTGAAGTCGACTACGACTTGTCATTGCCCGTCCGAGCGGTAGGAAAAGAACAGTTCGGTCCGTTCTCGTAGACCAGCAGGAGCAGTAATCACTAGTATTTTCATTATGCGTCCTCTACGACTTCAAATTGACTCTTCGGTCTTTCAATCAAGAACAGGACGCGGTTTGAAGCATGAAGCTGCTTTCTACGACTTTGAATTGAGGGATAGATGTGTAGGCTCGACCAGAAACAGTAAGAGCAAGAGCAATGATGGAGAGGCGAGCGAAGTGAGTGTTGTTAGGGCTGAAAACATCCACTGTGGGCACCAGAGCTTGTCATAACTCGCGCATGCTGCTATCTATAGCGTGTTCTCGTGTTGCGATGAGCTCTCCCCTCGACCGGGAAGGGAGAAGAAAAGTCGATCGGCTATGCAACATCTCTATCTTATCTGGTCTATCTCCCGGACCTAGCATTGCTGTCAAAAAAAAGCTTCGCTGGCACAAACCGATTTTCTTTTCCTCTATCTGGCCGAAACTGATGCAAATGGGCCTACTGGCTGCCCTGAGCTCTAGTCATGTTAAGTCATCTATTTCAAGAGAACAATGGCAACGCTCGTTGTTGCTTATTCTAGCAGAATGGTCCGTCAAAGCCACAGTTAACATTTGGCGGTTGAGGCATAATGCTGAAGACAAAGTTGCATCTTCTATAGTTTGTTTGAAACAGAAGGTTGTAGTATATTTTTTGTTGTTACTGAATTTCTTTTGTATACTAGCACATTCATAACATTGTATTTGTAGACCATACTGTATGACAGGCTTTAATACTGTCATGATTATTTCATGAGAGCAAATATTATGATTATATTGGTCGAGTTACTTAAGTATTACTTTCTGTTGTCATTCTCCTTTCCTGTGACTATGTTATGATACAATTATATCGCTATTATAGGTATACAGTTAAAGCTATATATCTGAATTTGGCCTTGTCTTAGTGACAAGCTTTGTATCAAAAATTGGAGAGAGAGTTGGGTCGCAAAGGGATAGAAGGAATCCCTTTGCGATCCTTCCTTTGATTGCCATGTGTGTATTTAGTTGGGAGTTGGCAACACAGATGGGCAATTGGAGTATTAAAATGAGTCTGTGGCAGCCAAGCGGATTGTTCTAGTATCCCTTTGCGGCGCAATTCTGGAATTGGTTATGCTCATTATCATGAACTTGTTGTATTAGTTGTTCTTAGGGGGAAAAAAGGAGGCGAAGCATCTCTCCAATCATTTATGGATTGAGTAGGTTGCTCTTCTTGACAAGCAGCAGAATGAAGCTTATTAACGGAGTACCAGAGATTACCTGCTGTGCTAGTAAGTACCCGTCTCAACCATAATCATATATTGCTTATTGTTTGTTACAGAAATTTACATTAGAAGTTGCTTATATGTCACTTCAAATCAATACTTGAAGAAACTAGATCAAGTTATCTAAAATTTTGAAATTGTACAATACCATAGGTCTGCATGCATAGACATTTTCATTGTGTTAAAATGCGTATGGAGTACTAATTAAGATGGATTGCACTACATACACGGATTCAAGATAAAAGATACTACTGCACACAGCCTAACCATAAATCTATTTATATTGTTGAATTTCTCTCGATCTCTTTTTATATTGTTCAATGTGTAAATTTGAACTAATAGGTAGTTTTTCATGTAGATTTCCCCTTGCGTTGTCCGACTGTTTTATACACTTACTCGGAGATGAAATTATTATAGTTTGGACCTTCTTTGTTGTTAGTACTCAATTATTTTGAGCGTCTTTTAGTTCTCACCGTTTCCCTAAATTAAAAAACACAGAAAGGATCATATGCATTACAGAATTACATATCATTTCTCATTTACGCTTTCTGCCACTGAGTAAATTTATATATAGTTCTAGAAGGGCTACAATACCATGTTATGTAGTATAAATGCAATATGCATTCCACCTTATTTCTTGGCCAAATATGTGTGTGCAGTATAAATGCCCTATCTATGTACTCCACCTTATTTCTTGATATGTAGTGATGAAATTGCTTATGTGTGGTAACTTGTGAGAACTACCTTGTGTTTTCTTGACATATTTGTCACTTTGTGCTTTGAAATTGCCTATGTTCCATTGATATTGTTCATGGATGCAATCCTCCAGTGTAGTATAGTTTCTGAAACTGTAACTAAACTTAATATAACTTTTGAAAGTGTAAATTTGAGTTACTACATAGATTTATCATATTGTATAGTTCCTGACAATCTAAAATGAATTTTATACATTTCTAAAAGTAACATTACTACATAAATTTCTCAAGATAAGTTCCAATTGACAAAACTAAGAGAACTTTACATAAATTATGTACTAAATCAAATCTACACTCAAGAACTGTATGAACTAAATATTATTTACCGTTTAAAGAAGATATGAATACTATTTTTCCCTGAACCTATGTCTGCATTAAAACTATCTTCATAAAAAGTCCTCTATATACTTCCTATACCAATGTAAGCAAACTGCTTATATGTTGTACAGTTTCTGAAAGTATAAATAGTTTTATACAGTCTTTGTAAGTTCAGCTTTTTGAATTAAGCAAAGTTCACTGCATACGTTGGTCCGATAATAAGATGGACTGACTACATACCTAGACAGTTTAAACGCAGTACAGAAGTTCATAAAACATTTTCTAGAACTGTAAATAAGTTTATGCAGGTCTGCTAGAAGTGAGAGTTTGAATAATTTTTAATGTAATTCCTCATGGAGATTAATTGTAAATATCCTCCTAAAGTTCTTAAAGATCCGAAGGAATCGAAAGTTCTCTAGCTCGAGTGGGAATTGGTGTCACATGGGGAACTCTGAGAGGGTAGGAGAAAAGCGAGGGAAAGGATAAGGTTAGGCAACATTGCATCTCAATTTAAGTTGTTGATGAATACTTGCAATATTAGCATATATACTATATATAGCACTTACTTATGGATTAGCCAAATAATATTGATGAGCGGAGAAATATAGAAAAGACAGCTAGCTAGCTAGCTAGCCAATTAGCAAACTCCATCACTAGCAACCCAAGTGGTATGTGTGAGAGTCCATTACGTACATTTGGTCAGTGTTCACATCCAAAAACTTTAGTAGCTAGCTAAGCTACTTATAGAGAACATATTTAGTTTTGTGTTCCTCCAAAACTGCTCTATATATATGTATAATGTAGCTAGCCATGATCAGCACACACTGTACAGTGACTGACACAAACTCAAAGTAAGCTCACTATATATATTATGTTGACAAAAAAATAATGTGATTAATCAGTTGAGTGATATCTTTAATTGATTGCTTGTGATCAAGCCTGTCATTGATTAAGACAATCCATCTTTTCACAAATTAATCTCTGTGTAGCTAAACCTATGGTTATGGACTGATCATGACATGTACTTATGTACAAGTGTAGATATTTGGCCTATAAAACCCCACCACCACCCTCCCAAGTATCTTCACCATCCCTTCCAAAATATCTGTTTTGTGATCTTAAGTCTTGACACCCACCTTGATTCCTGATCTCCTCTCCTCTCCTCCCCCAAATGCCATGGTGGAAGAGGCCAACAACTGCATGGAGAAGAGGATAAGTAGCAGCCAGGAGGCCGAGGTTCGCAAGGGGCCGTGGACCATGGAGGAAGATCTCATCCTCATAAACTACATAGCAAACCATGGCGAAGGCGTCTGGAACACGCTGGCTAGATCTGCAGGTACCTAGTTCTCCTATATAGCCCTTTCAGTGTGGATCGATCTTCTGCTTGCTGTTTTTTTTGTTGGATTTTGTCTATAAGGGTTGAAGCGTACGGGGAAGAGCTGCCGGCTGCGGTGGCTGAACTACCTGAGGCCGGACGTTAGGAGAGGGAACATCACGCCGGAGGAGGAGTTTCTCATCATGGAACTCCACTCTAGGTGGGGGAACAGGTGAGGGAAAGGATCCATGTTTTATGTTCATGCATATATGTTAGTTTGTGGCTAACTATCTTTTTTGCTATATATATATATATATATATATATATATATATATATATATATATATATATATATATATATATATATATATATATATGGCCACCTTTTGTTTTTTGAGAGTTCTTTTATAGTTATTATTAAGAAACATAATATATACAATATGCTATTCAACATTTCTATTAGGATTACAGATTAGTGCACGCATGGCATCTCTCGATCGAACAAATGATAATATGGAGATTAATAGTTTCTGAACCAGATCATATTAACAGCACTTCATTAATTGATACATAAGAAATTAAAGCTGGAGAAATGAAGAACCTCTGTGTTGCCATCAAAATATATATGGACCATATATAGTTTCTGACAGGGCTGGCCCTGAGATTCAGAGGGCCTTATTCAAAAACTGAATATAATACCCTATTAATGACGCTAAGTTTAATTTAATTCTTCTTAAAAAAATGACCAATATGTACAAGTAAAAATTAATAATAAAAATATCATTTAACTTTCATGTATTATAAGAATTGTATTGATCGAACGACTATAACGTTGAAACATTTGAAAATTACTACTCAAACCTACAAAATCTACATAAATTCATTTGCAGAAGAAGCTTGTTAGCAAAGAGAAGATGAAACATGTTAATCAAAATGTTCAATATACATACTAGCATTTTTTTTTTTTTTGATTCAAATGCATTTTGGTTTGAATATCTTTTATTTTTCAAAAACTCGTGTTTTACTTGTTATGATTATGTTAAAAAATATACCAAGTTATTATTTCCAAGTTCCAAACTTATATTTACTTTTAGCAAAGACTATGGGTTTCTGGCATGTAAAAGCTATTTTAAAAAACCAAATTCAAATAATGCGTATCGAAAAAAAATTTAAAACCACATTTATTCCAAAAAAAAACTTGTGTTCGGCTCGAAATTTGTATTTTTCTCTAATAGATGCTAGAGGTTTTTGGATATAAAAGTTATTAGATGCTGGAGGTTTTTGGATATAAAAGCTATTTTCAAAATAAATAAATAAATGGAGATCCAAGGGATTGAACATTGTACCTACCATATAAAAAACAAACACTTTGCCACTTTTAACTATGTGTTATAAAAATATTGTAACAATGAACTTCCAAAATTAAGGGCCCTCTATGTTAGAGGGCCCTGTTCGGTCGCTCCTGAGGAACATGCTCAGGACCGCCCCTGGTTTCTGAACTGGAAGTTCATCAGTATCACTTCATGGGCTACATATATATGGAAACAGCAAGGAAATAATCAGGCAACGTAGATCTGCCAGTTGATCTTAATTTAACCAAAAGAAACAAGAAATAAAAATAATATTTGACAGGAAATTAAACCTAGCATGCAAATAACCTAGTGTAATGTTTTCTTTTACAAAATAATGTCTTATATTTTTGTTATGCATATGCATCAGAATAAATCAGAAGGACAGCAAAATATATTTAATTGCTTACTGCAATATTGAAAGTTGGATGCCAAGTATCACGCTTAAAAGAAACTTTAAAGCAGTTTGCAACAGGCATCTACTATGTTGCATAAGAATCATAACTATACTATAACTATTACATTTACTTTTAATATGGGTACTGCTTTATGATTATTACTATATATATATATATATATTTTTTTTTTATATATATTATTACTATATATATTATTACTATATATATATATATATATATATATATATATATATATATATATATATATATATACTACTTATTTTTGTTCATTATATATGTATATTAATTAATTAAAGTATGCTTTACACTAATCCCATCAAAGTTATATTAAGAGTTTTATAAAGTAATACTAAAAGAGAAAAACCCCCAATGCTGCATTGAAGTGTAAGTGTAACATAATTCATCTATAAACAGAAGTTATATAATTTTTAGAGTGATGCTATATGTACCTCCAAAAATCTTATCCCTCCATGTCCCTCCGCCATGTGGCACTCCCTTATTGTCCGAAGCAAATAAGGGGGAGGTTGGGGGAAGACAAGAGCGAATAGGAGAGGGCCACGTGGCGGAGGGACATGGAGGGATGGTGTTTTGGAGGTACATAGAGTATTTTTCATAATTTTATTCTAAATATCAATGCAATAGGCTAATTAGGTATGAAGACATAATTACTTTCTTTAAAGGGTTAGCAAAAATTCTCACAGTGTCGTCTTTTTGGTAAAACGAGATGGTCGAAAATTGCTAGGCAACTACCTGGGAGGACTGACAACGAAATCAAGAACTACTGGCGAACTCGAATCCAGAAGAAGACTAAGCAATGTGAATCCTTCGACCAGAACCAGGTGATGATGGACGAAGCTAGCACCAGCTGCGGCTACTCGAATGGCGGCGGCATCGAAGATGGCATGGCGGCTACTCAGCCAAGCTACCAACTGCAGTACCCCAATAATAATCCCAACACTACTACTGGTGCCTTTGCCGCTGCTGCGCCTTCCTTCTCAACCGACTCCGTGGAGAACTTCTGGACTCTTGAGGATTTCTGGACAATGCAGCCAACTAATGGTGACTAAAGCTTGAAGAATAAATCCCTGCATGCATGCTATATGGATCATGCATGAGTAATATATATATATATATGCAGTGGAGGTATCAGTATGTGATAGTCATGCCTTCCCTGTGGAATTTGGTGGTTGTACAAATTACCTATAAAAGTGTCATTAAGCTGAATTATCATGTAATAATTGCGAATGTGTGTCTGGTTTGGGTTGCTTACACATGCTGGAACTGGTGTGCAACAATATGTAATATGAAGATCGACAATATTATTAGTAAGCCATGCAATGCGATTTTGCTAGTTTTTGTTATTAATTCCTTTGAGAAATTCCATTGATTCTTATAAAATACATATATAAGAATAAGATCATTCTATATAATTGCATAGATGTTGAGGAGTTATCAGCCAACATAACGTATCTTCAATGAATATTATTCTTTGATTCAATGGATAGAGAGAGTGGTACTGTGACCAACTGCAGACTCAAGTTGAATTTTAATATATAGTTTTAAGTTTTTTCAATTAAGTGCATTATCCTTCTAGAAGGAAGAAAAGGAGAGAGATCTAGAGAGAGAAATTAAACTCGATGCATTAACAAAATTTTATATATATATATATATATATATATATATATATATATATATATATGGCGCGTTAGTGTAACTGTAAGACCGTTGGTACCGGGGTGTGAGATCGCGAGATCGAACCCCCACGGGAGCAGCTGGGTGGCAGTGGCCACGGCTCCCTGGCCAAGTGTTGGCTGGATGGCTCTAGCCCGATGGCTTTAGACCACGGGCATTTGATTTTTAAAAAAAAGAAGACATATATATATATATATATATATATATATATATATATATATATATATATATGGGTAATTAATTATGTAATTGTTATATTGGTTTCGTTAACATGTGTCCTAAGGACACTTGAAAACACATCGATAAATGTATATTTTACATGGCTACTTTCACTAGCATATAATTAAATAAACCAATCTTTCGCTTAAAATATGTATTTATTAATGTGCTGATGAAAATTTTTATGCAAAATATATATTTATCTATGTGTTATCATTAGGCCTGTCAATGATAGCTTATTGGTCGGATATTGGCATTACCATATCCGAACGATTAACTATCGGATATATCCGATAACTATCCGATATCCGATCGAATAGAAGTTTTGGCTACCATATCCGTTATCGATAATTTTAAGGGATATCGGATAATATCCGAACCAATAAGATTACTAAAAAAATATTTAAAAAGGGAAGAAAAAAAAAAATCAGAACCAGCAGATTTTGTCAAGAAACAACAGACTTCCACATTGAAACGACAGATTTTGTCAAGAAACAGCAGAAACAACAGATTTTCGGCTGAATCTTGAATTTCTGATGGCCCAATATATTTTAAATTTATTAAATAATTTAAATATTATTGGTTCGGATATTATTGGTCCGGATATGGCACTTATCGTATCCGCATCCGATATCCGATAAATATCCGATATGATATCCGTATCCGTATCCGAAAATTTCGAATATTTTCGGTTCGAATACGGATCGGATACGAATTTTCGGTCTACTATTGACAGACCTAGTTATCATAAGCCTTCAGGCTTCAGGACACATACATGTTAATATAACCCTCATTATATAGTTTCAAATAGCAACAATTAATTATCGATCCCACTTTATCTCCAGCTCCATGTGCATATGATTATTTCCAGACGAAATAAAAATCTAACTATATGCATGCAGATCAGCGGAAACCCTAATCTTCTTGGTTAAGAAACTCTAACAGAGTCCATTTTTGTTCAACTAATCATGATATTTGTTCACCCTCCACTTGGAAACATGACACGTATCAAATTAGAAGTGAAAATTGGTGGGTGCACAAAACCATTCCAAATGATTTTATGTTGACTGAATTGACATGTGTCATGTTCTTAGTGGAAGGTGAACAAACATCATAGCTTTGGTAAGTAAACAAAAATGGACTCAACCCTAACATACAGGGTTACAATTATCTTTCACGTAGTACGTATGAACTGAATCGAGACAAGCAGAAGCATATGTGCTCAACGTGCCGAGAATAATCTCAGCCTCGAACACATGCACGTGCAGTCACCACGCAACGTCTCGATCGATCGTCTCATGGACGTCGTCATCAATCCTGTACGTATAGACCCAATGTAGCACACCAGACGTTGATGGAGTTTTGGTCGATTCCGTAGCCTAGTCCATTTCTGTGCACGCGCCTAACTGTTAGGCGAGCCACTGCCGACTGCCCACGTGAGCATTACCGAATCGACCGGACGTGGATTGCTCCGGGCCTGGAATTTGCTCCGCGGCACATTCGATTCGAGCACGAGGGAGAATTAGTTGGTGCTCGTGGCTTGTGGATCATTTGGCATGTGATGGATTAATATTTGGCATGTGGGTGTGCTCCTGTTTTGAGCACGTTTTCTATTCTTCATTCGGAAAAAGAAGAAGCACGTTTTCAATGTGGAAGTGTTTCATTAGAGGAAAGAAATGGATGGTTGCTAGCTGGTGAAAATGTTTTTTTTTAGAAGTTTATATATAGAGATATATATGTCGGAAATTTCGCTCTTAATTATTTCAACATGTTCTTCGAAATAATATTACTTTGGATTGTCTTTTCTGTACGTTCAGATTAAAATTTTAAATTATTCATTTTTTTTTGCAAAATTTTGATTTAATATGCTCAGGAGATTTTTGATATAATTGGAATGGTCAAAAAATAAATAAAAATCCAACGACTTGCCAATTCGAAGAACGTACAATGATTTTTAAGAACGAATTCTTGATCTTTCTATTGGACTGAGTTCATACTTTTGCTCTAGAAATTAAGCATTCGTGGATTGCGACATGAAACAAATCCAATGAAAGAAACAGACCAGTCCAGCCCACTTCACTAGATTACCCCTTGTGCCTTCCTTAGACTCTCGATAGTAAAATACTTGAGAACAATGCTATAGTTGTTAGAGAGAGATGGATTTGAGACCCATATTCCAAATATTGATAAGAATATGGCTCAACCATTCTTGAAATCTACCTGCACGGAGGACATCAATTGATCTACGTGTTTGATGCTTAATTATCATTTAGTTTGCTTGGATAGAGGGGGAAAAAATATACAGAGTTAAGTGGGTTAAGTGAAGGAAAGTTAAGGAGAGAGGGGAGCCAAATTGTTTGAATCGGAAAAAAAGAGTTAAATAAAGTGTGTTTAATAACTATTGCTTGAATTAGAAGTTTTAAATGTGATGATGATAAATAAAATACAATAATTACCAAAATACTTTTATTATATTAGCATAAAATTACACGAAACATATGTGGTCTCAAATATATTGTAATCAATATCCACAATGAAAGTGACCGAGTTTTGATGAATTTACCATATAATTTTGAAGTACAAAAGTTTCATATGTATTGTAAGATAGATAAAAATGTGAAGGGGAATAACAAATTATGTCCGTATTATGTCAAAATTCAAGTATTTCTAACTCTGATATTTGATCCGAATTTTGTTTAAAGAGAAGGCATACCTGTCCGAGACTACTGCTTGCACTAAATAGATTTTGTTGTAATACAAAAGGTGAAGGTTACAAGCAACATGCTTTTGATCGTGTGAAAGAGGTTAGGTAGGTTATGTTTTCCCTCAAGAAGGGCTCTACGGAATCAAAAAAGAGAGCAGATAATCGGTTGCAGAGGAGCAAAATTTTAATAATTTTTATTCATCGAAATAAGGTCCGGAACGAGATGGTTTAATGTTAAGAGAGAAAAAAAGAAGAAGATAGCGCGTATTAAAAGATAGGATTATGTTATGGTAATTTTAAATTTTAAAATTAGTTTATTTGTCATTTTTATCCTAACGTAAATATTATTTCATAGCTAAGAATCTATAAATACCCATAATATTTGGATTATATAATAAGCATAGATTATATTGATATATAATTAATTGTTGTTGTTTGATTAATAAAAAAATTGTATCTATAAAATACTTTATCCGGTCCGTTATGAGTCCAGTAAAATCGGTCCAACCAATTTAACCTAACAATAGTATTGAATTGGTTCAGTTCGATTTAGTTTGATTCAAAAAAATATATATTTAATTTTGAAAATTTAGGTTAGATATGAGTCATATTTGAAAATCTTAAGAACATCCACAGTGGGAGATATTTTAAGTGCTACATTTTGATTTTAGTCAAATTCTGTAGCACTTAAAGCCTACAATGGACACTTGTCCATACTTAAAAATTGCTAGAAAGCTAATAGACAATCAGATTTGGAGAGTGTTGTAGCTCCTCTACATTAATTTTTTGGCCCACAAATATTAACCATTTTTACCAAACAAGGAAGAAAAAAAAGAAAAAAAAAAAGGGAGGAAATTTTTTATCAAACATGGAAGAAAAATAAAAAGAAAAGAAGAGGAAGAGAGTTAATTTGGAGTATTTGTTTGGAGTGTATCATTATGTGCCAATATCAAAGAGATACTCTAAAAGTAATAATTTACACAATTTCTAATAATTTGAAATATTGTTTGGAGTATCTTCACTGTGGATGTTCTAAGTTCAGTTGAACCGAACTTAATCTTCAGCCTTAACGGTCAGCCGTCAACATAAAAAAGAAGTGACTTTTTTTTTTTTATAAAACTTTTTTTTCCCGCGACTACAGAAAACAATTTAAAAAAAATAAAAAACAAAGAAGAAAAAAATAGTAAAATAAAAAATAAAAAAAGAATGAAATGGGTGACGAGAATCCGTAGCAGGTTCGTAAATTATTAGATGGTCCGGACTCACCACCTGGGTGAATGGTGAGTCCGACCAATAATTAAATGACACTCGGCTTTCTCCCGTCCTACAGTTCACCGCTCTAAGCAAACCGTGTCCGTGTCCGCTCATTTCTGGCGGCGGCTTCTCCTACTCTTCGATCCCCAAGAAGACCAGTTGGCTTAATTCCTGTAAGTAAAGTCGCTTCCTTGCTCTCTTGTTCTCATTCATTTCCTTTCATTTATTATATATAGGTATAGCTAGACGAGAGAATTTGCACTCTTTAACCGCCACCGAGAATCATGGTCCGAGCCCCCAACTGAGGGATTGGACGAGGGATTGCGGAAGTTGGTAGATGAGGTGTTTGATGTAATGTTTCTTCCATTTACCATCATTCATTCATTGGATTGTGGTAGGATACCACTGACAAACAAGTGGTGGTGGTGGGGGGTGGAGGTCACTATTGCATGGGAGGAATAGGATGACACTGCTTTGGTGTCGGTAGGGGTGTATGCCAGTGTTCGTGATGGATATTGAACTTTTTTATCTTCCTACAAGTCTGGATAGATTAACCAGAAACGATTTGAAGAGCAAGTAGAACTCTCTAATAAGGTTTGACAGCGGGAAAAACCCACTAAAACATAATGCAGCAAACCTGCTATCAGAATAATTTGCTGATAGCAGGTTAACATTGCTGAAGGAATTGCTAATCAGATTAACATTGCTTCCTGGGGTGATTAAAATCACTGTTGTCTCCGCGCTGAAGGATTTGCTAATCAGATTAACATTGCTTGCTGGGGTGATCAAAATCACCGTCGTCTCCGTCGATTCGCTCCCAGAAACCAACAAGTTCTGAAGAACTTTTGGAATGCTCTATGTCACTCCCTTCTTCGGACAACTCGGACAAACGTAGATGTACTGAAACTCACACAATTGCTTGAGTGATGTTGCAAAAAGCTTTTGTTGCCTGGTAGAGGAAACTCTCAAATTTCTCTTTTCTCTTATGTCTGCACTAAGTGTTGATGCTCTCTATTTTTTAAATAGGATAGCACCCAAACAACTCTCTTACATCCCGTTTCCAGAATACGGCGAGCCGAGTACGTAACAAACATCTCAGGCTACGTGACCTATAAGTACTATAGTTCCCGTATTCGCGATTATTGCTTGTAAGGTTCTAGAATATATTTACCACGGATCATCTATGGTGAGACATGATTAATATTTATGTGTAAAAAACATTCTAAATAAAATATAAATATCAAATCCATTGTTCTACCCCAACTACAAGATACTAATACGAAGCATATATATAAACCCTTATATACCTTAGCTGATGCAGAGTAGAAGGTCAACATCCAAAATGCTCGCCTCCAGTTTCAATACCCCATTTTTGTTCCACAGCTTCTCTACAGTGTACAGTAGTAGCGTTCTCGGATTTATCTCTCAAATTTAGTGAACAAATATTAGTTCGTCAAATGACATGCAAGCCCAAGTCAAATGACGGTGAAATAAAATGAAATAGAAAGAATCGATAAAAAGGGTGACTTGGAAATGGTGTAGTATGAAATTTGTATTGTTAAGTTAGTGTTGAAACCATAATTTTTATTTGCGAGTCCTAACAGTTCATGATACATCACAAAGAAATTAAAACATCCTAACTATAAAAGTATGAAAATCCTAGCACGCTATTTGTACAACTCACAAACGCATTCAATTCACAAGCATTCACTTCGTAACAACCAAATCATAGCAAAGGACTCTTCTATATGAAATGCAGTTGGAGAATACTAGTCACACATTTGGCTTTTTCCTCAATAATAAATTTATTATCCCGGGACCACGTTTTTGCTAGGATGGCATAGTGCTTAGACCGTCCCTACGTAGGCTGTGGACAAAATAAATAAATAAATGTAGTTAACCTTAATTGATGTCCAATCAAGTTAAGGTTCTTAATTAATACACGACCGACTTAAGAACTTTAATAAGATACAAGACCGATAAAGGACTGTCGCAAGTACAATATAGGAAAGTGAGCGAAGCCTCACACCCTCTCTTTGCAAGGCCTTATGAAGAAAGTAGTGTTGATCAACTTTTGTTTATTAATTATATTGCAAAGATTTCATCCAATGTGACCATAATGTTATCCCCTCTCCATGGTGTAGACCTAACAATGACAAACAACCAATCGACAAATCTAAACTATTATTATCTCGAGTTAGAATTTCTGAATACGAGCTTCGATATGAGTGCGCTATAGCCACATCACTATCCGAACACTCCAGATCCATAAAGGAGTATGTGTTTCGATCCGTGTGCTTTAGGTCACAATGTGATACGAGAACACCATACTAAGGAATATCTTGCGCATCAAATAACCTTGCATATTGATTAATCATGACTTAATAATTTAGTTATATTATGTGTTTCCGTGTCCTATTATCCCTAGAAAGTCTAAGCATCGACCCCTACAAATTTTATAGTTATCGCTAGTCCGTCTATAATTCTGGTGTAATTTCAGTTTTGAACACACGACCAATCTAGTTAAGGATTTTTTAACGCTCGCCAGTTTTCATATTCAAAATTTGGTTATCTTATGGAATTTTTAAAAATTTCGGCAGTCTTCTTTGTATTTATTGATCCAAAAACATGTCAACACAATAATATTATGACCCAAAGCAATCCTTCATAGAATTCCACGGGTATAAACCCGCTTGGTGGACAAATTCATACTGGACATCCCTAATCCATAATATACTTGATAATAAGTTACATAATCCAAGAATTAAGTGTAATGTTTCGTCCCGCTCAGTTCAACCGGAGAAATCGAAACGCAACGACGTTTGGACTTAGCCATGCAACGACTTGCTCAAAGTCCCGCTCGGTCGAGACAACTCCTTGCTCAGGTGGACGGCTTCGGTGAACTTGTCTCTGCTTGACCTTCACACTAATAAACTGAATGTTTTGAATGCACTAAGTAGATTTGATAATAAAAGAGATGTATCCACATAGCTGAAGAAATAATTCCACTCTGAGTCAGATTACATAGAACATGGAAAATATGGAAAGTTAATGTTTAGATAAGCACATCATGCTGGATTTTCAAATTGGCACTTGATCTTTCTATCCCACGACTTGGACAAAAGTAGCGTTCTGATGTTGACACAAAGATTTTCAATTTGCTTAACTTGGTAGGCACGTCCCTACGAGTTCATTGTCACGTTTTCACGATTTTAAAGGCTTGTCATATAGAGTATGACTTGATTAGTTGCACAACACAGAATACGGTTGGTTCAAGTTGAATATGCAGGAAGCTTATAAGTAGTCATTCCTGAGTTGAGTCAAAGGTATGACAACATAAATAGAAAGTGCTCGGAATTGTAGCACGTCAAGGCTCCCTGAAACAATAGGCATACACCGAGGCAATTCCTGCAGACCCTGAAATAATGGATGCTGCGGAAAGAAAACAAAAGTATGAAGACACTGAATGAGTAATGACTATGTAGGACGATAAGTTAAGTTGAGTCTTGCATGGTCATTGAAAAAATTGCACAAGGAACGACTCCTCGAACAGTGCCCGGAGACGGTACTGACTTCGATCCTAGGGGGAGTAAAAGAAATAGCCGTGTTGGCATACAACACTCAGATGGGTTATTCGAAAACTTTCAGCGGGGCTCTCTACCTGCGCTGAAAGGGTCGTCGTCTAAGTCCGACTATTATCCAAGATAGCTAGTGACCCTTTCATATAGATGAGTCGGCATATTAGCTGCGATCTGCGTGCATGCCTTAGATTGAGTCAAAAGTGTATGCACGGCACAAATAAGTCAAGGAGTGTATGCACGGTACAAATAAGTCAAGAATATGCACACGGTATGAACACAACGTTTGAGCCTAAGATTTGACTATAACAGAAATACGTACTCGGACACGAGACGTAATGTCGTGATTTGAGTCATTGACACTAAGTTCACGAGTCTATGATTAAGCCATTTTCGGAGACGAAATGGGGTAAAGGCTGTAGGGTAAGTATTTAGTAAAGATATACCATGTTGCGAGGCACGACCTCGATGA
This sequence comes from Iris pallida, assembly GCA_029216955.1. NCBI lineage: Eukaryota > Viridiplantae > Streptophyta > Magnoliopsida > Asparagales > Iridaceae > Iris > Iris pallida. Next base: position 9,498,947 of record JANAVB010038615.1, on the reverse strand, counting down.
TAATACATGAATGGACATTATGGTACGACCACGATGTTGGCACAATGAGTTTGGTAGTATGGTTACAAGATTTTGGAGCACGATCACAATATTGCAACACGAATAGGCCAGGAGTCTAAGTAATTAAATTGATCCTAAGGCAAGAATAGAAAAACAATGAAAGGAACAGTTGCATATACTAAATGAACGTGTTGGTTTTGTATGGGTGGGCGAGGAGCTCACACCACCAATACGGCTGTGTACTGACCACCCAACAGTTTTCATGCAGGTTACAGGTACTTGCTCGTCAAGACGGAGCTCGCTTGGACGGGCTGAGGCATGGAGTTCCTTGGCATTTCGAGGCGTGCGATCGCGTTGAAGACTTCACATATACGGAACATAATATATGAACATCGCCTTCTGAAGCATCCGCAAAGTTGTAAGCCTTCGGACATGAGTGATTGTAATTGAGAGAAGAGAGAGAGCTGAGTGTTTGTATTCAGAGAAAAAAGTAAGCTTGAGTGACTTGTAATCTTGGCTTCGCGTCCTTGTAATCTTATTTTCAATATCAATAAAGACTATCATTTTGTACATGTCTTGTGTTATTCAACTTATCTGCTCGGACTTCTGTGCGACGACTCCGTCGCAAGCTGTTGTAATCGGCCGTTATGGAACCCGCCTTGCGCGAATGCAACTTAGGCTCACGCGACATCACACCATAGCGAGGACGATCGGTTCTTCGGAACCGGGACGTGACATTAAGTATGTAGAACGCTTACCTTGCTATCCAAGCTAAAGCATTCTACTTGCATGCAAGTAAACACTAAGGTTCGCAATATCGGTATCGGAATCAGTATCAGATCCTTTTTTTGAGTATTCAGGATTGACGATATCGACAGTTTCTGATTGGAGTATCGAAGTTTTTGGTATCGAAAGACAAATAATTATTAATAAATTACTAAAAAAATATTGTATACATTTAGCATACTTTTGAGTATCTTATTTGTTATTTCTTAATAGTTTTGAAATTGAATGAAATAATAGTTATATTTATTAATTGGTTTACATGCGATAAATAAATTTTCTTCATTTGCATGCTTTTACAATCTTAATATGCGTTTACACCCTTATTGATTGGTATTTTTCTTTCAATTTTCTCTACCGAATTATTTGGGAAAAAGACCCCAACGTCGGTATCGGTCAATATCAGTAAGACAGTAACAGTCGGCATCGGATTAGGACATGTCAAACTGTTTGGTATTGGCCGTATCAGATCGATGCCGGCCGATACTGCAAACTATGGTAAACACAAGAATTAGTGTTATTCATAATTAAGGGAAAGTAAACATCAAAAATGAACAATTAGTCACGAACACAGCCTTATGTTATAAAGTAGGTTCTAGCTAAGGCTAGGCCTAATAGTATGTATATAGACTCGCTTTCTAATTCTCATAATTGCATAAATACTTTTTAACAAAAATTAGCGCAAACAAGTCAAAACCATTAATTTTCGGTTCGGAGGAGTCCTATCAATACTCCTTAAACCATTTGTCATTCATGAGAATGAAGTTCTACGCTTCTACCCTTAGGCTTTCAAGGGAGAGATGCAACTTATAGATTCATGCTGAATTTTTATTCAAAGTATAATCGATTTTGGTCGAATCGTCAAATTTTAGGCCTCGACCCTACTCCGAATTGAACCTAACTATGCTTAGGTCAAACACTCATCTAAAAGTCTCTGAATGGTCGATAACGACTCATTTAGGTAGGCATATTCTGAATAAATCAGTAAAAGTTTCAGAATACACAGTCTGCAAATTATGCAATGCATAAAGTTTGTATTAATATTATGTCCTTCCACAGTCTGCAAGTGTTTTGTTAGTTTTTGTTCCCATCTATATGCATTTATATTACAAAAAAAAATTGTACATAAAGTCGTACATTGATGTCCATAGATGGCACATAGATAGAAGCCTAAAATTGTCTACATATTCTGTTGATGAATTTTTTTTTCCCTTTCTTTCTAATATGTGATCATTTTGTCTATGTAGAGACCAGCATCCGTGAAGATTGATGCTTGATAATAACTTACGGAAGGTTTTAAAGTTAATTTATCTCCTTCCTGCACTAGTTTTCCAGCACAATAATTTGCAGGTTTTTTGGTCTAGGTTGTCTCACTGTACATCTTAATCTTAATTATGTTGAAAACCATTATATTCGATTAAGTACCTTTTTCACATTCCTCTGTTTTTCAATTTTAATGATGACCAGGATGTTACAAATGTTCTTTAAATCTTTTCAAAAGTTGATCTCGGAGTATCCTGAGCAATCTTTCCTGTACTTGAATATTTTGCTATGTAAGCAGGGGCACAAGCATCCTTTTCAGAACTACTATGAGGTCTGAAATGTGATTATGAAGACCCAAACTTCACCTAATTAGAATTTCAATAGGTGTGCCAATTTAGCTAATTTCTATTCTCTCTGGAGCTAATGTTGTCTTCTTTAAGTATGCAAACTTTTTGACATGTATGCCCTGAACTGAAAATGCCTTTCGGAACCTTGTTAGCAATTCGGCACACGGAAAAAATTCGGGACGACAAAAGTACGAGTATAAATCGGCACAATATAAGTAAAATACGGTAAAAAATTCGATAAAAAAATCGTCTAACGAAAACATTCGGATTAGATTTAATTCGTGTTTAGTACATTTCATATGAACAAATTCGGCACTAAAAATTCGACATATATATATATGGCCGACCCACCTCTACTCCTTCATAAACAAGGGTTCAGTGTGAGAATAAGATAAGGTTGGGGAACTTTATATAAAGAAAAGAAAGTGAAAGTAGGATGGAGAACCTGATTGTTGCAAGCAACATGTGCAAAGATTCTTAGGTTTCTTTTTTTGGTTACAGCTGTGAGATTTTTCCTTCTTTTTTTTTTGATAATTGTGCCAGTCTTAATATTTAATAGAGCAAGAGTCAAGAAAGTGAAAACTGTTGGGTTTTTCAGTTAAGTTTTTTTTGGCCGAATGTTTTAAAAATTCGTACGGTACGTGTTTAAAACTCCGCAGGCTTAAAATTCGCGTACAAGTCTGAATTTTTCAAACGTACGTAAGTATTATACGTTTATGTAAGATACGGAAAAATTTGCGTATAATACGCGTTTTATTCGGGTGATTGCTAACAAGGTTTCGGAATGTGGAAAGCTTGGTTCTGCACACAGCTATGTACACTAGGTTATTTTAGGGGTGTCAACGACCCAAACTTTTAGGACCCCCTTCCCCTCTCATGCTCGTTAAGAAAATATCAAGTTTGAGTGGGATGGGCCTAAAACTTGAGCTCAAGCTTGGCTCTATAGTTATTCGCAAGCTCCAGCTCGGTTGGTGGGCAGCTTGTAAAAATTTGATAGATTGACGAGCTCCAATTATAAACAAACTTAAACTGAACTTAGAAATATTCTCAATCTTAGATATATAATATATAAAACGATGCTTCAGTGTTTTATTCAACCGTTATTTTGTTTCCTCAATTGCCAACCACCTTTGTCACGGATGGTCCAAAACTTGGGTTAAGTAAAATATTTCTTGTATAATATTAATGTATAAACATAAACAAGCCGGCTCGTGGGCCTAGTGAGCCGAATACCTCTAAGCTCGGGCTCGGATTCATGTACCCAATAAGCTTATTTTTAGGTTCACGAGCTTGTGCTCTTGACTTGAAAAGCTTAGCTCATGTGCTTTTTGACGAGCTGAGCTCGATCAAACTCGTGAATAACTCGGCTCGTTAACATCCCTAGGCCATTTTATGCTGACATATAAAAGTTATTTGGAGGAATATTAGAATTTTAGAACAATGTAACACATTTCTTTTTTAATTCTAAGATGCACATATTTCCCATTGGTCACTTTCTCACCCTGTCTCCTAGGCGTATTATTTGTAACTTAACATTGCTTGTTATGATGTTTCAAAAGCAACTTGTGAAAATGCAGGGAAGATTTCTTTTCTTTTCTTTTCTTTTAGGATTAGCCACGGTGTGGTCCAAAGGTTTCACGCAGACCTAATGGTTAGCAGAACAATGCTCACAAGTCACAAGGCACTAATATATATATATAGAACTGTGATATCAAAGTCCTGCAGCTGCACTGAAACTCCAGGGTTATGATGATGGGTTTAAGACAGTTTGCACTATCGGCCGATGCCGATCCAATACGGTCGATATCGATACAGTTTGACATGTCCTGATCCGATAATGGTAATGACCGATACCAACATTGGGGGTCTTTTTCAGTTAATTCGGTAAAGAAAAAATGAATGTAAAAGGCCAATTGGTAAGGGTGTAATAAAAGCATATAGGGATGTAAAAGCATGTAAAAGAATAAAACTTATCTAGCGCAAGTAAACCAATCCTTAAAGGTGACTATTATTTCTTTTAATTTAAAAAATACTAATAGACAACACAAAAAATACTTAAAATTATGCCTAAATGTATTAAAAAAATCCTAAAATTTAACAATTTATTAATAATAATTTGATTTCTGATTAAAATAAATCCAATGCTCCGATTCAAAACCGCCGATACTGGCGACACTACCGATCCCGATACTCATAGGAAAGGGCCCGATTCCGATATCCGATACTGCAAATTTAAGGTTAAATATTTATAATATTACGACCTATCAATATCAGTAATTCCTAGAAGTTGTACAGTACTGCCTACGTTGAAGCAAAACTATGTATATCTGATCTGAAAATGGACCTAAACACATAATCTTTCCATAATTCCACATTCAAGGTATTCCTCTAAGTTATTGGTATTCCTCTATGTTATGCAATAATTTCACATTTGACACCACATAATCTTTCCATAATTCCACATTCAAGGTATTCCTCTAAGTTATTGGTATTCCTCTATGTTATGCAATAATTTCACATTTGACACCACATAATCTTTCCATAATTCCACATTCAAGGTATTCCTCAAGTTATTGGTATTCCTCTATGTTATGCAATAATTTCACATTTGACACTATTCCTCAATGTTATGGATTTGTTTCGACTTAGACCCATCTAGTGGAATATGGACTGATTGTTATATGCTTCTTCCAAATTATTTACTAGACATCTTAATCAAGGTGCATAAATATATCCTAGGCCAAAATTATATAGAAACTTTCTGACATATCTTTACCCTTTGATATCCTCTCCATTGAATCCCTATTCATAATTAGACGCCCTCTGAATCTCAGCTACTTCCCCAGCAAGGTTGTGATAGTTTTAAGAGTTATTTGTCTTTACACCCCCACCCCCAATTGCTAATCATATATCCACTACCCCCATTTTTTATTTTAATTAGTGTTACCTCCCCCACCCCCCACCCCCACCCCCAACCCCCCAACCCCCAATTCTTAAAATAGGCAATTTTCGTAACCTTTCCAACTCCGAGAAAGGATGAGATTTCGAGGAACACTACTTGTCATGCAGGCTAGTAATTTGGTAGAGAGGGAAGCCTGATGTGCAAGATATATCAATTTATGTTAATATTTGTCCTAGGAGGCTAACACATACTGATTCTGAAACAATAGTTGCGTGTCCTAAGTTAGCACTCTCTTCCGGGCCACCGACGACACAAATCACTATACTTTGTTTTTGTTATATTTGATGTATTTGGCCAATTTATGTTACTGTCTCTCATCACAGCATTTTAACAAATTCTGCAGAAGTGCATGCGGATATGAAGGCATTGGACAGATATTTAATATATAGTCTAAGCGACGGTGGTAACTGGAAGGGGTCGGAAAAACACGACCACACACACATATATTATATGTACATAGATCAATCATTTTCACCAGTCTCCAGTCGTGCTAAATACTGATCAGCACGTGTCGTGATCTGACTGGATCCGTTTACTTGTAGGCTTTCCGGCCTGTAAGCAGAAGATGGGAGGGATGGTAGGGGTGTATAACTCGCCAAAGACCTGCCAGCAGTATGGTTCATACATGTGATATTTCTCTTGTATTGGCTTGAGTTCTACTTCAGTCAGGCTGATGTCTGAGCAAGGGATGACATCACTGCACGCGAGGTGCACCGGCTTCACTGTATATGTTCCTATGATGCTCTCGTAGCTGATGGTCGACAGGGCTACTGCGGATGTCTGGTTCTTGCAAGTGCTTCTGTCGCAGTAGAATTGGTCGATCACTATGGGCGTCTGAACTTCGTACATTCTAATATTTGAGAATTTTACGCCTTGGACAGATCCTGAGCCACCCTGCAGTTACAAACCAATTACATTTAGATCCGTAACTTGGACCAATAGACAAAAATATGTCGCGATCCAAGAAGATGGTATGTTGGCTACCTGCCAAGTCTTGATTCGGACACCTGTCATGGTACTGTGGATGTCGATGTCTTGGACCGTAATGTTGGAGACGCAAGCTTTAGTATTGTCCCTACCGAGCCCTCCGATGCTAATCCCGTGTCCGGGACCGCAGTGGATGTTGTGGATTTTGACATCGGAGCATCCTGTCTGGATGGAAACGCAGTCATCCCCTGTGATTTTTTTTGACATTGAGCTCATCAGCAGAAAAAATTGATACACCTATGCATGTACATGTTGGCATGTGATGGTTGTTTGTCCACTTCAGTGGCTGCTTTCTTAGTTTGGTGGTACTACTCGAAAGGTAATCTAACTGCCAAGTTATTTTTGTACATCAATTATTATTTTTCTTTCCTCCCAACCGTTTGATACTCTTTAACTTGATCTAGAATATGCAGCTCTTGTGTAAAAAAGAAGGAGGTTAGCGTGCATTAATAGATGGATTACCGCAGGCCAAGCCGACGTGATGAATTGAAACGCTCCTGGAGTTCTGCAGGTGTATTCCGTCGGTGTTGAGGCTGTCGCCCGGGGAATTGACGGTCATGTTGAAGACCTTGACAGCCTCACAGTTATCGAACTTGAGATGGCATTGTGGGCTGTTCTGGATTGTTATCCCTGTGACCGTCACATTGTAGCTGCCGTAGAACCTCAGAGCCTGCAATTTTGCAGAAGATGAAGACGGATAAGGATTTTTTGCTCATTTTTCGATGCTTTTGGGGAGGGAGCCAAGAACCTGCACTCACCGTTGGCTTGATGCTCGGCATTTTCCCATCCAGCTCCACGCTTATCTGCAACGCAAACACTCTGTCACCAGTTGATCATAGTAGAGCATGGAAAGTCGGGTTTTGTGCCTTTTTTTCGGGCTTACAGGTTCATCGTCCCACTCGGAGTTAGTCCACCAGACGCTGCCTCGCCCCTCAATCGTGCCGCTTCCTTGGATCGTAATTCCCCTGAGCTTGGTGAACTCCAGCCACTGCAGTAGGCCTGATCCCCAAGCCTTTGAGCTTGTGGGGGCAATGATGGTTCCGTCCAACTGCAGAGAAATGTTAATGGTGTGAAATGAGATGCATCTCTTAATGCTTGTTGTACTGTCAATTTGTTGAAGTACTACTACTGACTAAGAACCAATTCCTTCCAAATTGATCACTGCAACAAGTGCTAGCAACCACAAAGCAGCATTTGTGAGACTTATGATTCGGACCAACTTTATTAAATGCTACATGTTTGGTTCGTTAAACTGCATCAGTGTATTTTCGGGTACCGTCTCTGCCATCTTTTTAGCGATACGATCAATGAAGCTTTTGCAACTTTCTGATCGACACAGTACTTATGCCTAGCTATCATGGTTCCAACTACAAAATTGATTAGGACTATCCACTTTTGGCAGTAATGTGCATATCCAGTATTGTCAAAATTTTGACGCAATTGTCAGAATTTTGGTAAGACCGTCAAAACTGTGATAATCTCTAACAATTTCTGTAATCTCCTTATCATTTGACTTCGAATATTACCTAGAATTTTCATATACTCTAATCCGCAACAAATTAACATCAGATTGAGTCGAGACAAGGGATTGCAAATCCTAGTATGAAATTGGCTGATTGAATGGAACTTATTGTATTGTCACACAAGAGTACAAAAGGGTTCTTCACGGGACCGATTTCTTTCTTATTACTGTTTTTGGCTGTTTGTTGGGGAAAAGTTCATATTGATAGTGTAACCCGTGATGAATGAGGAGTATATATATATATATATATATATATATATATAGAGAGAGAGAGAGAGAGAGAGAGAGAGAGAGAGAGAGAGAAGAGTGTGTTATAATGAATGTACCTGGAAAACTATGTTCGGTTGGCAGTAGGGGCCTGAGAAAGAGATTGGTCCCACAAGGAACTTATATCCCGAAGGGACCCACACCGTGGAGGCCTCCACCTTGCAAGCAGCTGCCCACGCACCTTGGAACGACTGCATGCCGTTAAACAATAACAATAAGAAATCATTTGAGAAAAGTATGAATTCGACTACAGAAACTCAAAATTAGATTTGCAATATGAATGTGACACGCGAATTTTAGTAACATGAACTTACTTTTGTCTTTACTCGCTTGGAAGGAAAAAAAAATCAAGGGATGTGTACATATACTCCAATAAACTCTTTTTATGGTTGAGTTTTAAAAATTAAGAATTCATGAGTTCCTCTAAATTTTTGAAAGTTTATCTAGCTAATTCAACTTTACACTTTCTGCGTACGGTTTCAGAAATGATATAATATTCAGAAGACAGTTTTCATGACTGGTTGACTTTGGTGCCAAAAGTTCTAGTCAGAAAAGCTACATGCACAACACATTCGATATGCAGGTATGGTAAGGTACGTAGGCATGTAATTTTTTTTAACAAAGTAAAATTAAGTATTAGTGCCATATATTTTATATTTTCTAAAAGTATTACAAATTGTGTTACATAAAGTTGTTATATATACAAATGAGTTCTTTTCTCTTTTGCCTTCACAAGAAAATTGTTGCAACTCATCTTGCCACCAAAACCTTATCTAGCTAGCATTCATTAAGAAGACGGTTTCATCATCTAATTTTCTTTCTGATTGTAATATTTGTTGTATATTAATGCACCATCATTACAGGGTGGTCCTTTGGTTATGTGCATTTCCAGGGACGGCCCAGGGATTGGGTTGCTCGAGCCAGAGCTTATTTTGGTTGTCCCTTGATCCTTGTTGTCCGCTGGTCCTGGGATCACCTGCAACCCCGACATCTTGCGGGTCACGTTGGACCTGGGTGGTTGTCCTAAACTAAAACAGAGAAGGGATGTCTAGACCCGAAGTCTTGTCAGGCTTACCCCTGGGTCGGCACTGTGCATCGGTCATGGCCACTCTTCGACTGCAGGTTCTTTCAAGAAAATGCACCAAACAAATACGTATCTCTGACTATATATTTGAGAAATGCAAGAGAGAAAAAGAGAGGGTCTGACCAACCACCTTAGTGTCGTCCTTGATGCCGTCGCCATTGGCTCCAAAGTCGATCACATTGTACACCACAGAATGCTGCGACGGCGGGTAACCTTTCCCGGGCAAGGGACTTGGACTTGGACTTGGGTTTGGGGTTGGAGTCGGGGTAGGGGTAGGGGTAGGGGTGGGGGTAGGGGTAGGGGTGGGGGTGGGGGTGGGGGTGGGGGTCGGACTCGGACTTGGGCTCGGTTTGGGAGTAGGCTTCGTGGAGCCGTGGCCACCACCACCATTGTGGTGGTTGTGACCACCGGTGCCGCTCTTCCCTTTCCCCTTCTTCTTGGCAAGAGAGGAGGATGGAGCATTGTTCCTCCTAGACCTCCAATGCTTGCCTCTCCTGGCCTCACTGGCATTGAAATTGGAGGAAAGCACAAGAAAGGCAAGGAGAAGGAACACACCAATGCCTTTTAGGCAAGACCCTTTCATTTTTTAGCTTTTGTTGTACCAGAGTTGTTCTTGTGTATGAGGCTAGCGTTCGAGTGGATGCTTAGAAAGGAGGGAAGGATTTGAGTTTAAATAGGCCACACACTCCTCACCCTTGCCCCCACCTAATAAAAAAAAGTTGAGCATTTGATAATTGCAAGGAGAGGAATATAAATGTCCCATTCTCTCTCTCTCTCAAAATAATTCTTGAATCTCTTTTGAGACATTGACATAGTCTATAAACTGCCACCAGTAATTTCTTTTTTCGAAAATCTTGCATTAATCATCAGCTCATCATTTATTTTCATTTGTGACAATTGGTAATCTTGCAAGGCCCACCTTAGCCATTAAGCCAACCAAATGTGCCAAGCGCCACCAACCACAAGCATTGGTTCATAATAGCTGAGCAAGAAATAATGAAGATGCTTATATAGGTTCTTAATTAAAAGCTACAATATATATATCACCAAAACCTTAAACCATGTTTTAAGTTCTATACTAAGTAGTTAGGTATCAACAAAAATGATCTCCCCTCTACTGAAGCTACCTAAACTATACTTTCTAATTTGAATATGCAATTTTGGTGTACTTAATATATACAAATTGTGAGTCTTAATCCTTTTTCTCGGGTATTATATTGTACAAATATAATCCGGTTTGGATTTTTGTATTAGCACAATCTGTTGCTTTATCGATAACTCTTAGCACAGAACTCTGACTTGGACATGCAACCCCAATTTAGAAAGGTAACGAAGTCGAGGTCTGCGAGTGAACGTACAAGTTACACAACATATGAAGATGAGGAAAAACATGGCAGTGTCGAGCCCTAGTTGTCATTCTGAGAAGTAAACCTTTTCGTACCATGTAATTTAGGATGTTCCTGCTAGTTTATTAGCGTTTTGATTGTAAGTAAATATAGGTCAGGTTTTAAGTTTTCCTGTGCTATGTATAATTTTACATATATGCTTCTATTTCATTAGGTATTAAGAATATATATAGAAGTGGAAAAGAAAAGAAAAAAAATCTGAGTGACATGTGAGTGGGGATTGAATGGGAGAGGCCATGGAAGAGGAGCAGTGACTACAACAGCTCTTCCTTTGTCACATGCAACGGTCACGGGTGTTAGTTCCCGACTTGTCCTAACCCTATAGCAACTGCCAAGGCCAGGGAAAGAAAAGAGACAACAGACCCACACACACACACACACACACACACACACACACACACACAAATTCGCTTCCTTTGCTCCCACCACCACTATCACCACATAGCCAATGCTTGGATCTAAACCTCTCAATGATCATAGCACACAAGTGGAGGGGGTGGTGATTGATTCTCAGGGATCAGAGCATAGGTGCATCCAAAGGAGAGGACAAATAGAATTATGATGAAGATCAGGTTGTCTATGTTTGGTACCAGTATATAGCTCTCGTAATTAATCACGGTGCAATTTCCTAATATTCTTCAGATTTAGTCATTCAAATCTTGAGATGGCGATCGAATATATATCAGAATTTGAACATTTTCTTATTAGAATAGTTTCCCGTAGAGAAATTAGTTGGCACTAATAGTGTTTGCATCTGGTTTTTGTACTCACATCTATTTGTTTCCCGTTCTTATTTTGTATTGGAATTTGATATAAATTAATATATAAATCTGAACCTTCCTCCAAAGTACTAGTGTAAGAGTTTTAGTGCAGTGGAGACTCTAACAGGGTATGGTACCATGCATTAAACTAGTTCTTATTCAACATGAAGTAGATCGTACAAAGCAAATCATATCTGAATAGCTCCGAGTCCGTGAACAGAATAACCACGGGCACCCTGTTCACGGACCCGGAGATATCGTAGGGTGTTCGGAGAATTTTTTCGGAAACAAGAATTTTTTTTCTTTCAGAAACCCTTTTTGTGGTCATAACTTGTTCTGACAGTCTACTCTGTATGCATAATATATACTAGGCTGTCACAGTTGGGTCATGATAGGAATTGCATGTTGATAGAATCATATATATACACATATAATTGCCCCTAACTTTTAGTTTTTATGGTTGTGTTGTAGTACACAGTTTAATGTAAGGTACACAACCTACAGTTCTGACAGTCATCTGAACTTGCCAGATCGCTGGAATCATGTGTGCATATAATATTAGTAAGCTTTCCTTGTTAAGTTCTGATCAAGTCACAACTTGATAAAGTTCAGAGTATATAATTAGCTGGTGGAGTTGCATATTGCTCATTTCAACTAATTATGAATGTTACCCATGGCTTTTAGTATTTGGTTTTACTGTAGCGCAGAAGTTAATTTAAACTACAAAAGAAGCCAGCCATGATGTCTTTCTTGCATGTTGTTATATTTCCTAATATATTTTTTCGCTGTTTGATTTATAGTTATACTAGTGGATAACCCGTGCCATAATGGCACGGACACGAACCCGCATTCTCGACGTAGGCGTGCAGGCACCGGGCGCCAGGGACCTGAGCTCGGCGGAGGCGGACACGGCAAAGACCACGGTGACGGCGTTCGGGACGGCGTGGGACCTCATGGAGGCGAAGACACGCAGGGCTGTCGCGGGGCGTCCGAGGGCGGCAAGGCCCGATACGGCGGCGGTCCAGGAGACGACGTCCCTGTGCGGCATTCCGTCGAACACCCGCAGGACGTGGTCGGCGGAGCCGTGTCGGGAGTAGGCAGTGAGCAGGATGGTCTGCTCGAAGGGGTCGGACCGGAATCCTAGGAGGAGGGCGTGTGCGTGGAGCGACCTGGTGGCGGCGGCGACGGTGGTGTTGAACAAGAAAGAGAAGGTGTGGGAGTCGGGAGGGACGCGACGGCGGAGCATTTGGGAGTAGATGGAGAGTGGGTCGGCGGAGATGGCGATGACGGTGTTGAAGGAGAAGGGGTTGGTCATGGCGGAGAAGAGGGAGGCAGCGAAGGAAGGGTCGGCGTCGGCGGCGCGGTGGAGGAGGTTGCTTGCGACGAAGGGGTTGCGGAAGAGGCCGGCGACGACGGCGTGGACGAGAATGGAGCGGAGGCGTCGGAGGGAGGGGCGGTGCAAGAGGAGCTGGAGACGGAAATGCCGTTGGAACAACCGGTTGCTCTACACCCAACATGGGACCTCCTCCTCTCTGATAGAGAGAGGGACAATTTAGTCATTTCATCATCGTTGAACCAAAGCACATGGGTCGGACCAAAAATCCATTGTGCTTTATATTATAGATCCATATAGAAGGATATGCTCCAGCCAATCATGCATGACCGGAATCACGGTTTAAGTTAAAAATTCGAGTCAGCATCAGTTTTCTTGTGTTTAGAAAAATGGGAAATGCTATATGTACCTCCAATTTATCCCTCCAATTTGTCCCTCATTACGTGGCAGTCTATGTGGCAGTCCATGTGGCATGAAGGTTAAATGAGTTCCTCTCATTTCCTTTTTAAATGAGTTCCAATTTTGGATGACAATAAAAAAGAAATGTGAGGATTCCAATCTTGGATGATAGTAAAAAGGAAATGAGAGGAACTCATTTAACCTTCATGCCACATGGACTGCCACATAGACTGCCACGTAAGGAGGGACAAATTGAAGAGATAAATTGGAGGTACATATAGCATTTCTCGTATATCATGAGAATTGCTAGTTTTTGTCCCCTACTAATTATTTCAACCGAAAATTATTTTTAAGGTAGGATTTGCCAATACTTATGTCACACATTCTGGTTTTAAGGTTGTGATACCTAAACAATGAGTCTAATTAATATAATAATTAATATAAGTTTGTTTACTTCCCACTGTTCTTATTCCTTACTCAAAGAAGCGGACACCAGCAAGAAACAGAAGAAGCTTTATGGAAATTGGCTTACTTCCAGACTAGTGTATATATTCTCACAACAGAGGGCATTAATCATTATTAAATATAAAATTAGCCTTTGAATTTCATGACCACTTTTTTTTTTATTTGGCTTAATTACAACTTGATATCCTTAACTATTGTTACTTTTCAACTTGATATCATAAACTTTTTTTACTCGACAACTTGATACCATCAACTATTTAATATTTTTAATTTGATACCCAAAATTTTAAAAATGACAAAATTATCGCTTTCCTTCACTTTCCAACCGAACCCAACCCCCCCTGCCGGCTCAACCCCCCGCGGCCCCCACCCGCCCCCTCCAGCCACCCTCATCCCTCGCCCCCTCCAACCATCCTGATCGACCCCAAACACCCCCCCCCCCCCCCCCCCCCCACCCAACCCCTCCGCTGCCCCACGCTGTCCCCGCTCCCCCCACCCTGACTGCTACCCTCCCTCCGGGCGCGCGCAGTGTCGAGAGGGGGGGGGGGGGGGGGGGTGGGGTGGGCGAAGGTGGCGGGGGAGAGTGTAATTAAGTTGTTACAAATTTTTTTTATGATATAAAGTTGAAAAACTGGAATAATTGAGGATATCACGTTGTAATTAAACTTTTTTTTTTTTTTTTGCATATGATAATTAAGCAGCTTTCCAGAAGAGGAGGACTGAGTATGACAGGTCAGCAGCATTTTTGTTGTGTTCTTCTCGTGAACTCACTCTCTGCCTAAAATTACCAGAATGGTGTTATTGATCTTTTGCATGCATACGTGTACTCTATAATGCAGGTTACAGTACAGTGGTGAAAGAGAAAAAATGTCTAACATGATATATAATACAAGAAAGACCATATATACATTTGCTGGATTTTTGTACTTCACCTGAACTATACAGCACAACCTAACATGGATATGAAAATAGAGCCTCTATTGAGTGTTCATCATATATAATCCAGTTGTCACTTTCAGATCCTGATCTGGCAATTCTGATTATGTTCCACATACGTTTCGGTAATATTCTTCTAAGTGTCGAGACTGTCAGAACAACTCGATCGGGATCATTTTAACGCTAGCTCTTAATTTTGAAACTTGGCAGACGCAGTACCAATGTTTTTACCAACTGCAATGATTGCTCTTATATATCTACTTCTTGTATTAATGTTCTTACTTCTGGGAGAGTATATGTCCACCATTTGTAGCTTATATGGAAAGCAGCAGGGACGGACGCAAGCGGAGTCCGGCCGCGTTCGAGCTCCTATGTCGGAAAAAAATTCTGGCAAAGACTGAAGGCACATGGAAATCCTGATCAAGAACAAGTAGCGATGCTGCTGTTACAATTACTGGGAAAAAAAGATATGTAATCCTCAACGTTAATTCATTCATCGTTCATAGTGGCATAGAGTTCAAGAGAGGAGAACACACAGGTTAAAAGTATTGCTTGACACATTATTATTAGGAAAAGGTTAATTTGTCCGTAGACGGATTGTCCCGTCCGTCTGCGACTCTGCGTACGTGGTGCCACTCTATTGGCCTCCTCCTATTTGCATAAATCTTATGTCGGTTAATCTGTCAATGGAGTGGTGTCACATGGTGGCGGACTGGTCCGCGCATGGACAAGATAGCAGTGCTCGTATTATTAATGTCACATCTCTATAGTTTCAGCGTTAGCAGTTAGTACTATAGTTGCGACTTTATTAAACGTAAAGATTCCATAAAGACACTGAATGTTAAGGAGACGTACGGGGGCCTGTTTGCGCACGCGGACAAAAGAGTTTTACAAATGGCGGGATAGTACTGTTTCGGACTTCTGCCCATTGTTTATATACTGTTTTCTTCAACTGCCCATTGTTTTATGTACTGTTTTCTTTCGGTCTTTGCAGTCACAATCCCTTGCATAGTTGTCGATCAAATTATATGCAAACGTTGATGACGATGAATGACTAATAAGAGTACGTAATTGACCCATTTGGAGGGTTTGCAAACACCATCTCTTCTGGGGGTCGGTCGGTTGGAACTAGTTCGAACTCTTCTGACGGTTGTTGCTCTTTATTGGCAATTTAAGCCATTCTTATCCCAACAAAGACTATAGTTAAAGTTGAGAAACTGGGGCACGAACTAGGGGCAGTGGTGAATCCAAGATTAAAATCCAATAGAGACACAGTCATAAGAAAGTTCGGAATTAACATTTCAAAAACAAAAGTTATATTATATTAAATATTACTATTTTTGTACAATAATATCACATCTCACAATTGTTCTCTACGAACTTTTAAAATATTTAACTACAATATCATTTGTAAAAAAAATTGATGTAACAATAAGAAAGCTCTCTTTTTCTTAATTTCCTTTTAATTTTCAGTATTAATTTTTTTCTCTTTAAAATAAAATTATTTTATCTTAAGGAGTGGGCTGGTGTACAATGGGTTGTAGTTTTCAAAATATTGTTCTCTGCGAATTTTTTAGGTCCCAATTAAGTTTTCTTATTATCTTCTTTAGTGAATACTACCACACCAAGTAAAGTAAATATTTAACTCACAAAAAAAAAAACTACTAGAATTTCACTGGGGGCCTAGGCCCCCACTGGGTTCCATGTGGATCCGCCCATGACTAGGGGTGCAACTTGGACGGTCTAAATCTGAGTCCGATCCGATGAACTTGCTAACGGGTTGGGTTAGAATTGAAGATACTTAGGTTCGGGTTAAAATATTTGAATACGATTAAAAATCGGGTTGGCTTCGAATTCACGTGTCGGGTTACCGAAAGAATCCGAAACCCGACATACGTATATATATTTTATATATACATTTATGTATACATTGTTTCATACTTTTTATAAAGTGTTTGTTTATACTATATTAATATTATATGCATATTTGTTATATATATATATATATATATATATATATATATATATATATATATATATATATATATATACACTGATGAGATCTCAATTAATATACAAGAAACCTGCTTGGTTGGATGTTGTACTTAAGAAGCAAAGCAGAATGACAGTGATCCTGGATTATTGATTGTCAATTCTTCCTTGTAGGTCTAGATAGCAGCAAAATCATGGCAGCCACGGATCATTCTAGAATTCCTGTCCATGTGAAAAAAAAAAACCAAAATTATCAGCAGAATCTAAGGGTGTCCTTATCTCTGGTTGTTGAGTACTGACTGGGTCTGGCTCTTGTTTGCATGCATGTGATCCTTGCAAGTCTCGTGAGTCATGGCTGGCTTGCTGGAGCAGCATGAGTAGAGCTGTGTATGTACGTACTAAACAACTAATGGCCTCTCGACTCAAGTTTTCTTATCATCGATCTTTGTTGTTTTCTTCAGACCGATCGATCGACCGACGCATGGATTTGTGGCGTAGAAATGGCTGCAATCACGGGAGGGGTTTGTCGGCGCGCGTCACTGTGCTTGCTTGCTTGCTTGCTTGCTTCTGATTGGCTCCATTGACTTGGCATTCTCGATCGATCGATCGATCGGTTTCACAATCATGCATGCGCAGCGTAGCGTTGCGATGCGATGATATGCAGCAGTGTCCTCCACCACCAGCCTCGGCTTTTTGCTGCTTGCACGTGAATTCTTGCCTTCCTCTTGTCTCGATAAGTGTGATGATTGCTAGCTTCATCGTGCCATTGCTATTCCGTGACCGTGCCATTGCTTAATTTAATTTGCTAGCTATGGAAAAAACACGTGGTGGTGGTGGTGCAGGTTAGAATTGTATTGTGCAGTATTACAGAAACCTAAATTTCACTCCAAATAAAAAAAATAAAAAACATTAGACTAGATATGATTTTTTAACAATCATTTTTCTTTTTTTTTTTTACAAATTTAAGGAATAACTAACATCTCTTAGCTTATGATTCTATTATTACAAAAAAGTACATGGTGTCTCAGTCAGAGTCATAAAAAAAATAAAATACAAACCCTCCTATGTTTTATGGGTATTAGAGTACTACACATATTTTGAAATTAATTATACGAACTATCCCTCACCTTTTATTAAAAAGAATTAAACGTAAGAGTTCTTAGTGTTATAATCTTCTATAGAAAATATAAAATATAGGAATAGTCCATCTAATTAGTTTCAAGGATTAATTATACTGACTCCTTCCTATGTTTCGTGAGTATTACACGGGTCAACTATCCCTATTCCGAAAATACATTGACCACCCCTCTCCTTTATACATTTTATAAACCATAGGAGTGGTCAATGTTATTAGTTTCTATAGAAAATCAAAACTATAAGGGAGTCCGTGTAGTTAGATTCAAAACATGGATGATCCGTGTAATAAGTGTAAAACATAAGGGTAGTTAATACAATTAATGTTAGAAATTTTATTGTGCCCTGTCGATTCATGAGATGAAGAACATAAATTAAATTGATTGCGGAAGCGTACCTGAATCCATTGCTTGGCTTGATGGATGTTGAAGCGATCGACTCTTTATTGGGTTCGATCTTCCAACTTGCTACGACCCTTAATGACAAAGGTGAATCCGAATCCTTTGTCTCTCTCTTTCTGTTGATGGGGATGCAGAAGAGAAAAATAGAGAACCTTCTCTTTGGTGGCCGTATAAGTTGGGGACCATAACCCTAATGAATACACACACACACACACACACACACACACACACACACACACATATATATATATATATATATATATATATATATATATATATATATATATATATATACATGTGTTTTGATATTTCTAATTTGGCCCCTCATCAAATTAGAATTATCTCCGGTATCTACACATTAATTTCATGACAATTATACCCTTAAGCCAATTTTCAAATAGACCACTTTAATTTGGCTTAATTATTTAGATAGCCCAAACACAATTAATTTTACATGTGTGGTCCCTAATTATTGAATAATTTCAACAATCTCCCACTGGGCCACATATGTAACCTTATAATTATGTTAATCTTAGTGAGCTCATAAATTGCTATCTTAATCTTTAGGGTATATCTGGACAATCTCGTCCATTAACCATATCAACATAGGATCAAAGCGGCATTCCTCACATATAGCGTAACTAAACCATCAATGGTCACATATACCAATATAGCTAAACGATATAGATCAATCATGTATGCGTAGCATGGAAATTATACGCAATGTGATCAATACATGTCTATTTCCAACTGGTCCTCCTTAACTTTAATGAGATCAATACTTTAACATAATGAAAACAGAATAAACTGAATTTCCATATATCTGATAAATATCCAAAATACTTTAATACATAAATGTGTCCAAAAGCAAATAGCACCCAAATACAAACTCTCACTATATTATCATATTCTTAATTAACACCCATATGAACAGTATGCTCATGAAAGACCCTGGGTGATAATGCTTTTGTGAGCGGATTCGCTAACATGGAGTTTGTCCTATATATGAACACTATAACCATTCTGAATTTTTTCTTTCACAACTAGAAGCTTTATGCCAATATTCTTTGACTTATACAAGTTTCGGTTGTTATTGGAATACAATACTGCTGATTTATTGTCACACCATAATTTTATGTGGTCTTTCAGCATCGTACTGTAGGCGCAGCCTTGTGACAATTTCGCAATCATATTTCCTGAATAGATACCCCCACAGCATGTTATAAACCTTGCTTTCATGATGGAAGAAATTATGAGTGCATGTTTGACACTCATCCAAAATATATCTCCATTAGTCAGCATAACTTGATGTGGATCTCATGCTGTGTTGGCATCCAACAAAATCGGAGTCGAAATATCTTATGATCTCCAGAATTATCCGATCTCCTACAAAGAGCATATAATTTCTTGTTCTCTATTAGTTACTTAAGTAGTTTGGCTGCTATCCAATGATCCATCCATATTTGCTTAAATATCTGCCTAACATCCTAATATGTATGTAATATCCTGGATGCGTACATTCTTGAGCATACATTAGACTCTCTACAACTGATCATGAAGAAAAAATCTATTGTATTTTCTTAATTTTAAGGCTAACCTTAGGGCACTTGTTTGAGACCGAATTTGTCTCCTTTAACGAGAGGTGTCACCTGGTTTGTATTGAATACTTCAATCAATATACAAAACTAGAAATTTATTTCTACTCCCACTGAACTTGTGATACACAAAATCTTCAACAGTGTTCATCTCAAAATCAAACGAGATAGTCACTTGTTAAAACTCAAAGTATCTTTAACGAGAAGCCTGCTTGAATCCATAAATAGATTCTGTCAGTTTGCGAACCATATTCTTTGGGTCTTCTGACACAAAGTTTTCTGGTTGCACCATATAAATTATTTCGTCAATGTTACCATTGAGAAATACCGTTTTGACATCCATTTAATGTAATTCAAGATTAAAATGTGCAACATGTGCTATGATTGTTTTAAGGGAGTTTTTCAAAGATACCGAAGAGAAAAACTTTTTAAAATCAATCCCAAAATTTTGAGTAAAGTCACCAGCTACAAGACGTACTTTATACCTCTCCACATGACCCTTCTAATTCTTCTTGGTTCTAAATGTCCATTTGCAGCCAATGGACTTCATAACTTTTGGTAATAGGACAAGTTCTTAAACTTTATTGTCTTGCATGGACTTATACTCCTTATTTATTGTATCAATCCAGTTTGAGAACTGGAACTTTCCATGGCCTGACAGAAGTTGATTAGATCATCTTCCAGTATCCACATTCTTCCTCACGTTCCTAGAGAAATATGACAATATTAACCAAAATTATATTTCTCTTTTCTCTGGTGGACCATCTTAATATTATCGGTTCTTGAGGTTGTTGAGTTTGTTCCTCAGGAATAATTACCTTATCTTGAATGGGGTGCCACTACGTTATCGTTGTTAAGGTATCTCAACACCGACTTATAGAGGTAATTTGACATTGTCTTATTGAGGCTCCGAATTCACTTCTTGATCATGACAGGTATAGAATCCTGCACATCGTCAAAAGTGATAGTAGGAATCGTAATTGATTCCTCCTCAAAGAGGATGATCCTGACTTTATTTCTCCCCCAAACTCAACATCCTCAAAAACTATTACACTTCTTGTCTCAAAATAAATTTTATTTATGTGGGACCGTATAATTATTAACCCATCGATTTGTCAGCATAGCCAATGAAGTAGCTGTTTACAATTTAATTTTGGTCTGTATTTTCTTTACACATTAATATAGTCATTAAAGTCTATAAGGTCAATAAAATCCAAATCTCATCAGACACAAATCGTTCAACTCTATTTCTAGAGAAGTGACCTAACCGCTTATGTCATAATGAGATTAAAAAATATTTATTGTTAATTTTGCATTTAGTACCACATG
This sequence comes from Iris pallida, assembly GCA_029216955.1. Lineage (NCBI taxonomy): Eukaryota > Viridiplantae > Streptophyta > Magnoliopsida > Asparagales > Iridaceae > Iris > Iris pallida. The sequence goes on along the minus strand of JANAVB010038615.1, from coordinate 9,477,981 downwards.
ACTCCACTTGCAAGGTATCATTGTAAGATGCAATAGTTTTAAATGAATATAGGTTATCATAAACCTTAAGGAAACCGTTACCAATAATATTTGAATTTAAAGATAGACTAAACTTATTATTTTCAAATGAACAATGATAACCAGATTTGTCCATTAAGGAAACTGAAACTGGATTTCGTCTAAAAGACGGTACAATAAAAGTGTCTATCAAATCCAAATAATAATCGGTTCCTAAAAAATAACCTAAAATATCATATTGCTTTCACTTCTACCGATTTGCCGTCACCCACATAGATGTATCTTTCACCAACAATTGGCTTCGGTAGCTCATACAACCTTGTCTATAAACACTAATGTGGGTAGTAGCACCAGAATCTAACCACCACGTGTTTTTAGGTACTAAATCTAAATTAACCTCAGAACAGACCAAATTTGGAATTGTACTTTTCTTTATACGACATGCGTGGTACTTTATACATTTCTTCTTTATGTGTCCTGGCTTGTCACAAAAGAAATAACCCTTAGTTTTATATTGTTGTTTCTTTTGAGCTTGACCCTTAGCAGCTACTGTATTCATTTTTTTTTGCCCTTAAAGTTTATCCCATTAAACATGACAATTAAAATCTTATTGGCAGATACTTTAACAACACTAACTGTAAAGAGAACAAAGCAACAAAAATAGACATGCTCTAATTAATAACTAAAGCGTAAAATATAGTCAAACAAATTCAAATAATGTAGAACCCCATCTCAAGATACCTAGTACATCATTAATATCAAGTCTTTGGACAGTGATATTAACTGCAAGTGATACTTTTGGTGTAGTGATCAAATGTTGACAATAAGTCATGTCAAATAATAAGCCTATCTTTGGATCGGGTTATTATTCACATGTAAACCGTATAATTGTCACACATTTATCACCATAAGTATGTGTGCAATTCGGCCAAGTATTAACCTTTCTTTGGGCCGGCTAATACCCGCATGAATATACACACACAAACATCCGACATCCCTCATAGACTATCTACGCAAGAGAGGTCACTTTGGCGATATCTTGTTTCAATGAGTCTACTTAGAATATTGGACAACTATTGCTAGTCATAAAAGGCACCAAAAATTAATGTTGACTAAATTTTACAAAACTGAATCATGTCCAAAACTTTATATACATGCATATTCATAAGATTATTACTCAAATAAAGTAATCAAAAGCATAATCATGAATTTCAATTTGGCAAAATTGGATATTATCACTATAACAAAATTCATGAAATAATCTACGAAGGATATGCATCCAAAGATAATATCAAATAATGCATAAGGATTACTTTAAATAGAATAATCTATAGAAGGTCAAATATATGCATTAACAGATTATATCAAATAATCTATAAGGATTATTTTAAATAAAATAATCTACCGAAGACAAAATCCTAATTTTAATTTGAAAAATAATCATATATCTTAAAGATATCTCCTTTAATCATATGCATGTGAATTTGTTTTAGTATGAATTTATCGAAAACTATATTTCTGAATCCAAATCAATAACAATACCATAAAGAAAATGCTAAATCTGTTTTATACAATATTGATACTTAATCAGAGCTTTCCATACTAATAATTTCTTTATATCCGAAACTATCACCTTTTGTTGCAATATTGATACTTAAACAGAATTGATAGTAACATGCCAGAATCCGTAAAGACCCATAAACAGAAGTTGCAATATTGATGACCATAAACAATTGGTAACCATAAACAGAAGTTGCAATATTGATACTTAAACAGAAGTGATAGTAACATGCTAGAATCCGTAAAGATCCATAAACAGAAGTTGCAATATTGATGACCATCAGTAGATCGGTGACCGGAAGAAGCAAGAAATAGCATGTCTTACCAAATAAAACCACAAAGCAATACCTAAATTAACTCCTAACAGATCCAAAGATAAATACCGGACCCACACAATGATTTGATTTATATATAAAATAAACCAGCAGTATACCACTACTAAAATAACTCATTTTAGCGACGTTAGGAAACGTCGCTAAATAAGGAAATTACGTCGCTAAAACCAATTAGCGACGTATTTAGCGACGAAAATGGGACGTCGCTTAAAGGCAAGTCGCATATGGCACTTTAGTCGCCGAACGTCGCTATTTGCGACGCGTAATTAATTGTCGCTAGCCGTCGCAAAAATTGCGACATATAGCGACGTACTATTACGTCGCCAAAATAACGACGTAAAGCGACCACTTGCGACGCTCTGTAATTTATATATGATGACATGGCATGACAGCCACGTGGGCAACTTAGCGACGCATACCGACAGATTTAGCGACGTACATCCTCAGCACACGTCAGCATATTAGTGACGTCTAGCGACGTCACGTCGCTATTTAGCGACGTATAGCGACGTTTATCTGCCGTCGCAGTACGTCGCTATACGTCGCAGATGTTAAAAAAAAATTTAAAAAAATATAATTGATATTTTTGTTATGCTGTGTTTCTGTGTTTACAGTGTGTGTGAAGTGCAGTGTTCGAACCATCGACAGTTTCGCTTACTGTTCTATGTTTTATCTTGGATAGAAAGAGCAACAGTTCAGGGTGCACTTCTCAGAGCTTCCTCTTCACGCCCTTCACCTTCTCGGGAACCTTTACGACGTCCGAGAAAGTGAAGGACGTGAAAATGAAGCTCTCAGAAGTGCACCCTGAACTGTTGCTATTTCTATCCAAGATAACACATACAACAGTAATCGAAACTGTCGATGGTTTCCGAACACTGTATTTCACATTCACTGTAAACACAGACACACATCATAACAAAAATACACAATATATTTTTTTAAAATTTCGGCAGCACCTCCTTTGTATATCAGATCATCGCTTATAACCCAGCGTAGGTATATTTGTCATCCCCATCGCAGATATCACAAAGTAAATATCATAAAGTAAATATCACAATAAAAATACCAACAAAGTAAATATCACAAAGTAAATATCCAACAAACATACATGTCCACAATGGAGGGCAAATAAGAATGAAAATCAGTGTACAGAACGGTCAATAGGCCCATAGGGCCAATACATACAAAGATGATAAAAAATATCTACTGCATCACTGAGGACTCCTGCCGCGCATCTGGGATAGCATGTACTCATACTGCTCCTGGGTGAGCTGCACCGTAGGGGCAGTAGGAGGCAGTGGAATGTCTGGAGTCGGTGCCGTCGATGGACCGGGAGGACGTACCTGCTCCAGCTCTCGCAGTCGCTCACCATGCGCAGCAAGGGTACTCACCACCTTCTCAGTATACTGAGCGAGTGAGGCAGATATGCTCCTCTGCGATCCCTCCAGCTCGACCTGTCTACGCTCTGTGCGCTGCGTATACTCGGTGAGCGTCTGCAAGCTGGCAGCTGTAGCCTGATGCAGACTCATCAACTCATGTATACTGCGCTCGACCGCATCAAATCGTCCGGTAACGATCGGAGGGTCGGATCGTCGCTCGACCGCATCAGAAATCTGCTGCTGCAACTCGCGACACAGCTCCTCGATCTGACGACGAACATCCTCAGCTCGTGACGACGCCTGCGTAGCCGGAGACTGCGTACTGACAAAGGGGGCCCGGGATGACTCCGAAGCCAAATACGCGCCGTAGGATCCCGTACCGTAGTACGTACCCTTCTGAAGATCGCCAACGGCGGTCATCCAGAGCTCGTCCGACGATGGAGCTGTAGGCGGCTGGAAGGAAGTACCAGCCCTCCCTCTGCTTGTGCACTAGCAGCAGCAGCAGCAGCCGCCTCCTCCTGTAGCCGAACAAACTCGACCTAGAACATGTTTGCTAACGTGTAAGTGTTTGCTAAAGTCTATATTGATATATATTTTCATGTTTTCTAAATTATAGTAAATTAATATAAAGGATAGAACGTACATATGCATGCGTCGCTCGCTCGTCAATGAACTCCCCAGCCCTCCAATGGGTGACCAGGAAGATGGTCACCATGTTCGGGTGCTCATCCTTTTTTACCTGTTAAAATATATTATCTATTATTAGTATTAAACATTCTATAGAACTACATATAAATTAATGTCCGTCATAGGAAACGTACCAGACGACGAAAATGCTCCGTCATCGGAATAGAGCCACCACACCACTTACCGGTGCTCGACCGCGCCACCTTGGCCTTCTCAGACCGCTCCTGGTACCTGCGCTCGTTGAATCTAGCCTTCATCGCAGTCCACTGCTCTGGCGTAATCCAACCCTGGATCGGCTGTCCGGAGCGATCACGACGCTTCTGGTCGTCGATCGCATCACGGATGAGCTTGGCTGCGACGGCAGAAAATGGCCCTCGATCTGCGCCGCCCGGTATGGTGGATAGAAATAGGTCCTCTACAAGAAGTAAAATACAAAAGTTGTATAATATACACAAATGATTATTAAAATTTAAAAATAAACAAATTTTTTACCTTGAAGTGGGCGAACCAAAAGGCCTTCCTATCCGCGGGAGCATCTGAGTAGTTAATCCAAGGCCCACCATAGTTCTGCCTCAGAAATGTCCCCAGCTGTCTCTGTACTGCAGAAGGCCGATATCTATACAATAATAATTTTTCATGAATATATATGTACATATAATCATTTGAGAAATATATAATAATTAATTAACTTACTTCATAGGCCCGTCCATCCAAATCTCCATACGCGTCTCGCCCGGGGGAGCGCATGGAGGGTCGCTCTCACCTCCTGCCTGGGCAGGATCAGTCTGATCGCCGTCCTCCATATGCTCGGCGTGGGCTCCCTCCATAGAGCCGTCGACAGTAGGAATGCTGGACGGGGGATCAGGGATGCTGGACGCGGGATCAGGAAGGCTGGACGACGAGGGAGGAGTCGCCAACCTGCTGGAACTGCCCTGTCCCGGTAATAGACCGGGAACAGAACGGTATACTGGCGTACTCGGAGATGAGGATGAGGGTACGGAACTGCCCTCTCCATCCCCAGCCCGAGGCTGACGGAACTGCCTAATATAAAATCCTCCGCGTCGTCTAGATGGTCTAGTCATACCTGACAAAAAAACATATGACAAAAAAACAAAAAAACATATTTATATGATAGACATCACAGATTTTTGAAAAATATCATAGTCATAAAGTGTCACTGAAGTGTCAATAAAAGTGTCAATAAAGTGTCACTGAAGTGTCACAGATTTATATGATAGAAGTGTCACTAAAGTGTCAAATATGATGATAAAACAAACGTACAGATTTAATCCTCTTCTAAAAATTCATCTAGTTTGTTTAGCTCATCTACTTCTTCTTCTTCTTCTTCCTCCTCTACATCTTCACTTTCATCTGCATCTTCCTCTTCAGATAATTCTACTTCTTCTACACAATTAGATGTGTAATAGGGAACTTCCGTCGTGTCCACTTCTATAATATTTGTTACAAGAGGTAGTTCATCCTGTTGATAAGCTATATCGTCAACCTCAAAGGTATTTCTAGCTTTGGTCTTGCATACTGCCCACCAGTCCGACCTTGTTGTTTCCCGTTTAGGATAACTTGTGAAGTACATGAGCTGAGCCTGACTTGATAGGACAAATGGTTCATAGGCTTGATATCGACGCCGATAGTTTATATCAACAAGACCGTGCTTGTCTACTTTCCAACCTTGACCTTCAATCGGATCGAACCAATCACACCTGAATAACACAATCTTAGCAGGCTCTATTCCATAACTATATGTCAGCTCCACGATCTCCCGTAGCACGCCATAGAAATTGTTGCCCGCATCAACATCTTTGTAGTTCGAAGATCTGATACACAAACAGCTATTTTTGGTGGAATCGAGATCCACAAAGTTGTCTCTGATCGGGCAAGTTGTTGACTTGAACCTAAACCCATTAACACAGTAGCTTGGCCATATTTTTGCAGCATAAATTGGTCCCTTGGCTAGCGTTCTAATAGACTCATTCTCAAGTCTTGCGTATGGACGATCGACCTAAATACCACGAAAGAAGCAATTAAGCTCATTCTCAATCAAGTGCATATACAAAAAGGTAATTACAGAGTTCTCAAGTCTTACATATGCACTCAACCATGATGGAAAATAATGCCTCATTTCTTGTTCTAGTTCTTCTTCTGTTATGTGTGGCCTACCCGACCTCACATCATCATTAAATATGCTGAAAACAACATCGTTCAATTAATATAATAGTATAATAATTAACACTATTAAAATAAATAGACGTATTAATTACTTACCCCTCCAGTTTCTCTACTTTCTCCTCGTCGCAGTTGAGTAATACATACACCTGAGCAGCCCTTAGCTCATCATCGTTCAGATATCTCTTTTTCATCTTATCCGATGGCTTTCCTGGAGCATTGAATACCTTCAGTATTGTATCATTACTTTCATGATCTCCCTCGTCGTTTCTGGAAGCTCTCGTTCTATTAGTTGCAACATGAGGCTTGAAATACATCGAACAAAAGTTTGTAATCTCCTCAAGAACATAGGCTTCACAAATAGAACCCTCGACCCGTGCCTTATTTTCACCTTTCTTTTTAGGTGATTCAAATGTCGCTCGAACGGGTACATCCATCGATATTCGACGGGTCCACCAACACATGCCTCATAGGATAGATGAATCGGCAAATGCTCCATAGAGTCGAAGAATCCAGAAGGAAACACCCTCTCTAGCTTGCATAGTGTTACCGCAATGTCCTTCTCTTGCTTTTCTAGACGATCAACGAGCAATTTCTTAGAACAAAGATCCCTGAAGAATATGCTAAGCTCCGTCAATGGATCCCAAACTGCCTGCAGTAAGAATTCCCGAAATGCAATCAGAATTAACCTCTCCATGAATACGTGACAATCGTGGCTCTTCATACCCGTCAATTTGTTTTCCTTCGGATCGACACATCTTCTCAGATTTGACACATATCCGTCTGGAAATTTTAGGCCCTGGACCCACCGACAAAGTCTCACTTTATCCTCCTTGTCCAGCGAGAAAATTGACTTCGGCAGGAAATGTTTTCCATTCTGCTGTATCAAATACAACGCAGGGCGTTTGCATATTTTTTCTAAGTCCAACCTGGCCTTGGGATTGTCTTTCGTTTTTTCCTCTACGTCCATCACAATATTAATTATGTTATCAAACACATTCTTCTCAATATGTATGACATTAAGATTATGTCTGATCAGATTGGTACTCCAGTATAGCAGATCGTAGAATATGCTCCTCTTTGTCCAGTTATGAACTCTACCAAATCTATCGCACTTGTACCCAGTTATAGGATCTTCGATAGCACTTAGAAAATCTTTATCCTCCTCCCATATCGTGGCTCCGCACCACCTTGGCGGTGGATCACCCTTCTCTACAACGCCGGCACGGAAAGCATTCATGTTCCTTCTGAACGGATGATCGTTTGGCAGAAATTGCCGATGACAATCAAAGAAGCACGGCTTTCCTCCGTGTTTCAAGCGGAAAGCCTTACTACGGTCCATGCAATACGGACATGAGAGACGGCCATGAGTGCTCCATCCAGATAACATTCCATAGGCCGAAAAGTCGTTGATGGTCCACATAAGGATTGCCTTCATCTGAAAATTATGCTTCCTGGAAACATCGTACGTGTTAGCGCCTACTTCCCATAACTGATTCAACTCATCTATCAAAGGCTGTAAGTACACGTCAATGTTCCTCTTGGGATTGTTCGGACCAGGAATTATAATGGTTAGAAACATGTACTGAGTCTTCATGCACATCCAAGGCGGTAGGTTATACGGAGTGACAATCACAGGCCAGCACGAATACTGGGATCCCAAAAGACCAAAAGGAGTAAAACCGTCAGAAGATAGTCCCAACCTGACATTTCGCGGATCTGAAGCAAAATCTGGATACACTCGATCAAAGTGCTTCCACGCTTCTCCATCGGATGGGTGATCCAACACTCCTTCAATCTGTTCTCGCATGTGCCAACTCATATTTTCGGCCGTCTCTTTCACCATAAATAATCTTTGCAACCGCGGCGTTAAAGGCAAGTAGTGCATTGAATCGGTCGGTCTTCTTGCACCGGTAGACCTTCCTGTACTAGTTGTCTGATAGCGATCAGCACCACAAAATCTGCACACATCTGCGTCCTTGTCGTCTTTGTAGTACAGAATGCACCCATTGCGACAGGAATCAATTTTCTCGTATCCCATCCAGAGCGATCTCACCATCCTCTTAGACCGGTAGAAGTCTTTAGGCAACTTAGCACCCGCCGGCAAGATCTCTATAATCAACTCCAACACTCGGTTGTAGCATTCTTACGACATGTTAAAATCTGACTTAATGCTCAACAGTCTTGTAACCACCTCCAACGGTGAATGATCCTCACAACCAGGATACAATGGAGTCCTTGCATTCTCTAGCAACTCCATGAACTGTGCAGCATCGGCGTTCGGTGCCTCCTCAGGCGCATCATGAACGAAACTAGGCCCCGCAGCGTCGAAAACCATGTTCACGCACCCGTCGTCGTATGCATGATTATCTGAAACAAAATTAGGTCCCGCATGCATATATGGCTCAACATAAGGCTCCGGCTCTGATGCTAAAGACACAAGTTCTCCGTGTGCGGTCCACTGATAGTAATTAGGCGTGAAACCCCTCGAGTACAAATGATATGTCACTTCCACTTCTGGATAATATTTCACGTTATGACATTTCACACACGGACACTTAATTTTGGTGCCGTCCATGTACTGAGGGAACGCCTTAGCAAACTGCAGGAACTGCTCTACTCCCGCTATGTATTCATCCCGCACACCACACATATTATCAGGACGACGATTGTACATCCATGAACGATTCCGCAAGTAGTAATTCATATCCATTTGGAAATAATTTTGCAAAGATGGACACACATTATCCAACAGGCACAAATTCGTATATTATGTCTTATTAAGGACACATTAGTAGCGGACAGTTACTAATATCAATGATATACAATCTAGGTCAAACTAGGTTGTACTAAGTCAAACAAAGTCAAACAAGGTCAACCTAAGTCAAACAAGGTCACAGTAGGTCAAGGGTTGACCTATAGTTGACTTTGTCAACTCTTAGTCCAATCTAAGTCAAATATCCTATTTCGAGTCATTACCTACCAAGGTACCGTTTACCTTATCGCTATTGGTATCCCAATACCAATACCTTAAGTTGGTACCCTTTACCTTATCGCTATTGGTACCCTTTACCTTATCGTTATTGGTTAACAGTCAATTCAATTTCAGTTATTCAAGAAAATCAGTTGACACATTCAGTGGATTTATCTCAGGAATAGGAAAACCAATCTCAGTCCTATTTACAGTTTAAGGAAAATGAAATCTACAAGGACTGTTACTCAAATAGACCACCTGTTGACTGATACAAGAATACTTATCATCAAAAGCCCCAAACTCGAGCCACACTCCAAACACTGACCCATTTATGAAAATAGGACTGAACCTGTGTGGCATGGACTGATGCATGGTAGGTAGGTGGCTAGACACTTGATGTTAGGGACTGATACTCAAGTATTTAGTCAAGTGACCTCAGGAACTGAACTCATATTCAATAGGAGACTGAACTAACTAATAAGCAATTTGGGGGCTGAATAATTAATTCAAAACTGATTTAAGGACAGGCTGGACATCTAAGTTGATAACTAATATCGATGTGCAAGGGTGGAATGAACTAAAAAGGTAATCCTTCAACCAAACAATACCTAATCTATATGTCAGTCATGGGACTGAACAACTGAATACAAGACAAATAATAGGACTGGAACTAAATAAATGTCTGGACTGATATGAAGAGATAATATGGACTGCAATATATATATATATAAAATATGAGGAAACAATGCACAAACTGTTCTCAGATTGACACGTATATATATGTGTGTGTGTCATGTGTGTGGTGTGCTAATAGTGTGTGTGTACAATAGGGTGTGTGTATATAGGGTAAAGTGTGCCATGTGTGTGTACATAACATGGGCTAGGTGTCTCAATGTGTGTGTGTACATAGGAATCAATAGTGTGAGTGAATTAGCTATTCTCGGTTTTGAGTGTAATGTGAGTGAGCTATAAGAGAAACAGTATACACAAACAGTGTATCAATCTCAGGAAAATCAGTAGATAGCAGTAGTGTTTGTTTATATTCTCAGGTTACACTTATGTGTGTGTGTAGATAGGTGTAAACAGTGCATAATTTTTTGAGAAAATTCAGTGTAATGTGTGTGTGCCAATATGTGAAAACAGTGTATAAAAACTGTTCTCAGTTTTGACAGTCAATGGCATACGAAAACCCAAGAATCCCCAATCAATGTGAACCCTAACATGCACATTAATTCTCAGAGAAGATATGGGATTAATCATAATGGTTTAATCATTCAAAATCAGATTAAACAAATGTTAATCTCAGAAAATTAATATATAGTAAACTACGTATCAGAAAATTGGGGATAAACCAAATTCGAAATCCAAATTCAATTAATAGCAAAATCTAATGGTTGGTAATGATATGTGTATGTGTCATAGAGTCACACGTGTCAAGTGTCCACCAAAACAGGACACAATCGTGTCCAAATTATTTTTTAACACACACGAACACAAATGACACAGTGCAGTCTCGTGCATGTGTTCACGCGTGGTTGGTAATGATATATATGTGTGTGTGTGTGTGTGTGTGTGTGTCCGTGTCTGTGTGTGTGTGTGCGTGTGTCCGTGTCCATGTGTGTCCGTGTGCGTGTGTGTGTGTCCCTGGGAGAGGAGGAGGAGGAAGGAGAGGAGTTAGGTTAGGGTTTACCTGAGGAGGAGGAGGAGGAGGTCGGATTGGGGGAGGAGGAGCTCGAGGAGGAGGATCTCGAGGAGGAGGAGCTCGCCGGAGGGGGAGGGAGTCGCCGGGGGGGGAGGGGGTCGCCGGGGGGGGGGGGGGCACTGACAGAGGGGGAGGGAGTCGCCGGGGGAGGGTGGGGGGGGGGAAATGAAATTTTCGGGTTTTCGAGTGAGAATGAGGGGGAAAGAAGGCAGCGGCGTGCCCTAAGTAAAATAACTTAGCGACGTCACGTTTTGACGTCGCTAAACGTTGCAAACTTGGCGATATATACATAAAATATGTCGCTGAACGTCGCTATTCGGCGACGTAGGACACTCATGTCGCAGAACGTCGCTAGACAGCGACGTTTTGCGACGTGTTTAAAACGATGTCGCTATTGGCGACGTAATTTCTTGCCGTCGCTACATTACGTCGCTATTTGATGATATTTTAGTAGTGTACATAAAGAGGGTTTTAATTTGTGGATCTTGATAGATCAACCAGAACCCTAAATTAAATTAGATCGAAGATCTAGGATTTCTGAATAACAATAAATAAAAAATTGGATTCTAAACTTCGACCTCATAAATCAAACAAGTGGGCTCTGATACCACTTGTTAGGAATTTGTTGAGTCCTGTCGATTCATGAGATGAAGAACATAAATTAAATTGATTGCGGAAGCGTACCTTAATCCATTGCTTGGCTTGATGGATGTTGAAGCGATCGACTCTTTATTGGGTTCGATCTTCCAACTTGCTACGACCCTTAATGACAAAGTTGAATCCGAATCCTTTGTCCCTCTCTTTCTGTTGATGGGGATGCAGAAGAGAAAAAGAGAGAACCTTCTCTTTGGTGGCCGTATAAGTTGGTGACCATAACCCTAATGAATACACACACACACACACACACATATATATATATATATATATATATATATATATATATATATATATATATATATATATATATACATGTGTTTTGATATTTTTAATTTGGCCCCTCATCAAACTAGAATTATCTCCGGTATCTACACATTAATTCCATGACAATTATACCCTTAAGCCAATTTCCAAATAGACCACTTTAATTTGGCTTAATTATTTAGATAGCCCAAACACAATTAATTTTACATGTGTGGCCCCTAATTATTGAATAATTCCAACAATTAATACTAGTTTCAAAGTAGTAGTAGTTAGTATAATAAGTATAAAATACAGGAGTAATTAATGTAAAATGCCCAAAAAAGTACTACAAGAGCAAGAGACTAATTTGATGGTAATTGGCTAATTGCCACTTACTAGCTAAACCAAACTGATTCATTTTAATTAAAAATGATGATTAGTCAATCTTCTTCTAATATATACTACTACGTAGTAATAAGAAAATTGGTTTCAGCTTCAAAAAAAAAATTCTTCTGTCAAATGTATCCTTATCTAACTTTAATGGTTAAAATATGCATTAAATTTAGTGATGACAGTTAGGTAATTACGTATAGGAAAAAAATTTAAGAAAATATTGTTTGATAGCATGGTGCCTTTTGCTAGAGTATAAAAAAAAGGGAAAATGCTAAGTTTACTTCCAAATTCTTACAACCTCACTCACGCACCCCTTACACATGAGTCCCAGCGGGTCCCACCACCCTCACACTCCCCTGCTACATGGGCTCCATCCGACCCCACCACTTACTCTCCTCCTCCAATCGAAATCCGACACGTGGCGGGTTGTAGTAATGTTGTAAACATTGGTTGTAGGCATAACAAAGCTCTAAAAAAAAGGGCAAATGTTAAAGGCCACCCCCTTTTTACTAAGGGCCACCAACTTAAAACTTTTAAAAAAATTATAAGTTTGCCATTTTGAAAACACTAAGGGCCACCCCGCTCCTCTCAATCGAGGACTGCAGGGCTAGCCTGCAGTCCATCTTTTTTTTTTTTTTTTTTAACCTACAGTGACTGCAGGACTTGCCTGCAGTCCAAAGTGAAGACAGGACTGCAGGCAAGGCCTGCAGTCCACCTTTCCGGCGAACGATCCACGGGCTGTGGCGGGGGGAGGGAGGCGGAGGGGGCCTGCGGCGAGGGGAAGGGGGGCTGCGGCGGTGGGAGGGAGTCAGAGTCGGTGGCGCCCCTGGCCGCCGCTCGTCTCCCGGAAGTTCGTCGTGCGCCTCGTGCTCAAGAAGGTCGAGGGTCTCGACAGCGAGGAGGACGAGCGGGTTTTCATGGCGGAGGTGAGGTGGAAGGGGCGGATGTTCGTCGCGCGCCTCGCCGCTCGTCTCCCGGAAGTTCGTTGCGCGCCGCCTCCTCCTCCTCTCGGCTCGTCCGGAGAAGCGATTGCTCGAGAGGGGCGGGAGAGCGCCTCCCAAGAACGTCCTCCCTCCGAGGACGACGCGGACGACTTCCACCGGCTTCCTCTCGGACCCCTATCCGTCGCTCCTCCTCCGCCTCCTCGAGCTCTCTACGACGTGCGACCCCAACCCCTCCACCGTGCCTCCCCGTCCGCCGAGCTCCTCCTCCAAAGTCCTCTTGGTTGCCCTTAGTAAACTTGTGAACTTTAGGTTGCTCTTAGTAAAAAAAATACAAATGCATGGTTGTCCTTAGTAGATGGGTTGCCCTTAGTAAAAAAGGGGTGGCCTTTAACATTTGCCAAAAAAAGTTAGTTAAAAAACTGTTAAAGTACGTGCAAGACACGTATATCTATACCAGTTTTATTGTAATAGTTAATCGATATACTAACAAACATGTGAACATCTACTATCGATACTAATACAAGCTTTATTAAGAAACTGATTATTAATGAGTTAATTTATAGTGATTAAAAAATATATAGACATCCTTTCAGTTTCTATATGTTGTCCTTACAATGAGTTTGTTAGGAATAATTAGTGTTACTACTACCAATTTAGGGCTATTAGTGGGCCAGAAAGGAAAATTGACTTTGCATAATAAATATCCAAAGCCCATACTGATCTTACTTTAAACATCCATAAATTTGGCATGGGCTCAACAACTTGGACTTTTAAAACTCCCGCCCACTCAGTATTGGCCCATGTGGTTTATGGTTCTAATTCGACTATCAATTTTCCCCTTCCACTCTGCATTAGCAAATCCACAGGGTTCACTCCACACAGTCACAATGGCCAAATTTTACCCACAGGTAATTTGTCAGCCCTTAATCCCATTTGACTAGAGTTTATAAGAGACACAATACCGACACTGACACGGCGACACTGACACAAGACACTAAATTTTATAGCGTATTTTGAAGTGTCCATGTCGTGTTCGATATGTGGTGCATATGGGTCCAATACGGATATAATATGATACGGTACCAATTTTGAAGTATCCGTGCTGTGTCATTAGTGCAGAAAGCGCTTCAAATCTAGGTTGTGAATCTTGTGATGCTGATGTTGTTATATATGACACATACAACCGATGGCAGAGAAGTGGCAAAAACACAAGTAAGAAACTTGGATGTGATATGTTGGATCTCATGGATATTGATATTTGACAACCTTCTAAAAATGGGAAGCAAAAAAAAAAAAAAAAAAAAAAAAAAACATTGCATAGAACAAGACTTTGGATCATAATCTCAATATTTCAATTTCGTACGTGAATTACAATTTCAATTTGGATTTGCCTACTCAGAAGTAGAATATTCAGCCTATTAGTTGGATAGCCTCGAAACCATTGTAGCTTGTTGTAGTAGTAACCATTGGCAATCTCATGAATCTCATTAGGAGTGGATGAGTCAATCGAGGTGGTATCGTATGGAATATGCATTAGATTAGGAAGAGAGAGGTGATCATTGTCAATAGGCTTCTTCCAAATACTTTTTATAATTATCAACAAAGTATTAAGGATATCATTTGGATTGGCAGGGAGGCCAGCATTCTTAATGGAAGAGATATGGGGTTTTTTTCGACTATAAGTAACAAGATTCTGATAGTACTTAGTACTGAGTAGAGATAACCTTAGCATGATGATACGGAGCTCTAAACTTGGGGTACCATCAAGATTCTCATAATGGATAATTTTATGCTCAATTTGAATCAGGTTATTTCTCTAGCTTACCAAGTCAAAAGTTTATTCCAGATAGAGAAAATACCTCTGATTCTAGAAGATTATCATAAAAATGATCAATGCAATTTGTGTCCTTGTTATTGTCCGCATGGGGACAAGTATGAGAGACCAAATCATGAGTTTCAGGATTGATATGCAACGAGCCATTACAGGTTTTACGAAGATTAACCGTACCTTTATTTCTCGCTATGGTTCCTAAGAGCAAATAAGATGAAGTTAAGTATCTCTGAGTCGATATTAGTTAGTAAATTTGCTCTCTTGAAGGGAAGATCTGTTTCAGACTACAATATATTCAGCTAATTATAATATGGAACAAGTCCTCCATTTGGTGGAAATCAGTCAACCCACACCCATAACAAAGAAAGCATCAAGATTCAAGACGATCCAAGGAGAAAAGTTTATGGATTGCCGTATGCTGATAGGCTAAACTATCCTAACGACACCCAACTATAGCGTTTGGTGTTTTTGACACCTTAACTTTCCACCGCTCGATTTTGGCACCCAAACTTTATAAATTGATCTTTTGAAGCACATTTCATCAATTTTGAAACATATTGGGACCACTTCAAAAAAATATCTGACAATATAAGTATTTAAATTGCACTTTTGTACTGCAAGATATGCTTTGTAGCCCTTCACCAATGGTAGTGCAACTCCTAAATGCTTTAGGTCGATATGTCCAAGATACAATTTTTAGTTCTCAACATTTCCTCTCAGGGTACCGCATTTGCTTCGCTGACTCTTGGGGCTTGTATTATAGACTCCTTAAAATGTGCAATGGCTCATTACATATCGACCGAGTCTAATGGTGTTGACACACCCTAATTTTGCTTTTTATATCGTTTTGGTTAAATAGTTATTAATGTTTATGAAGTTTTTGAAAACCTATAAAGCATCATACCCTCTTGATTTTAAGAATACGAGTAATCCCTCATTAGGTTGAAGACGAACTATGTATAGGAAGAGTTACACGGTAGACTAGCTACTCTTACCAATGTGGGGGCTAAAAAAGCATGAGAAGAAACACACTGTACAATGATATGTCAGTATGTCACTGTGCTTAGCATCTGCTACCTTGGAAGGGATGGTTGAGAATATACTTCTATTGTATCCTTGTAACTCACTTTGAGATGTAGTCATGTAGAGTGTAATAATCACCTGATATAGGCAATACTTTTGCTTTTGTAGAAAAGAGGTGGTAGTTTAAAATTGTTAAAACTATAATGCAAGGTTTAAACATTCGGCACTACTAATATGCACAGGTCGTGGACACGATGAGGATGTAGGTTACAACTTCATGAACAGCCCGAAACTTTATGAAATAGGCCGAAACTTACAAAATGACAGGAATGACTTTAGCCTTTTTGTTAAGCATTTAATAAAAAAGTTTCTCCCAAATCCATAGATATTTTTGGATAGAAACTGGCTGAAAATTATTGAAACAAAACTAATATTTTATACTTTTTGCACACACCACATAATAGGTTTTTGTTTCATTATAATGTTTTGACAGGATTTCACGACCATATATGTTAAGATGCTTAGAATGTGCAATTTATTCACCTTGATTAGATTTAGCAAGTATTCACCGTAACCAATATTACCTAATAAGTAGTTTATAGAGCTATATTTTAACATATTGTTTTTTATGTTTCAATACAATTTTAAGGTTATCTGAATATTTTTCTTAGTTTCAAAACCCAATACTTCATTCTAAATAAGCATTGATGTTGGAATTTCTAGAAGCTATTAGGGAAAAAAAATTTGTTAAGAAAATACTTTCAACTCTCAGAATGTCCAAAATAGAGAGGGACTACAAAGATTCTTTTTATATATATATATATATATATATATATATTTTTTATATATATATATATATCTTTTTATATATATATATATATATATATATATATATATATATATATATATTAGACATTACTATTTCTCTTTCATATTTGAAAGAGAAATAGTAATGTCTAATATATATATATATATATATATATATATAGTTAGTTAGTTAGTTAGTTAGTTAGTTATTTATTTATTCAATAATAATGTTTTTGCCCTATCACATGCAAGAAAATATGCCTTTTTTTATTATGGTTGTTTAAATTTCTCATGAAAAGTTCGTGTAATATATAAGAGGTTAAAGTTTTAAACAACTTATTGTTTGAAATTTTTTGACACTAAATGTGCATTGTGCATGAAAATCACAAACCTGTGAGCGACTATGTTGTGAATTACATGCAAAGTTATCACGGAGAAGTTATGTAAATGATAAATTTTGGTTTCCTAACAAATTGTAGTAAAAAATAAGTCAAAAGTTAAATCTTTCGAGCAAAATTTGGTTTTAAAATATCGAAAAATAAATAAATTATTTCATCAAAACTAAAATGGTTAATAGTCGTCTTTACATTCTTAAAAGTGAACTTGTTTTCAAATTCTCCTAGGGAGGAAAAGAATTGCATCTTTACAACATGTAAATTTGTTCTCATCTTTTTTGTATATATCATATATGCTAGTATTTTGGAATTTTAACTTAAGAGGAGTATATTACGGGTTACTTGAAATTATATTTGGAAATATTGTTTTAAAAAGTACCAAATATGACTTTCTAATTTCAATTTTGAAATATTTTTTTTAAAATAGAATAAATAAAGTGTCAAAATCTTTAAGTTTTATAACTTCAATTGTTGCATGTTGTATTTTTAACTTTTTTCATTTATAGATATGAAAATTTCTGACACTAGGGGGAAGACCTACGTTGAATGGACAAAAAAAAGGTATTCGCATCCGTGTCTGTACTCTGTACTCATGCAAAGGTGAAGAGACAAACTCATAAAAGTGTACTACCTATAAGTATCAGTATCCGATAGCGCTGCTGCAAACTGTGCTCTGTATGGCTTTTGTGCTTTGGGCCATACATTCTCTGTTTTCTGAATCAGGACTATCTATCTCCGATAAGCTTGTTCTGAATTGGAAAACTGGTTGGACACTTTGGTTGGACTATGGAATTCATATCATATAACATCAATTTTCCATTAAAACACATTTTCAGTTTTAGTTGTAATTTTGATGTTTTCCAGTAATTTGAAAAAAAGGTATTCGCATCCGTGTCTGTAATCCAGTAATTTTGATGTTTTCCTCTTTGAGCAGAGTACTCCTTGCTGAAGTTTGTTATATATAGCTAGTTGCAGAAGAATGGCCAGGATCACTGAACATAATTCCAGGTAGAAGCTTGTGCATAACTTGAAGAAGAATAGGACTCTGTCATAGTAATGTTATAACTTAAAGTCTACAAGTAACCTTTCTGTAAGCTTGATTTTAATACTTGCAAGAGCTAAACATCAAGTACATGCATTGTGAAAGGTTGGTGAAAGATCATGTATCATCACGTTATATGTAACTGTTTGTGCAAATTATTTCAGACTCGTAATTGTATTATGTCTGCATTCCCCCCACTCCTCTGCAGGGCTGGCCCGGGGTTTGGGTTGTCCTATCCGGACAGGGCCGGCCCTGGGATAAACCTGACAAGCCATCAGGCTTGGGCAACCCTCCTAGTCAGGGCAACCTGCCAGGCCTCTAAGTCCCCACCTCTTTGCCAATAGAACCTCCACGGTCCATCCCAACTCCTCAATGTCAGTTGAACTAGCAATCCCCCAAACCCCATATTTTGTGTTCCTACTGGGAAGGCCTCGAGTAGCTCAAGAGTCAG
The DNA here is from genome assembly GCA_029216955.1 of Iris pallida. NCBI lineage: Eukaryota > Viridiplantae > Streptophyta > Magnoliopsida > Asparagales > Iridaceae > Iris > Iris pallida. Next base: position 9,459,359 of record JANAVB010038615.1, on the reverse strand, counting down.
GAGTGGAACTAAGCCGAGCTCCACGCTGTCGTCAAAACTGAAAATATCTTTTCTGGAGTTGATATTAGTTCAACATCTTATAGCTTTCAGCTTGTTATTAATTTTCATTCAGAGTAAAGTATTTTAAGGTAATTGTAAAAAAAGTAATAAGTTTGAAAAAATTGCAGATGGGGTAAAGAAACACCATCATTGATGGCGTGTCCTGAGCGGAAGAGGGAGGCCACTACCACACGCCATCTCCCATGGCCTATCCCTGCCACACGCCATGGGAGATGGCCTTTCCCTCCATTGATGGCGACCACTAGCCATCACTCATGGCTAGTGCACACGTGGCTAGTGGAGCCCATTTAAAGTAGTAGAACAAGCCATCACTCATGGCTAGTGCACACCCCATTAAAAGGTAGCACACGCCATCACTCATGGCTAGTGCACACGTGGCTAGTGGAGCCCATTTAAAGTAGTAGAACAAGCCATCACTCATGGCTAGTGCCCACACGCCATCACTCATGGCTAGTGGAGCCCATTAAAAGTGGTAGCACACGCCATCACTCATGGCTAGTGGAGTGACACCTAGTGGAGAGGTGTCATGGCACGATACTCCACGCGTGTGGGGGCAGGACACACCACGTGGGGGGGGACACTCCACGCCCCATGGCGTGTGGGGGGGGGGACACTCCACGCCCCATGGCGTGTGAGGGGGGGATACTGACAGAATAGTCCACGCACTCCACGCCCCATGGCGTGTGGGTTTGCAGGCCATGGCTCATGGCGTGCCTCTGGCACGATGGGACGAGGGCCTCGTGGGACGTGATGGTTTGTCAGGATATGCCATGAGTCATGGCGTGTGGGAGGAATCTCTCAGGAAAGGCCATCACTCATGGCGTGTAGTACATGATACTCCACGCCTCATGGCGTGTTTTGGGGAGGCTGGGTTAGTTCTACTCTACGCGCCATTAGTCATGTCGTTTCATTACCCTAATTGTAATTTTCCAAAACTTATTATTTTTTTCACAATTTTGTTAAAGTACTTTACTCTGTATGAAAATTTCTGTAATTTTTTTGATACCTCTTTCTGGAGTCAAGGGAAGGGGCAACCAAAATTATGTCCGGTTCGGATAACCCAACCTCCTGGGCCAGGCCGTGTATCCGGAGCTAATTATTGTAGGTCGATCCTGGAGGGCCACCTGCGATCCCGATCTCTTGTGGCCGGGTCACGTTGAGCCTGAAGGGTTGCCATAAGCACAGGAGGGTTGCCCAAGCCCCGGGCTTACCCATGGGCTGGCTATGCTCCTCTGTTGGAATCTGAAGATGATTACTTAGAGATAGATTTTACAAGTTTCAATGCTTATTACTTGAGCATTGTTTTTGTTAGTCTTACCAGTAACAATCAAAAGTAAAATCCATACTTATATTGATTAATCCAACTGTACAGGAAATCTCAAAGGAAATCTCAAAGGAAAACTATTGATGGCTATAACCCCCATTTAATATATCTTGACTTTTTATGAAGGATTGCTATTAGTTTGTTAATATGGTTGGATTCCTTGTGTACACAGCATACTAATTTGGGTAAAGTGCAAAAAACCTATCGTTAAATATGTGCCTTTTGCACTAAAAGACCCCATGCTCTTAAAATTCCCAAAAGTTTGAAATATGCTCATTTTGTCCCCAAATGACAATTTTACCCCTCCCTCTCCTCCTCCTTCTTCGGCTGTGTTCGCCGGCGATGGAGGCGGAGGGGGGGGGGGGGTGGGGGGGGGGGGAGGGGGCGGGGTTGGGGTGTCGCTCGCCGGCGAGGAGGAGCGGGGGGTCGGGGCCGGCGAGGGAGCCGGGGGTCGGGGCCGACGAGGGAGCGGGGGGGTCGGGGCCGGCGAAGGAGGAGGAGGGGGGTGGGTCGAGACCGGCGAGGGAGGAGGAGGGGGGGTGGGTCGGGGGAGCGCTCGCCGGCGAGGAGGGTGGGGCTGGGGGCTCGCCGGCGAGGGGGGGGGGATCGGGGGGGGGGCTCGCCGGCGCCGACGCCGCTGGAGGGGGGGAAGGGTATTTTTGGTATAAATTTTTTAAAATTTGGCTGGAGGGGCCTAATCGAACGGATATATAATCTAAGGAGGGGTAAACTGACAAAAAATTCTAAAAAGTCTTTTAGTGACAAAAAATTCTAAAAGGTCTTATCTTGTATTGACAGATAATGAGCATGATTTGATTAACCTCTAATTCAAGTTTCAACCGATGCGTTAGCACATGCCCACTATGATTAAATTAATAATGATTACCATTCAAACAAGCCATCTTTGGAAGAAAGAAAGAAAGAAACTAAAAGAAAATTTGAATGCAAAGTTTGAAAATGACCCCTTTTCTAAAGCAGGTTGGTTCTTATGCTGATGACTGACTGACAAAGTTGTAGATTCGAGTGGAGAAGGTGCTGGAGTCGGACAACCGACAGGAGCTAAATGGTCCAAAGCATCTAAGAATTGAAGAAGTGAAGAAGAAGAAGAAGAAGAAGAACAAAGAAGAAGAAGAATAAAAATTGAAATGCCCAGAAATATGCTCGGACTTTGGTACAATTCTCTCAATCTCGAAAAATGGCCAGTCAGATAACTCGGTCCGTAAGTCCACATCCGGCTCAGAGGTCAGTCACTATTGTTCCACTTCCACCGTTTATATTATCAAATAGAAAAGAAAAAAAATTCGCTCTTCCCTTCGATTCGAACACCCACATATAGGACTGTACTATCGCTCCTCGTGAATTCGATAACAGTTTATTGGAAATTATTAGCATTCGATTGCGTTATCTTTACATTTTTTTAATGGTATTGGCCATATATAATTTTTATTTCGTTACGATCCGACTTGAAGAAAAGATATCTCAAAAAAAAAAAAAATATTTCGCCGATGACTTTCTTGAATCCGCACATCACCAGTACTTCACTCCACTCCCATAGTCTATAGTTGTATGGATTTGACTGTTGACCGTTGGCTGTTGGCTGTTGACTATCTCCATCTCAATATTTCAGTTGCCAATTGGATACCAAGATCAGTCTACCTCCTCCCCATCGCCATCTTTGATCATTGATTGGTCAGCATCTTCAGTTGAACGTATAAACATGTTTTGAATTTAGTGATTAGGAAAAGGTCTTTTTTGCATTCAACCCCTTAAAATATTGTTAAGTCCTTAAAACAAAATCTTGCAAAAATCTTGTATTACTTGGTATTTGGAGAGTTTTTTCTCTTCCTATATTTTTGGTTACTATCTGCTCACTATATTGTAGTGTTGTCATTTGTGTATGTTGATATTCATGTTTGGTGAATTTAGTTGGATTGACCATCTTAGTTTACTCATTCCAAACAAAATCCAATTTTGATCCTCATCTCTAAGAAATTGGTAGAGGTGCAAAATTTACATCGTTGAGTTAATGCAGTTGGATGGATGAGATTGCCTCCTACGAAAATCAAAAGTGTAGCTAAAATGTTTTTTCCTATGTTATCATCAAATCCCAATTATTCCAATATAAATCGAAGGATTTTGGAATGCAAATTTCTCTCCTAATTCTTAATCCAACAAAATAATGTCAATCAGAATCCATTAATCCTGGAACTATATTGAGTGCTATGCCCCTCTATTTCTCTCCAAATTTTTATTTAATGTTATTGAATCTTCTGTCTCTGAATCTTCGATCTCCAATTTTATCTTCTCTCAAATCCACGTACCTTAATTAATACCTCCTCTACTACTCTCGTTCGTTTTTTATGGTCTGCTTGGTAACAGTATTTTCATCTTCCAGGATATTTTTGAACCGGCCGTTTATGAAAACTCATGCTTGTTAAATTTTTTGAGGCACTAGTTTTGGTTGGCTAAAAATCTTTCAAATTGGTGTAATGTAATTTTGGATGGCTTTATAAACATCCAAAATCTTCCAAACTCATGCTTGTTAAAATTTTTGAGGCACTAGTTTTGGTCGGCTAAAATTTTTCCAAACTGGTGTAATGTAATTTTGGATGGTTTTATAAACATGCAAAAAAAAAAAATTAATTAAAAGGAAAATTGATTAAATCTTGAAGGAACCAAGGGTTGGGAGATGGGGAGGAAAAGAAGAAATATTTATTTGACCTGTGCTAAATTATAACTTGATACCCTCAACTATTCGAGTTTTTCAACTTGATACCCTCAACTTTGATAAGTACTAACTTAATACCCTCCTCCTATTTTTGTCCTAACGGTGTTAATCGAAAGAAGGAAATGACAAAATTGCCCTCCCCTTTCTCTCCCTCCCTCTCACCAGCAACCCCCCTTCTCCGGTGCAGGCATCCGCAGGGGGGGCACACAGTAGTAGCAGTAAGCATCCGCAGCAACCGACAGCGACGGCGGAGGGCACGGTGGGCGCGGCGGCGGCTAGGGCGTGCGCGACGGACGGCTAGGGGCGCGACGGCGAGGGCTAGGGCGTGCGCAACGGCGGCTGGGGGCGCGGCGGCGAGGGTTAAGACATGCACTGCGACGGCTGGGAGAGGGACGACGAGGACGGCAAGGGCGGGGAGCTCACGACGAGGGCGTTTGGGAAGGGCATGGACGCTGGGGAAGGAAGGGGGGCGCACGACCAGTAGGGGGTGGGGGGGCTGAGGGGAAGGGGGGCACGTGGCCAGTGGGGGAGGGGGGGGGGCTGAGGGGAGGGTGGCGCGCGACCAGTATGGGGGGAGGGGGGTGGTGCGGGGAGGGGCCGCTCGGGGACGACAGGGGATGCGCGGCGAGGGTGGGGGCCACAAAGGCGGGTGGCGCGGCGGGCCATGGCCGTTTGTTGAGGGCGGGGGGCAAGCGACGATGGCCCGGAGGCAGGGGGCGCAACTAGGCCGGCGAGAGGGGGGGGGGGGGGGGGGAGGTGCACGACAGTGCTTGCCGCCGGAGAGGGAGAAGGGGATAGGGCAACTGGGTTAGGGGTAGTTTAGGTATATATAAAAAAATTTAACAAAAAATGTAACTCTGGAGTGACGGAGGGTACCAAATTGAAAATATTAGTTGAAGGAGAGTATTAAGTTATTACCTATCAATGTTGAGGGTATGAAGTTGAATAACTCGAATAGTTGAAGGTATTAAGTTATAATTTAGCCTTAGACCTATACCAAAATGAAAAAGATCCTACATAAAAGTCCATATAAAATAAATAATTAGAAAAAATCCATGTGCACATATCATCACTCCACAATGGAAACCCCCTATTTATCCGCTGCTATCTGCCCACTGGCACTGGCACTGGCACTTCCCCAATATATTCTCTATTCTCTCTGGCCACCTCCCTCTCCACTCGGATCAAATTCCCCTCACTCTCTCTCTCTCTCTCTCTCTCTCTACGCTTGTAGATCAAGATCCAATGGCTGACGCCGGCGGCGGTGGCGGAGCCGGCGAACGGAGCCCCCGCCGCCGCCTCCCGGACTTCCTCCAGAGCGTCAACCTCAAGCACGTCAAGCTCGGGTACCACTACCTCGTCACCCACCTCCTCACCCTCCTCCTGATCCCTCTCGCCGCCGCCCTCCTCCTCGAGTCCCTCCGCCTCGACCTCCGCCTCCTCTGGGCCCACCTCCAGTACAACCTCCTCGCCGTCTTCCTCTGCTCCCTCCTCCTCGTCTTCGCCGCCACCGCCTACTTCTCCACCCGCCCCCGCCCCGTCTTCCTCATAGATTTCGCCTGCCACCGCCCGCCGGACCATCTGATGGTCCGCTCCCGCCAGTTCGCGGAGCACTCCCGCCTCTGCGGCGAGTTCAACGACTCCTCGCTCGACTTCCAGCTCAAGATCCTCGAGCGCTCCGGCCTCGGCGACGAGACCTACGTCCCCGACGCCATGCACCACCTCCCTCCCCGCCCCTCCATGGCCGCCGCGAGGGCCGAGGCCGAGCAGGTCATGTTCGGCGCCCTCGACAACCTCTTCTCCGCCACCGCCGTCAATCCGAAGGACATCGGGATCCTAGTCGTAAACTGCAGCCTCTTCAACCCCACACCCTCCCTCTCGGCGATGATCGTCAACCGGTACAAACTCCGCGGGAACATCCGCAGCTTCAACCTCGGCGGAATGGGGTGCAGCGCCGGCGTCATCGCCATCGATCTCGCGCGGGATCTGCTGCAGGTGCACGGATCCACGTACGCCGTCGTCGTCAGCACCGAGAACATCACCCAGAACTGGTACTTCGGGAACAGAAAGTCGATGCTGATCCCCAATTGCCTCTTCCGCGTCGGCGGCTCCGTGCTGCTCTTGTCCAATAGGTCCTCGGACCGCCGCCGCGCCAAGTACCGCCTTCTCCACGTCGTACGCACGCACCGCGGAGCCGACGAGCGCTCGTTCCGGTGCGTTTATCAGGAGCAGGACGACCGAGGGAAGGTCGGGGTTTCTTTGTCCAAGGATCTCATGGCGATCGCCGGAGGGGCGCTGAAGACGAACATCACGACGCTGGGGCCGCTCGTGCTTCCGGTCAGCGAGCAGCTCCTCTTCTTCGCCACGCTCGTTGCCAAGAAGCTGTTCAACGCGAAGGTGAAGCCTTACATTCCGGACTTCAAGCTCGCGTTCGAGCACTTCTGTATACACGCCGGGGGGAGGGCGGTGATCGACGAGCTCGAGAAGAACCTGCAGCTGCTGCCGAGCCACGTGGAGGCGTCGAGGATGACCCTGCACCGGTTCGGCAACACCTCGTCGAGCTCGATATGGTACGAGCTGGCCTATATCGAAGCAAAGGGCAGGATGAGGAAGGGGAACCGGATATGGCAGATTGCTTTTGGGAGTGGGTTCAAGTGCAACAGTGCGGTGTGGCAGGCGCTGAGGACGGTCAAGCCATCGCCCGGAAGTCCGTGGGAGGATTGCATTCATAGGTATCCCGTGGAGATTGTTGATGGGATTCCTGCTCCCACGACAAAGCAATAACAGCCCTTCTTGTCTATTTATCGATAGGCAACTTAGACACCATTAGGACTCCTTAATGGACATAATTGGGCGATTCATTTAGTTTTCTTACACATCTGCTATCTTCATCTCATTTTAGTTTGAACATGGTATAGGTCCTAATGTCGACCTGTGGATGGAAACACTATTAGATTGTTTAGATTGTTATTCTTGTAATTTAATGGTGTGATAATTTCAGGCGCCGTGACCTCATTTGACTAGAAAATTCATTTGAACTATCTATTAATTGATAACCATCTTCTATTCATTCTATGTACTTCTGATTGCTGTCCTATTTTAGCTATTTCACAATTGAAGTTTGAGTTGAAAAGAAATGTCACCAATCATGTTGTAATCTCGCATTATCTTCATGTTTGTGCTGCATTCACTTGACGTGCTTCTAAGGATTCAAAGTTTTGTTGATTAATACTCTATATTTAATTATATTTCTTCTTCATAGGTTCATCAAGTTAGTTTTTCTTTGTAGTACTAGATGTGGTGTGTTCTTACTGCGCTGTTGGACTTGTAGGTTGGAATTATTTAATTTCTGTTCTTGTATGCTGATTGTGTGGAAGTTGCAGAAACATGCCCTCTTATACATTACATTATATTTGTACGGGATTTCAGTAACATCAAAAGATTGCTTCTTTGTGATACTGCTATTCCCCTCCTCATCTTAGTCATTGATTTTCCATTTGCAGATGTGTTAAAAGATTATTGAGTCGTAGTTGGAGTTCCAGTTACCGGATGCCACAACTTACACTTTATCACTACGACTACTGATGTTTACCTTATAATTGTCCTCAAGCCGCAGTCAGTTAATATTCCTGAAACTTCATCCATTGTCAATAAGAACTTTTACATATTAGTGGCCTGAAAGTTTCAGCCATCCCGACCTCATGCGCACCGATAGAAGAAGAAAAACATCAGAAAGCAATATTGATTAGTTACCAGCTCCTTTTCTATATATTAATTTCTCTAAGTGTCCTATTGATTATGTAGTACCCAATGCTCTCTTTCTAATCTAGCAATGTACTTACACTTGAAAGTTTAGTCTTGAAAAAGATTACGTAATTTATTTGGTGACCAAGTCTAATGTTAATCCCTCTTTATGTTTATGCTTTTGCTCCAGTCAGTTGACATGTTTTTTATGGCTTAAGTTTTTGTTGTTTAATGCTCTCTATTTTGTTCTATTAGTTTAGTTGTTAGCCTGTTCATTAATCTAGTTTTTCTTGATCATATCCAAAGAAGTCTATTCTCTGCCTCTTTAGACTTGTAGATGAAACTCCTAAACTAGTTAGTTGCTATTGTTTATGTTAATTGTGTAACACTTACAGAAAGCATACGGTCTTCGGCACTAAATAGAATGTCGTGTGGACTCTTTTTCACATCAAAAATTGTTTCTTTCTAGTACTTCAATCTCATTTTAGTTACCATTTGACTATCTGGAGATGTGTTAAAGATCCAATAGTGGTTGCTGGACTTTCAGGTATGTGATTAATCACTTGAACTTGTACTGATCTTTTACCCTTTGATTAACCTCATGCTGCAGTAAGTTGATATTCCTAGAACTTCAAGGTAATTTTGATAGGAACTAATCCATATTGCAAATCATGTTGATTCCACTTTTATATCTATCAGAACTTGCAGTATTTGTCTTCTCTATCTTGTAGCAAGTTAAGTAGGATCTTGCTTAATTCCCCAATTAGCGGACATATTGGGGGATTCATGGTTTAATTTTCTTGTCAATCTGCTATTTTGGTCTAGGTCATAATATCCGGGCGCTGGTTTGGGACTGTTTTGTTTTTTATCCTTGATGGATGTGAACAATTTTAGATTGTTGTTCTCGTGACTTAATGGTGTCGGAATTTATTCATTGTGCTCTCACCTGCAGTCCTGCTCAATAAACGGAAACCATTGTAAGTACCCATTTATTGATAACTAGCTTCTTCTTAAGTAGTATGTTCTTCTGTTTTCTTGATCTTCTCTCTTTATAATGTAGGAATTTCACATTTGATGTTTAGCCATTTGGAGATGCAAAATAGGATCTTTGAGTGGTGATTTTATGCCACAAATTATTGTTGCCAATTACAAGTCCTTGATTTTGACAGTCATTTAACTTACCACGTTGATGTATATGTAGCACAAGAACACATCAATGACAAAGCTTTTGTCCCAATTCTTAGGGACCCCACATTTATGTGGAACAGTACTAGTCAATTTTTGGTCATATTTTTGTGGAACACTAGTAGTCAATTATTGGTTGTCCACCGTGTTAGCATTCACTAAATCCAAGCACATTTGCTTCTTGCTGGACTTATTAGATGTCAGCTAACCCACTGCCCATGCCGAGGTGACATCAATTTTGGTACATCTTGGTGCATATCGTGCCCATCTAGTGTTTTGCAGACATAGAACAGCTCCATTTCAGTGAAAATAAGGTTTTATTTCTGATCTCTGTCATTTGAACTTATATTAGGCTTGTCTGCCATGCAACTTATGTTGAATTGTTCAAGTTACATGATTTGCTCTATGGCCTATCGGTACAAGGAGGAATTTATACCACTTCTTTTCAAGTAATAGTTCAAGGAAGTCCCAAGAAGAAGAAAAATAGTTCAAGGAAGTCCAACGTGATAATGAAGTGGTGGTAACAATATTTCTCTTCCCTATTTCACTTTTCGTGTTAATTTGGCAAAAAGTGAGGGTAAGGAATGCAAATGGTTATCCTGTATAGTAACTGGGATCAGTTACTACAATGACCCCTTTTGTCACTTTATTCCTGGAAGAGAGTATATATGTATTTTTTTAGTCTCTTGTTTAGTCCCACATTTAATAATGTAATATGGCAAGGGATTCATCCTTAGCTCTACCTTTTTCGATCATCCAAAAAAAAATCACCCCCTTTTTCTCCCCCTCCCGATCCTGTTTACCCTCCTTGATCCTCCTCCCCAAGTTCTTCTCAATAGGGACCTCTCCGACTATATACAGCACCGTGTGCGAAAAAGATTGTATGTCATCTCTACAACTCTGTCTATGGCCTTAAGCAGTCTTCTCGGTCTTCATACGGCCAGCCCATACGGGTTTTTCAAATATATCGGTTTTGTATTGAAATGCGGTTGATTCCTCTCTTTTTTGTTCGTTGTTGAAACTAGGGCATGATCATTCTACTAGTCTATTTGGATAACATTTTCATCACAAAGATGCCTTTGTTAGGATCTTTAGTCAAAACAAATCTTTCAAGTCACTATCACACCATTGACCAAGGTAGTTTGCAATAGTACTTTCTTGACATTGAGGTTCCTCGCAGAACGGTTCCTTCTATGAAGTATAGTTTAGATCAATTGAGATTTTTTTTATTTTCTTGGCTGTTGCCCTGCTCATACTCTTTTAGATCAAAATTTTTTTGGTTGTTGCCCTGCTCATACTGAACATATATTTTGTGAGCAAGTATTGGTTCTCTTCTTAGATTTATATTTGTGCTGCATTCCATTGACATGTTATTTTCTTGCTTCAAATTTTTGTTGATTAATATATGTTCTCTTCCATTCGTGTTTCTTCATCATACCCTTTAGTTTTTCTTCGTCATACGCGATCAGGTCTGTTCTACTGGCCTGTTGAAATTGTAGATTGAAGCTACTCGATTTCTCTTATTGTATGTCGAAGTGAAGGTGCGAAAGTTAAAGAAACTATGCCATCATATACAAAATCGTGTGGAATTTTCAGTGATATAAAAAAGTTGCTTCTTTCTAATACTGTTATTTGCTCTTCCCATTTTAGTTGCTTTTACCACTTTAAAACATGTTAAAGACTATTGACTGCTGGTTGGACTTCCAGGTATCTGAATGCCAGAACTTGTTTTTGTCACCAAAACTACTGTGATTGTCCTCAAACCGCATTTGGTAGATATTTCCCGAAGAGACATCATGACCTCATGTCTACTAGAAAATAGTTCGTTGTAAGTATTCATTGATTGATTAACAGCTTCTTTTCAATATGTTGTCTGATTTGTCCTATTTTTTTGTTTTTGTGAGCTAATAATGTCACATTTGAAGTTCAGTCTACAAAAAGATGACATTTTATCTGGTGAGCATATCTATTGCTAATATCTCCTTATGATCATGTATGCACCCCCCTCAATTAACATGTTTTTACTTACTATGCCTTCGAGATTTTGTTGATTAGTACTTTCTGATTCGTTCTCTAGTTGTTGAAAACCTGTATTAATCTACTATTTCTTGACTATATTCAAGCATGACTGTTCAATTGTACTGTTAGACTTGTAGATCGAAACTCCTAAATTATCCAATTGCTGTTGTTTTATGTCAATTGTTTGAAAGTTTTTTGAGACAAAAGGATAGCTATTTAACCTAGAAATTTAGGCTAAGTATCCAGCCCAAAATTTATATTAATAGTAACCTTCTGCCATACATGTCCACAAAAACTGTTATAAACTGTTCATCAGCCAAATATAACACTAAGTGACTAAAGTCACATCAGAAGACCTAACATATTACAAACTTCCAAATTTTAAAGTCTCTTACTGCTTTTTAAAACTACCTTACATTCCTTGACTACTAAAATCCCTCTACTGCATTGTCTACATAACTACCTTTATTACCAATTGGCTAATAAATTGGAAGAGAAAATAGACTTACAACTTATTCAGAATGGAATGGGATATGGTAATGGTAGCATTTATTTGACGAAGGAGAGAAAAAAATAGAACCGTTGAAAGTAAGTATAAAAATGTATCGATACTCTTTTACATAATATCATTAGTTTGGCTTGTAATTGGGCAGGTACATTAGCTAGCAAGAAGAAAGACGAGCTTAAAATGCCAGTTATGAGATAAACATGCAGTTACAGCTCTTCAGGGTCCAGGAGGGAGGAAACCAGGCAGTAGATCAATAGGTAGCATAGTAAAATAGAGCAGCTGGGTGCAGAATTAGGAGTTGTAACTTGTAAGTCTATTTTCTCTCCAATTTATTAGCCAATCGGTAATAAAAGTAGTTATGTAGACAATGCAGTTGGGTGCAGAATTAGGAGTTGTAAGTCTATTTTCTCTCCAATTTATTAGCCAATCGGTAATAAAAGTTTATCAGATAATTTACAATAATTGAGGACATAATCCCTGATACGAGAGACTAAATCACATTCCACAAATAAATGATAAGCTGATTCATTAACCAACTGACATCCCACACAAATCACTTGTATTCAGTTTGTTATGATACAACAACCAGATCAAATTTTTTTTTTTACTTTCTAAGGGAATTCAATAACTTCTGTAAATACTTACCAACAGACTTATAATACCCCACTATATTAAGAAATTTATATCAAGTTTTTACTGAGTATCGACCTTATTGTGTCCATCTCCACCTCACTTCATCTGTTTCATGAAAATTATAAGAATGAAGAAGAGTAACTAAATCATTATAATCAATTGTGTGGAAGTTACAGAAACCTTACTATATTATTCTCTATGTACACCTGTTACTGATGTTTACCCTACAATTATCCCCAAGCTACAGTAAGAGTAAGTTGTTCTTGGGACTCCAACCTGATGTTAATTTGAACTCATTGATATTGCAATCCCTGTTGCTTCCACAACAACCTATTGAGTTGGGTTCCCTGTTGGTATGCCGATTTGTCTGAGCTGAGCGGAAATTGGATTTGAGATGAAGTGTTTTGAGGAGGTCGAACGGTCTGTTATCACGAGATTGGAAGGAGTATAACTAATTTTCTGACCTAATTAGGTGTTAGAATTTTACAAGAAAACTGTGTACGTGAAGAGGAAGCAGAAATTTGGAGAGAGTTTGCAGATCGCTCCAGAGGAGATGGTTCAGGAAAACCACATTGATATCTCTTCGAGTTCTTGATTTTGATATCTTCGTTGTACTCTCAGTTGTATTTTCAAACGGTCCGTTATCGCAAGATTGGGAAGGGGTATTCCTGACCTAATTTCATTTACGAAGGTGTGAGAATTTCACAAGGTGACTGTGCAGTTTCGAGAAGAGGTTGAAGAAATCGGGAGAGAGTTTGCGGATCGCTCCGAAGGAGATGGTTGGGGAAAACCAAATTGGTTTGTCTTTGAGTTCTCGATTTTGATATTTTCTTTGTACTCTCAGTTGTATTTTCCTTTCTTGGTGTGTGGTGATCCATTGGTTGATATGTAAGAGAAGTTAGGGAGTCGGTATATTCCTTTATTCTAGTAGTGGAGTTTTTACTTGTTGGATTTTGATCATCCAGCGGTTTTTTGTCACTGGATTTTCCACGTAAAAATCGATGTATGTTGTGATTGTGCTCTTTGTGTTGGGTTAATTGTACATTTGTAGATTTTTACGATTTAGTTCAGTCCTCTTAAATTTTCTTTTCCGTCAGGAACGGTATTATCCTGTTGCATTCAGAGGCTCAGTTCCCAACAATATGTATCAGGACTTGTGGTCTTGGAACATTTTGGCAGTGACACATGAATCCCCCAATAAATGAAAATATCGGGGTATTCATCTTCTCTTCTTCTTTTTTGCACATCACTATTCTGAGCTCATTTTTTTATTTGATCATGGTGTACAACTTATAATGCCAAGCCACAGATTCGTGCTGTTTTGTTAAGAAGTACCTGCCGATGGAAACATTCTTTGAACGTTGTTCTTGTAACTTGATGGTGTGCAAATTTCAGGTAGCATGACCTCATTTGCACTAGGAATTTTCCTCGGAACTCGATATGGACTTGTTATCATCTCCTGCTGTTCACTGTGTTGTTCTGAAATCCTCTCTTTATAAGGGATCAATTTTTCTTTTGAAGCCGAGTCTAAAGGAGAGCCATATTTTCTTTGGTGAGCGAGGCTATTTATAGTTTGCTTTGTCCTGCAATCAGTTAACATGTTTATGTGGATTATATTTATTGTTAGAGACACTGTAGATTCATTGATTCCATGTTCTAACGTTTATTGCCGTCTAGTTAAATTTGTAATGGCATTGAAATGCTTTTTTCTGATATTGCTAGTTCCGCTTTCACATTATTGATCATTTCTTCATTTAAATTGTTAGAGATCCTTGCCTGGTGGGTGGACTTCAGCTAGCGGAATGCCACAAGTTTTTCTTGGCGCTAGACTGTTCTTGGCGTTTTACCTCATGATTAACCCTACTTGCCCAAGCTGCAATCAGGTCATGTTCCTCCAATTTAAGGTATGTCAACTAGAATTCATTGATATTGAAAGTCATGTGAGGTAGCCTCTCAGAACTAAGAATTTGTGGTCATATTACATTTTAGGTAGCCTCTCGCTGCGCCGGAAGCAAAAATGCATCTTGCTGGATAATTCATAGGTAAACCTGATACTTCAATATTATCTCTTGAAGTACATGGCTTAGTCATTGCAGATAAGGCATTCCATAATCCATACATACTATGCCCGTCTGTTGTTTAATTGACACGGAATTAACAGCTCTGTTCTCGTGCAAGTAAGCTTTTACTTTTGTGGAGAAAAAGAAATGTAGGCTCTAATTGGATTGTACTTGGATTTGAATACAAGCAGGAACCCAATTTAAACTGATCTGATGGGAAGAAAATCCAACACTAAGGGTGCGTTTGGTTTGCAATTACATTACATGATTTGATCATATGCTCCAACCAAACATGGTAATATAATTGTAATTTTATTATATTACAAACTTTATGCGATTAAGATTACAATGCAATGAGCCAAATACAACCTAAGCTTTAATTTCTTGAAGAACAGTAAATAGTAAAACTTTTTAAGTCCTTCCTCTGCAGATTATGTGTGGTTGCATTAATGTGACAGTCCATGCAGAATGTATTAATAGAAAATTACATAATAAGCATCACACTTTTAGAATATTACAAAAGAAGCATCAAGTTTCAAAAATTGCCAAACGGACACCGGATCGGACTTCTAAAGTCTGGACCCTCCTAATATGCTAATCTTGCAATTAAAGAGCGGCCGGACTTCAAAATTCCGGTAGGTGACGTCATGAGGTGACGCAAGGAGCCAGACTTTTGAAATTCGGGTGCTCCTATTTATTTGGGTAGATGGGGATAGACGGTGGGGGTTGGTATTTGGATGCGAATGAAGAAAAAATAAATATATAAACCGGACTTTTGAAGTCCGGCCCACGCTGCTGACGTCAGCAACCGGACTTCAAAAGTCTGGCTCCTCCTAATTTCCTCCTAATCTAGTCTAATCGGAAGAAGAAGTTTGGTGACATCACCAAACGGACATTTGAAGTCCGATTGGTTGCTTTTTCTACAATTTTATGAAACTTAATGCTATACTTGGAATTACATCAAAGTTTAGTGTTGTATGTGAAATTTTCTGATGTATTAATACCCATTTATAGGTACTATAAACACTTTGTTATAGATATGGTTAGGCCAGATTTTAATATTACTCGTGTCCATCTCAGAAAGGGGTTGATATAATATATATATATATATTAAAATAAAGGGCAAGTTTATGAAATGTCCAAAAAATGAAAAAGTTTTATGAAAAATCCAGCGCGCAATAACATTTCATCGCGTGCCCAGAATTAACAAAAAATATATAAAGAGGGTTTCGAATGACCTTTTTGTCCTTCCTTCTAATTTATTGAAAACACTCACGAAACTACTCTTAAAAAAATGTTTCGATACTTCATCTTCTTCCATACGCTGCTCACTTTCGAATCTAGGTTTTCTCCTAAAAAATTTTCAAAAATTCGTCGAAAAATTTCGTAAAGACCGAGACAAACGACAAAAGTGCTAAAACGGAGGTCCAAACATCATTTTTTTTTTACAATTCTAAAATTTCGGAAGGTCGAATAACGGAGAAGCAGTTAATCTCAGACTCCTCGAAGATACGCTCATTTTGCGACAAATCGGACCTCGTTTCGACCTCCCAGTCAAAAGTTATGGCCCTCCAAAGTTTCAACTGACCATAAAATGCAGGAGAATGGCCATTCTCCGTGTTAGAACACGAAGAATGTTAATTTCGCATGAGGGTGGCCATTCTCCGTGTTAGTAACACGGAGAATGGCATTCTCCCTCTTAATTTACACGGAGAATGGCCATTCTCTGTGTTAGTAACACGAAGAATGACATTCTCCGTCTTAATTTACACGGAGTATGGCATTCTTCGTCTTATTTTTCACGGAGAATGACCATTCTCCGTGCTAAATTACACGGAGAATGGCCATTCTCTGTCTTAATTTACACAGAGAATGACCATTCTTCGTGTAATTTAAGACGGAGAATGGTCATTCCAGTGTTAAAACGCAGGAGAATGGCCATTCTCCGTGTAAATTAACACGGAGAATGCCATTCTCCGTGTAATTTAAGACGGAGAATGGTCATTCCAGTGTTAATTCGCATGAGAGTGGCATTCTCCGTGTTAGTAACACGGAGAATGGCATTCTCCGTCTTAATTTACACGGAGAATGGCCATTCTCTGTGTTAGTAACACGGAGAATGACATTCTCCGTCTTAATTTACACGTTGAATGGCATTCTCCGTCTTAATTTACACGGAGAATGATCATTCTCCGTGCTAAATTACACGGAGAATGGTCATTCTCCGTCTTAATTTACACAGAGCATGACCATTCTTCGTGTAATTTAAGACGGAGAATGGTCATTCCAGTGTTAAAACGCAGGAGAATGGCCATTCTCCGTGTAAATTAACACGGAGAATGTCATTCTCCGTGTAATTTAAGACGGAGAATGGTCATTCCAGTGTTAAAATGCAGGAGAATGGCCATTCTCCGTGTTTGCCATTCTCCGTGTAAATTAACACGGAGAATGACCATTTCCAGTGTTAAAACGTAGGAGAATGACCATTCTCCGTATCATTTAGCACGGAGAATGATCATTCCCGGTGCTAAATTACACGGAGAATGGCCATTCTCCGTGTTAAATGACACGGAGAATGATCATTCAAATGTTAAAACACAGGAGAATGTCATTCTCCGAGTTAGAAACACGGAGAATGGCATTCTTCTTGTTAAAATGCAGGAGAATGACTACTCTTCGTGTTATATCGACGGCGAACAGTTGACAGAAATCTAATTTTTTGTTTTTTTTTGTTTTGTGGAAAGAAATTTGACATGAATAAAGATTCAAGGGTTCTCGTTTTTCTTTCAAAACGATGCTAACTCTTATGGAAAAAAGAAGAATATCTTCTCTCCGTAATTGACCTAATTGTCGGAAAAGAAGAAGATGAGCGATGATCGGAGTTCGAGCATGACTTGAAGAATGGAAATGGCCGAGGATTTTGAAATCATGTTAATGGAAAGATTGATAGTCATGCGAGCGTGGCTCGGAATCGACGAAACGCATATGCGGAGTGTATACGATAAGTTCTGGCGTACCTCGCTCGACTGTTATAGTTCCATGTCTAGGCACGATTAAGTCTTGGCCATAGAAATGGTAGGATGGCTTGCCTTCAGGAAAGTCTCGAGGACGAGACTTGTTCTGAGTGGTGTATGTTGTAGTGTCCCGTCCCGCAAAGTCAATCGGAGGAATCGAAACGCCGACGGCGTTCGGACTTAGCCTTGCAACTGCTGCTCGAAGGCTCGCTCGGTCGAGGCAACTCCTCGCACAGGTGGGGTAGTTTCGGTGAACTCGCCTCATCTTAACCTCCACTTAATAACTCGTATGTTTTCAACTTGCACAAGTTAGGATTGTTAATAAAAGCGACACATCCACATAGCTAAGGAAATAATTCCGACCCGTCGGAATGTCTTAGAACATGGAAAATGGTCCCACGGTCTGCTTAGAAGTCGTCTCAGCATGCTTTCAAATGACACTCGATCCTTCGTTCCCGTGGCTTGGGAGAAGGAAGTTGGCTTAAGTTGCCATGACACTCGAATGAGCCTAAGTCATAGGCGTCGTCCGCATGAATGCTTAATAAAGCATGCATGGTCCCGTCGTTTTGCCCCAATGCTTGTATTAGCCTAAGTCATAGGTGTCGCCCGCATGAATGCTTGATAAAGCATGCACGGTCCCGTCGTCCAAGGCTTGGCATAGCCTTCGTACGTCCCGTAGGTTAAAGTCGTATTGCACGGCTTGTTGGCTTAAGTCTAGGCACCCGAGAACTTGGTTGTTCAAGTCGACCCCGTGCATAGCACGTTCCCTCGACGCGGAGCTCGGCGTAGCCTTTGCTCGTCGAATCGCTGCCCGAATAAGTTAGACAAGAGTTATGTTGGGCTATCGAAGCCATTTCTAGCACTGTCCCGCTCTAGCTGCGGTTGTCAAGTCGCGTAGTCCCTCGAGAGCAAGGCTCGTCGTATAAAGTATATGACTTGAGCAATAGCGTCGCCTAGAGAACCAGGCCTATCTAAGGCACGAGCCACGGGTCGTTAAAAGATAAGTATGCCACGGACAAGGAACACGTTATGTTCAAGTTAAGCTAGAAGACTATTTAGTAGTCGTTCCCTGGGTTCAAAGGATAGAAGTCCACGCGACTGGTTGTCGTCGAGATCGGTCCCGCTACTTGGGAGTCTCGCTAAAGTCTTGATAAGGAAGTGCACGAGATCGGTCCCGCTACTTGGGAGTCTCGCTAAAGTCTTGATAAGGAAGTGCACGAGATCGGTCCCGCTACTTGGGAGTCCCGATAGAAAGAAGGAAAGCATTGTCATGTTAAGGAAGGATCGGTAGATCGAGTTGAGTCTTGCATGGTCATTGGACAACTTGTCGACAAGGTTAGGTCTTCTCGAGTGATCGTCGGGGCACCGGGATCACGTCGGCCCGGGAGAAGCGAGTGAGGCTCAAGTAGGATGCTGGATAACCGCATGGGAGACTTCGGCGCCTCCGGGCTAGCTACCCGTGTAGGGACGAGCCGATATCCCCGAGCCGAGATCCAAGATAGCTTGACATTGCTAGTGACCACTCATGTAGATGGGTCGGCAGAATAGCGGCACACCGCGTGTATGCCTTTGGATTGGATCTAGAGCTTGAATGCAGGTCTAGTCGGTAACACAATGTCTGGGCCTAAGATTGGGCTGCAGCATAGGCACCGTGCTTGGCACGATACTTGACGTCGGTATGTCCATGAAATTAACATTATGTTTCACAAGTCCTGTCTAAGTTAGCAAATGAGTCAAACAGGAAGGCCGCAAGGCGGTAGCATGATAAGTCTTGATAAGTTGCGAGGCGCGGCCTCAATCTTGAAGCATGAACAAGTCTAAGCAAGGTCTTAAGGCACAAATCAAGTCTAGCGGCACGACCAGCACGAGTCGTCCCCTTACCGTCTTTGGCCCTTGACGTCGTTGGCACGATAATTGGTCTAGTAGGCTTAAGTTTAAGTAAAAGTCTTGGCACGGCCGAGTTCACATAAGTTGCTCCTCGGCGAAGCACTGTCGCGATTATGTTGAAGACACAAAAAGAGTATGGCACGATCCTGCCGTCCCGAGTTGAATTTTGGTCAAGTACCTAGGCGATGAGGCACCGCCTCGATCGAATTATACGTTGGCATTGTAGCACGACCATGTCGTAACACATCGGTTTGGTCAGGCGTCGTAGTCTTAAAACTGATCCTAAGGCAAGACTAGCAAGACAATCGAAAGGGACTTGTAATGCACAAAGTAAATGAATGTGTCGATTTTGTATGGGTGGGCGAAGAGCTCACTCCACCAGTACAATTGAGTACTGACACCCACACAGTCTTCATGTGCAGGCACAGGTAGAAGCTCGTGGCGCGGAGCTCGCTTGGATGCGTCGAGGCACGGAGTTCCTTGGCGACTCGAAGCGTGCGGCCGCGTGGACTCAAGACTTATACAGGACATAATGTATGGACATCGCCTTCCGAAGCTTCCGCTGGCTCAAGCATTGTATCGAGAGATGAGAGAGAGCAGAGTGACTTCTAAATGAGAGAAAAGTGAGCACGAGAGACTTGTAATCATGGTCTTGCACCTATTGTAATCTGATTGTTCAATATCAATAAAGAGTTTTTTCGAATAACTTGTGTTTTGTCTTTAAATTTCCGCTGCATGTTCAATGTTTCTGCTTGGGACTTCTGTGCGACGATCCCGTCGTCGCCGATACAATCGGTCGTTATGAAACTGTCTTGCACGAGCGCAATCTAGACTCGTGCGGCATCATGCCTTAGTGTCACGACCCGCACCCTAGAGTTAGGGCACGAGAACGTAACAACGCCCAGCCTACGCCGCAGTGTCGGCGGTAGAACGATGTCCTATGTCTCAATGCATCTAACAGTATAAGACTAAACAGTTTATACTCCCCGAATGGGGGTGACATAGCAGAATGTAAACTCAATCACATCTAAGGTAGAGCATAAAGGAAGATAGATAAAACATGAAATCCAAAAGAGATACAGGAGATAGAAGTCTAAGTGTCTAAGATACATAACCCAGAAATACATCTCAAAACTCAGATACAGTAATCCATAAAATAAATACAACTCCAGACAACTGAAAAATAGCTAACTAAACAACCTCTAATGTGTCTCCTCTAGACTAGCAGGAAATCTCCAAGCTATCTGTAAAATTTGTCAACGTATCCTGTCAGGAAAATGAACAAGTACAAACACCAACAGCAGTTCCATATGAATTGAGAAATACTATAAGAGACAGTAATAATGAAATACAAGACAAAGATATCGGCGACTTGGGAACCATTTGAAAGCCGAGTTACAACCCTTAAACCAAACAAGGACCGGGGTTATAACCCTTCTTCCAAACAGAACCTAGTCCAATAACCATGGTACAGTACGAAACAGGTAGACAAAGATATCGGCGACTTGGGAACCATTTGAAAGCCGAGTTACAACCCTTAAACCAAACAAGGACGGGGTTGTAACCCTTCTTTCAAACAGAACTTAGTCCCGAAATCACGGTACTGTATGAAACGGGTAGAGCATGTGAGAAATGAATCATAGCATGGTGAAGGTACAGTAAGTAAAGGTGAACTGGAAATATATGATATGACAACAAATGTAAAAAAGTGATTTGAACTATTAGAGCGATATGTGATCGGCTAGGGAAGCAAGAGATGGTTATCCACTTGGCCCGGCAATCCGCGGTGACCTCAACGGAGAGACATGCCGTCCAACCTGGATAACTGACAAGGGGGGTATCTTCCACACCCTACGTGAGGTGAGGGTGGCGCTAGCAAAATATAGTTACAGGGAGGCTTTGATCACATAACCCCTAATAATTCCTCCATTCCCGAGTAGTATCACGGATCCGGACATGGCACGTCATGACACAAGGTTCGAGAGCAGGGGGCCAGCCCACTCCCAAATCAATGTCTATACAAGTACAGGAACACGTAAATATCTCATACCCATATACCAAGAAAGTCCAGGAATGACATCTCATGACAGGATCCGACGTATACTAGTCCGTGAACCGTCGTGTCGGGAATCAAGTAAAACACTACGACTGAATCGGATATAGTAGATATCAAGACAATGAAAACTATCAGTGAATGTACTCGCCTGATAACCTGAGCAGCAGATAAGTAGAGAGGGTCCAACTGAAGCCACATAGTCCTATTTAAAGCAACACAGGTTACAAGGTATTCAAGTTGTAATAAATAAATCTCTACAAGCAATCTATCTTATACTAGGTTCTTCTAAGTCAAAACGACTCTAGGTCAACTCCGGTCAATAATCTAGTCAAACTAGGTCAAGTGTTGACTTACAGTTGACTTTGGGTCAACTGGTCAACTCTGGTCAAACAGGGTCAAATCTAGTCTAATTATTGAAAATATAAAGTGTACTTCGTTATTCGTACGTCGAAACTTTCGACACGCAAATCGAGATAAGAATATCAATGGTAAGGTTGATAATCTTATTATGGTGTTCCACGTGTCCATCTTGTCAATTTCAGCGATGTGAGATCACTGGAATTGACTGAGCTCAGTTTCGTTGTACTAATCCCGAAATACGAGCATTATAAGAATTAATTATTAATTATTTATAACAAGGCTAAACTTAGAGAAACTATCAACAAACATTGTCGGACGATGAAATAAATATCGCCAACGTGTCCAGAATGGTCAAATTATTTAGGATAGCCTACCCAACGGTCCAATTTGGACACAAGGACAAAAAGGTAATTTTGGGTCAAAACGGTGTCCGTGTCGGAGCCGTTTTGCACAAAAAAACGTGCAAGAAAACAAGTCTATAAAATATAACAAATTATATGTCCACGCAACCAGAATGACGATACGAACCCAACGGTATCTCCAGAATTGGATTCCGTTGACCCGATCTCATTTTGGTCCGTTGACCAGAACTTGGAATTCCGGTTTGCACGGAAATGCGTGCCGGAGCCAATGTTCTCAAAACTTAGCAAACTACCTGTCAACGAGTCCAGAATGATGATACGAACTCAACGGTATCTCCGGAATTGGATTCCGATGAGCCGATCTCAAAATGACCCGTTGACCCGGATATTGGTATCCGACTTGCACCGAAATACGTGCCGGATCCAATGTCCACCAAAATCTAGCAAATTATATGTCAACGAGTCCAGAATGACGATACGAACTCAACGGTATATCCGGAATTGGATTCCGATGAGCCGATCTCAAAATGATCCGTTGACCCGGATATTGGTATCCGACTTGCACCGAAATGCGTGCCGGATCCAATGTCACCAAAACCTAGCAAATTATATGTCAACGAGTCCAGAATGACGATACGAACTCAACGGTATATCCGGAATTGGATTCCGATGAGCCGGCGTCAAAAAGTTCCGTTGACCCAGAAAGTGGGACCCGCTTTGCACCGAAATGCGTGTCCGGGCCCACGTTCTCCAAATCTAACAAATTTTATATGAAAACATGCCAGAACGACGCCACAAGTCTAATGGTGGTGTCAGAAATGAAATCTGGAGTCCCGTGTTCAAAAATAAAATTTTACAAGTTGGAAATTACGAATTTGGACGGCCAACTTTGGCGTCGAATTCAACCAATCAAACAAGCTCACAATGAAACGAAACTGGAGGGGTAGTAAGAGGGTTATACCAGCTTCGCACCGGAACAGGTAGCACGCCAAACGGAGCTGCGGTGGAGGAGATACAAGCAGACGAAGTTGGCCCCACGAAATTGTTCAAATTTAATACAATTTAAACGGTCAACTTGGTGGCCGGTTTTGATGTATCAACCGATAAAATTAACGGACGAAAATTGACATGAGCGAAGGTGGATATACCGAGATTGTGACGGAGCGAAGAAATCGCCGATCCAACGGTCGGATTTCCGAAAAAACGCGCGCGAAGTCGCTGCGACGGGGCGACATTTCAGCTTCGTTCCCGAGCTCGTCACGACGGGACGTCGTTCAAAACGCACAAATCGCCTCGACGGCGCGTCCCGGAGGACGGTGGCCGTCAGGGGACAGTAGTCGGAGTGGGGCGCACCCACGGGGGAGGTTCGCCGGAGCCACGGCGGCGCGTGGCGGCGGCCAGCGCTCACACACGCGCGCGCTGCTTGCTGCCGCAGCTGCTGCCAGCGCGCGGGGCGGCGCGGCGACGCGCGGGGCGGCGCTGCGACGTGGGGGGAGGGGGCGGGGCGGCGCGACGACGGTGTAGGTGGAGGAGGTGGTGGCGACTCGGGCTTGGGGTGGTGATGGCGGTTGAAGAAGGAGGAGGAGGAGATCGAGTCGACGATGGTGGTGGTTGCCGACGATGAGGCCGGCCGGGGGGCCATGGGGAGAGGAGGTCGTCGGGTTGGCCATGGGGGGGTGGTCGTATGCATGGGAGAGGTGGAGGTGAAGTATGCTGCTGTTGGAGTGTGTGTAGAATAGAAATAAAAGGGAAGAGAGAGAATAGAGAGAGGATAAGAGAGAGAGAGAAAGATTCTCTCCTCATAACTAGGGCCGGCCACAATGTGGCTGTGAGTGAGTGTGGGAAGTTTGAGAAATGAATGGTGATGATTTATTGGGAGGGAAAATCTAATGGCCAGAAATTAATGTGCTAAATGGGTCATTCCAAAGGATTTTAATATCAAGGAATTTTCTATTAAATATGGAAAAATAGGTAAAAGAGTACATGGTATTTTTTTTGGGCAATAAAATATGAGGGTGTCATGATGGAAAATAACATGGAGCTGGGCTGGACTCGGTGGAGCCGGATTGGGTCAAAACTGGACATTATGCAATAATTGAATTAAAAAAAGACGTTGATGATCATGAGCAAATAAGTAGCACATGAGGATTCCAATAAATGGGACAGAAGTGGCGGACGGGTAGTAGGCTCAATGTGGGCCATGTCCAGAGTTGGGGCTGACAGGTTTTGGTCGACAGGGGACCCACAAATCAAGTTGGAAGATGAATGTGACGTCGTGGAGTGAAATAAAATCGGGTCACATGTCGGGAAAGTTGTGCGAATCAAATGGAGCACAAAATGACGTGTCTGAGTGGGACACGAAGGTCATGGGTGACGAGCGTCTCGAGTAGATCAAGCATGAGAAGTTGGTTTCAGGAAACTGACTGGTCTTGCGCTCCCAAATTAAAAGTCACGGTAACGTGCTAAAAATGATCAAGGAAAAGAGTGGAAAAATCAATTAATAATCAAATGGTCTAATTCGACCAGAAGTTCAGCGAAGCAAAAAGAGCACAAGGGAACAAGTTTGGATGGGACACTATATACCGTCATGAAGGTAATCCTGTCCACTCCAAAACTCGTGAAGAAGATTTCCAGAGTTGAACATCCCTGACACTCCAAATATCAATGGCACGGAAAAGTACACTTAAAGATAAATAAACAGAAAAATTATTTACCGAAACCAGATCAATCAGAAAATTAAAATAAAAATAAATAAAATAAATAAAAAAAATTAACCCGAAATTCAGGGTGCTCACATCCTACCCACCTTATAAAAATTTCGTCCTCGAAATTAAAACGTCCATACTCCCTCTAGGTCAAACCCCCACAATCAAAGTCCCAGAACTTAAACAAATCATACCATCAAAAAAAGAACGGCATACAGGGTCATGGCATACAGTGGTAGAGAAAGTCTCATCTAGGTATACTAGTCATGCTAAACCAAAACAGTCATAGGGTATCAAAACACACAAGCAATCCAGGGTGCTAAACAAAAAGTTACAGAGACAACAAACCATCAAAACTGTAAGACAGTCTACCATCCTATATGAAAACTGGTACTCATCAAAAAAAATAAAATGAAGGTAACTACCAATTATCTGGAAAAAAGGTACTATTCAAGGAAAAATCAAAATCACTAGTTAAGGAATAAAAGTCAATTGCATGGAAATCCAATCACAATATATACAGAGCGTTAGAGAGGGAAAAAAAACTAGCATTATGTGTATAGGGACATGTTCATATGGTTAGATTGTAGGCGTGTGTGTACGTGAATACATATGAAATTGTATATGAGAAATTGGGTTCCAAAAATTCGTATTAAGGGTTAATATGCACACAGTCTCAGATTGACAAATTTAACATAACTTCACCAATTCTTCTAAAATTAAAACCCTGTAAATATCATACATGTGCAGTTATGTAGAAAAAACTAATAACATGAAATTTATATTTAAATTACGAATTTAAACTGGAAAAGCAGAAAATCAGAAATATTGAGGTTTGACAATTTAAACATCAACAACATATTAATATGTATTTAGACAGGTGGGAAATCAAGTGTAGCATGCATACGTGTCAGGCAAAGTGTTTGTGTCCACTATAACTATA
Organism: Iris pallida; assembly: GCA_029216955.1. Classification (NCBI taxonomy): domain Eukaryota; kingdom Viridiplantae; phylum Streptophyta; class Magnoliopsida; order Asparagales; family Iridaceae; genus Iris; species Iris pallida. The sequence goes on along the minus strand of JANAVB010038615.1, from coordinate 9,433,771 downwards.
TTCTCATGTCCCCATATAAATATCAAATTCTACCTCAAGACCAACATTTAGATTCCTACCAAAATTGTAAAGCAGGTGATTGACGTAATCAAGACAGTTTTATTATTATTAATACAAGAATAATAGCAAGAAAGAAATAACGATAAAATCTGTTTTGTTTATCTGTTTAAAGAAGAACCATTTTGAAACCCAGAGCTAAATTATCAAATCCAAGATAAGTCTAGCAAAATTATCGATTCATTGCATTAAGAAGAAACTCATAGCAAGAAGTTACGCAAAGGTTTATAAAAACAGGCAAACCTACTCTTAAGTTAAATAATGAGAAGCAAACAAAACAAAACAATTAATAATTAATTTTTTTTTAAAAAAAATTTTTTTAATTTTTTTTTTTTGAAGGACAGAAACAAAAGTAGAGAAAACATGTTTCGAAAATATTTAAGGTACAATCTGATAATCATATGCGTCTGTCCAAAATCATGGTACACTAAATTCTCGTCATACTAGTAAGCAAGGCTACGATAATCACAGAGTCCTCGACTTAGGCACATACCTCTAAAATCATGATATTTAACATTTTCGCGATGCCGCTAGCTTGGCTGCGAAAATCTTAAATTTCCACACCCGAGAGATATATCCAAGTCAAACTATATGTCCTCACCATGCTGGCTAATATGACTGTAGAAGACTAGACTCCATAACTTAGATGACCTAGCCCATATAATTTCATCTTGCCAAAAATTAAATTAAATCAACAATGAATACCCAAAAATCAACTCAAATTTATCAACGAACTTCAAAATTCAAAAATGAACAAAATCCATCAAAATACAAACTCGGATGCAACAACTATCATCAAGATTCAAAATTCCACAATCTTCATCAAAATCAATAAATACAAACTCAAATTCAATAATAATCCATCAAAATCAAATTCAACAACAGAAAGTAAAGATAAATCAAATCAAGGAAAAAGAGTTTTCAAATCGAAGTTAAATAAGATTCTCAAGGGTCGTCCGAGGAATCTCTCAAGGGTTCCTAACTGTGATTGAGTATCTTCAAAATATATCCTAATCCTACTGTAGGCTGTAGTGGTACTCTAGTTCGAATACCACTACACTTTTAGTCTCGACCTGCATGGGCCACCACTAAAAACGTGTCACGACCCGCACCCTAGAGTTAGGGCACGAGAACGTAACAACGCCCAGCCTACGCCGCAGTGTCGGCGGTAGAACGCTGTCCTAGGTCTCAATGCATCTAACAGTATAAGACTAAACAGTTTATACTCCCCGAATGGGGGTGACATAGCAGAATGTAAACTCAATCACATCTAAGGTAGAGCATAAAGGAAGATAGATAAAACATAAAATCCAAAAGAGATACAGGAGATAGAAGTCTAAGTGTCTAAGATACATAACCCAGAAATACATCTCAAAACTCAGATACAGTAATCCATAAAATAAATACAACTCCAGACAACTGAAAAATAGCTAACTAAACAACCTCTAATGTGTCTTCTCTAGACTAGCAGGAAATCTTCAAGCTATCTGTAAAATTTGTCAACGTATCCTGTCAGGAAAATGAGCAAGTACAAACACCAACAGCAGTTCCATATGAATTGAGAAATACTATAAGAGACAGTAATAATGAAATACAAGACAAAGATATCGGCGACTTGGGAACCATTTGAAAGCCGAGTTACAACCCTTAAACCAAACAAGGACCGGGGTTATAACCCTTCTTCCAAACAGAACCTAGTCCCATAACCATGGTACAGTACGAAACAGGTAGACAAAGATATCGGCGACTTGGGAACCATTTGAAAGCCGAGTTACAACCCTTAAACCAAACAAGGACGGGGTTGTAACCCTTCTTTCAAACAGAACTTAGTCCCGAAATCACGGTACAGTATGAAACGGGTAGAGCATGTGAGAAATGAATCATAGCATGGTGAAGGTACAGTAAGTAAAGGTGAACTGGAAATATATGATATGACAACAAATGTAAAAAAGTGATTTGAACTATTAGAGCGATATGTGATCGGCTAGGGAAGCAAGAGATGGTTATCCACTTGGCCCGGCAATCCGCGGTGACCTCAACGGAGAGACATGCCGTCCAACCTGGATAACTGGCAAGGGGGTATCTGCTACACCCTACGTGAGGTGAGGGTGGCGCTAGCAAAATATAGTTACAGGGAGGCTTTGATCACATAACCCTAATAATTCCTCCATCCCCGAGTAGTATCACGGATCCGGACATGGCACGTCATGACACAAGGTTCGAGAGCAGGGGGTCAGCCCACTCCCAAATCAATGTCTATACAAGTACAGGAACATATAAATATCTCATACCCATATACCAAAAAAGTCCAGGAATGACATCTCATGACAGGATCCGACGTATACTAGTCCGTGAACCGTCGTGTCGGGAATCAAGTAAAACACTACGACTGAATCGGATATAGTAGATATCAAGACAATGAAAACTATCAGTGAATGTACTCGCCTGATAACCTGAGCAGCAGATAAGTAGAGAGGGTCCAACTGAAGCCACATAGTCCTATTTAAAGCAACACAGGTTACAAGGTATTCAAGTTGTAATAAATAAATCTCTACAAGCAATCTATCTTATACTAGGTTCTTCTAAGTCAAAACGACTCTAGGTCAACTCCGGTCAATAATCTAGTCAAACTAGGTCAAGTGTTGACTTACAGTTGACTTTGGGTCAACTGGTCAACTCTGGTCAAACAGGGTCAAATCTAGTCTAATTATTGAAAATATAAAGTGTACTTCGTTATTCGTACGTCGAAACTTTCGACACGCAAATCGAGATAAGAATATCAATGGTAAGGTTGATAATCTTATTATGGTGTTCCACGTGTCCATCTTGTCAATTTCAGCGATGTGAGATCACTGGAATTGACTGAGCTCAGTTTCGTTGTACTAATCCCGAAATACGAGCATTATAAGAATTAATTATTAATTATTTATAACAAGGCTAAACTTAGAGAAACTATCAACAAACATTGTCGGACGATGAAATAAATATCGCCAACGTGTCCAGAATGGTCAAATTATTTAGGATAGCCTACCCAACGGTCCAATTTGGACACAAGGGCAAAAATGTAATTTCGGATCAAAACGGTGTCCGTGTCGGAACCGTTTTGTACCGAAAAACGTGCAAGAAAACAAGTCTATAAAATATAACAAATTATATGTTCACGCAACCAGAATGACGATACGAACCCAACGGTATCTCCAGAATTGGATTCCGTTGACCCGATCTCATTTTGGTCCGTTGACCAGAACTTGAAATTCCGGTTTGCACGGAAATGCGTGCCGGAGCCAATGTTCTCAAAATTTAGCAAACTACCTGTCAACGAGTCCAGAATGATGATACGAACTCAACGGTATCTCCGGAATTGGATTCCGATGAGCCGATCTCAAAATGACCCGTTAACCCGGATATTGGTATCCGACTTGCACCGAAATGCGTATCGGATCCAATGTCCACCAAAACCTAGCAAATTATATGTCAACGAGTCCAGAATGACGATACGAACTCAACGGTATATCCGGAATTGGATTCCGATGAGCCGATCTCAAAATGACCCGTTGACCCGGATATTGGTATCCGACTTGCACCGAAATGCGTGCCGGATCCAATGTCACCAAAACCTAGCAAATTATATGTCAACGAGTCCAGAATGACGATACGAACTCAATGGTATATCCGGAATTGGATTCCGATGAGCCGGCGTCAAAAAGTCCCGTTGACCCAGAAAGTGGGACCCGCTTTGCACCGAAATGCGTGTCCGGGCCCACGTTCTCCAAATCTAACAAATTTTATATGAAAATATGCCAGAACGACGCCACAAGTCTAATGGTGGTGTCAGAAATGAAATCTGGAGTCCCGTGTTCAAAAATGGAATTTTACAAGTTGGAAATTACGAATTCGGACGGCCAATTTGGCGTCGAATTCAACCAATCAAACAAGCTCACAATAAAATGAAACTGGAGGGGTAGTAAGAGGGTTATACCAGCTTCGTACCGGAACTGGTAGCACGCCAAACGGAGTTGCAGTGGAGGAGATACAAGCTGACGAAGTTGGCCCCGCGAAATTGTTCAAATTTAATATAATTTAAACGGTCAACTTGGTGGCCGGTTTTGATGTATCAAACGATAAAATTAACGGACGAAAATTGACATGAGCGAAGGTGGATATACCGAGATTGTGACGGAGCGAAGAAATCGTCGATCCAACGGTCGGATTTTCGGGAAAATGCGCGCAAAGTTGCTGCGACGGGGCGACATTTCAGCTTCGTTTCCGAGCTCGTCACGACGGGACGTCGTTCAAAACGCACAAATCGCCTCGACGGCGCGTCCCGGAATGCAGCATCCGTCGAGCAGATATTGCGGAGATCACCATGCAGGTCGGCGATGCCTCACCACACGAGTAGCTGAATTCAGGCACTCCAGGTATACGAAATGTGACCTTCTTTTCAGCACAGTCTATGGTTGCGTTGCACGGCCCGAGCCAATCCATGCCCAGTATGATGTCGAAGTCCTTCATATCTAGAACTATCGCATCAAGACCGATCTTTCGACCGCCGATACAGATAATCCCGCCGGCGCAAGCTAAGTTTGTGAGAATTGGTGCGCCCGAAGGTGTGCTTACGCTAAGGTCGAGATCTAATGATATTACAGGAAATTTGTGCTCGGCGACAAAATCCTCCGATATGAAAGTATGCGAGGCGCCTGAATCAAATAACACACGAGCAGGTACATTATTGAAATTTAACATACCTGTCACAATAGTGTCGGAAGTATACGCCTCGTCTCGAGTCATGGCAAAGACACGCCCCTGTGCATTAGGGCGTCGGGCTTGGTTGTCGGGTTGAGTGGGCTGAGGAGGTCGAGGCGCCTGTCCTAGATTCTCTTGACGGTGTTGTCGTGGTGACGCATTGTAATTTTGTCTCCGAGGCCAGCAATCCGCCATTTGGTGCCCCCTTTTTTCGCAAAAGAAACATCCCCCGTCTAAGACAGCACAGTCCCTTTCAGTGTGCCCGTAGTGGTTGCACTTGGCGCAGGGAGGAGATGGGTTCTGTCATTTATAGTCGCCGTTGTTTGGACGCTTTGACGCAAAATTGTTGCCTCCCGTATAGCTAGGACGTTTGTGATTTGAGTGACGCACAACGTCGGCAGCACCGGAAGGATGCAGACTCTCAAGACGGAGAGCGTGGTTTAGAGTCTCGTCCATGGTCTTGTACTCCGGGACCCCGACATGCGCACCGATAGAGTGTCGCAGACCCACTTCGAACCGTCGCACACGGCACTCTTCAGTAGGCAGAAACTGGCCAGCAAACTTAGACAACTTGTTAAATTCTGCGGCGTACTGTTCCACTGTCCTGCTCCCTTGCTTCAACTGCATGAATTCATTCTCCTTCGCTTGAAGAACGGCTGACGGAAGGTACTGGACTTTGAAAGCTTTACGGAACGTGGCCCAAGAGATCGGCGCGGTGGTGTTGTCCGGTCGGATCGCTCGCTTGTGTACGGCCCACCAGTCGTGCGCGTTCAACCGTAGTTGAAGTTGTGCGCAGGCGACTTGCTTCGACTCTTCAATGCCGAGAAGCTCAAAGTGATCTTCCAACTCTTTCAACCAGTCGATCGCTATGGAAGGACCCTCGGTGCCGCTGAAGGAAGTGCGGCACGCCTTCTTGAATTCTGACACTTCAAAGTTGTACTTTTTCAATGTCGCTGGTTGACGCTCGGGCTCCACCGTGTCGACTTCAATGGGTTGGATCGTCGGCTCGGTGGCAGTAGGTGCGGTGACGGTAGACGCAGTCGCAGAATTTCCGTTGGCCGCCATTGTCTGGACGATCTGCTGCAGGGTATCCAACTGCTTTTGTTGAAGTTTGGCATGTGCGTCAAAGCGAGCTTCGAAGCGAGCTTCGAACTGGGCCTGTCGTTCCTCTACCTGTTGATGCCGGTTCTCGGACTGGTTTCGCTGCGCCTCCATCATGCGCAGCATCCTTTCGATGGTATCGTTAGAAGGTCCGGCCCGCGGACGATGCGAACTACTAGAGCCGCTTGAAGCGCTCTGTTCTTGCTCGGCCGTGGGTTCCGTCACTTCTGCGATACGAAGGCAAACACATCAGTCACAATTTATTACGGACTCATTGTATGGAACAACTTATCTCATCGATGCGAGGTCAAAGGTTTGGAACTCTAGACGCGAGGCCAAAGGATGTAAAGCCGTGCTCTGATACCATTATGTCACGCCCCGATTCCGTAGAATCGATAGTCGTCCCCCGGGCGTGATGCCGTGCGAACCTAAGTTGCGATCGCACAAGGCATAGTCATAAGGTTATCCGAAACACAACATCAAGTTAGAGTACGCAGAGAAATTGAATGACACATTTGAAATAGAAATAGACTTTTTCATTGATGATAATAAAACTTTACATAGACTCCTTTACAATCATTGTCGCGCGGGCTACAACATGACTCGACTTACAAAATGAACGCCGATGAGATAGTCGTTCCATACATTACACCCTTTTATACAAGCAAAAACCATTACACATTTCCACCTGCGATCGAGGCGAGTCGAGCCGCCATCTTCTTTTGGACTGAGTGCGGGTCTTCTTCAAAAGGATTCCAGAAACAAGCCTTTACACGGACGAGGCTTCAAAAGTGTCCACGCCGCCTTGAGATTTTAGGTGGCACGCCCTTCGTGGTTCGGGGTACCTGCGTGGAGAGCGAGGATCAGTACATTACACTTTGTACTGGTGCGTGGCAAGTTAAGTTCCAAGCTCTCATTTGGTTGAATGAGTTTATATGACTTAGTTTATGAATGTTTCTAGCCATCCTAATGAATTTCAAGCATGCAATGACAAGCATAACGTAATTTACATTGGAACTTAACCCCGGCGGGCCGCGTCGCGCCTTATGAATACTTACCATGTTCTTCCCTGTCAATTGTTATCATTTTTATACCAAGTGCAATATTTCGTGTGATTGGTCACTGACACCACAAGCCATCCTGGACTTATAGCTTTGTTAGTCGGGGCCCTTTCAACGCAAGTAGCGAGCCCCGCTGAAAGTCCCCGCCTAACCCGTGCTATCATCTCGCACAGCTATACCGTGTTTCCTCCTAGGCCGAGTCGGTCCCGTGGCCCCGGGTTATCGCTCGAGGAAACTTTCTCCTTGTCGACAAGTTGTCCAATGACCGAGTTAAGACATTATTCAGTTATTAAGGTATAGCCTTCATTCTCTTTGAAACTTAATCATTTTACCGTGCTCGTGCCCTTGTATCCATTCTTTCTTCCGCAACAACACTATCGATTTACATAAGAAGGGGTCGAGAAGAGAAGGGTCAGCCACTCACCTTGAGTTTACTTCGGCGAGAGGACTTGTTGGTCGCGCTAGACGTCGCCTACGCGATTACCTGAAATCGCACAAGCAACCGATTAGAACACTGCATTATTCAAGGAGTTCGATAGAAAATGCGAGTTCGAAATGCAAGCCATAAAAATTATCGAAAACATTCACGAAAGCGCATTCAGAAAACAAAGCCAAAACCAACGCAAGCGACGTGAAAAGCAGAGCAACGGGAGGTCTCTCCCGACTCAGCCGCAGAGCCAATCCTCGAGGCGCAACCCGCTGAATATGGGACTTGGTTCCGAAGAAGACATTCCATAACGAGGAATGGATCTTAATTCAACCGTTCCCGTTCGATCGACTCGGCCGATCCCGACCTATCGGTCCCGACCGAATCGATAGCGACAGTGTTCCTTTCTCGCGCACCCCGTGGACAAGTACGGGGCACGATGTAGGGACGGGGCACTACAGAAATAATATCAAGAGAGATAATCATATGAAAAACAGGAAATACTCATATAAAAATCTGGAATCTACAGTACAGGATAATAATGTAGACAAGTATACCTTCCCACAGTTTCTAGCATGGTCTGGAACTGAAGCACACGCTCCAAGTCAAGTCTGGAAGATCCACCGGGTCGGTCTCAGACAATCTGGGAACAATCCAGGGTTGGTCAGGCCAACCGCAACAAGTACCAGAAAGGAAGGCTCAAGGACGGACGAAGAAAACCAGCATGATAAAATATGACAAGAATAACATCTAAAAACAGTAAATAAAGGTAAGGGATCGTGCGGTACCAACGCACGATAACAATCCACAAGTATAGTGAAGCTAACACAATCACAATCTTCCTAGCATCCACTAACACCTGCACTGCCAGCTGGAAATCAATATCAGCTGGCTAGCAGGCAACAAGCCAAACAACACAGAAGGACAAGCGGCCACACAATGCCTACGGCTTGCTATTATTAGCTAACTAGGGTTATCACAGGCCTAATTACTAACAAGATGCAATGAGACTTCAAAGTCCAGCTCCTGCTTGCTACTACCCGAATGGCCCCAGCAAAAGAAAAAGATAGATATAGCAGGCACACTGCAGTAAGATACATGTGCCCTAAAGAAGTGCCACACTCGACGGAGGGCTGGGAATGCGCTCATCTCGACGGATAGCAACAAATCCCTAGTATATATATAGATACATAGGGCCGAGGTCAGACAAGCAACAGGTCACTGGGAAGTCCCCATGAACTACATGATTAATCTAGTTATTAGCCTAGTCAGTTTCATTATGGATCCCTGACCGTGGTACTCAGGGAACCTTGTCCTAGACATGATGCAAGACAAGACTAGACTGGTGGCTTATACAAGCACAATCAAGAGAAATCAACCACGGTGTCAAGACGGGGTCATGCTGAGCAAGTCAGGACTGGCTGTCGCAACAGCAATCAAGAGTAAACATGTCATGTCGAGAGTAATAGTCAGGAGTGCGCCACCACGGGCCACTATCAAGAATCAAGAGTATACATGCCAGGTTTACTGTCAAGTCCAGAGTGCTAGTCAGGAGTGCACCTCTACGGGCCACTAATCAAGAATCAAGACAGGTCCAGGTCATCGTGTAATACCAGGAACAAGGTCAAACCTATCAGTCACAAGAAGTCACATGTCCAAATCGTGACATGGATATCAAGTTGGTTACAAAATCAAAATCTCCACTATAATAGTCTCTCAAGTACACATGGGAACCTACAACTCAAATCATCAAGTCGATCCATCCATCTTATCAAACTATCAGGAGTCTCCTATCTACGATGGGAAAAATGTCAGGTCGAAAAAGGACAAACACCAGATACTAAGCTAATCAGAATCAACAACGTTAGGCCCTATGACTCACAAGAATCCTCCAAGTCAATGATCACCAGCCGCTAGAAAATGAGCCCCTCAACTACCAAGACATAGCAATCAAACCAGGTTCCCCAACTACCGGAATACACAAAGGTACCAGGTTTTGGGCGTTTGGGAAGTCGAGTAAAAATCATATAATAATACCCTCGATATTCTTCTCGTTCCACGAAATATTCGAAATCACCAAAATCCAAGAATCCACATAGATCCGCCAAGTCAATATCCCGAGATCGTACTCTCCATAATACTCAATCCTCAGTCATATCCACAAGTCACAACTCCCAATACATAGGACAACTATCAGCTCTATCTGACTAGACTAGGACAACCCCTAGGATGAAAGGTCAGGGGACAAGAGTCCGGTAATAAATATCGCCGGAAGTGGCAAGGATTACACGGATCGCTCTGGAGCAAATCCACAACCCTTAAACCAAACAAGGACCAGGGTTGCAGTCCGTCTCCCGAGTGGAACCGCTCTCCTTACGCTATCCGACGGACAAGACAGATCAGGAGCTAGGCGACTGATCTAGTCTGGAGTCTACCTAGCAAGCAATGGGATCAGGTATACTATACCAAGGTAAACAGGCACGAGCCCAGTCCAGCAAACCCAAGGAATGGTTCTGCCCAGTCCTTCGAACCAAATTCCCGATCAGGAATTTTGGAAGAATCCGGCAGAGTCTCCTCTGTATTCTGGACAGGAGCTCCCAGCGAGTTGGGGCTAAAATCTACTCGGCGCAACCAGCCGCGGAATCGCAGAATCGCAAAATCGCAGACTGAGAACACTAAGTCTCAGCTACCAGCAGCACTACGATGCGTACTGGGAACAAATCGATAGTCGAGAACACTAAGCCCCGGCCTCCAGCAGCGCTACGAGGCGTACTGGAAAATCAATCGAACCCGAGACCACTAATGTCTCGGCCTCCAGCAGCACTACAATGCGTACTGGGCGCCAAGCCAACATGCATAATAATAAAATAACCGTCTCGCAGGGCGCACCACAACACATGTCCATAAATTCCTAACCCAAGCACAAATATCACCGCCACAAGTAAAGTTAGCCAGAGCCGTTACCCGACCGCGAGTCGGACACGGGGCATACAGGGACAATCCATACATGTGAGTCGTGCTCGTGTCCTCGGAGGTGTGGATGACCCATCCGAGTTGCCCGATACGATCTACCCCGGTATCGGACCAAGCTATCCTAAGTTATCATCATGACAGTTCTACTACTAGGCTACACTAATCATGGTTATAAAATTTACAAGTACAAATTAATTAAATGAAATAAAATCCAGGAGAGAGGGCAAGAGCCGTCGATGAGCAAGGGATACTTGCCTAGAGGGCTCGGCTAGGTAAGCAAGTCTTCGGCAGTCGCGATCCAAGCTAGCACGCCAATCGAGATCCTCAGAACACACAATAAACAATCATTAGAATTAAATAATAAAATAATAACAAAATCACGAAGAATGGCACGAGGCTATACCGTACGGGTCCCGCAAGCAGCACAAGGATCTGGCACGAAAACCGAGGCACACGGACCGATACGGGCACGCAAATCGAGACGCACACGTATATCGAGACGCGCACGAGAATCGATATGACTCGAATATCGAGACGAACATGAGACAACGTGCACGTAAATCGAGACGTACATATAGGCCGAGGGATCGCGAATATCAAAATGGTGCACGAATCACACAACACGCAAATCGAGACGTGCACGCGAATCGAGACGGCACAAAGACCAATGCGGCACGCAAATCGAAATGAGCACGCAAATCGAAACGACCCAAAGTCCAAGGAGCACGTAAATCGATACGGCACACAAATCGAGGTACGCACGCAAATCGATGCGGTACAAAAATCAAGAAAGGCACAAAGGCCGAGACACGAAAAACGAGGCAACACACAAACCAATGGGGCACGATGCCCGAGGCAGCGCGGGGCTCGAGGCGTTCCGCTGCCCAAGGCAGCACGTGAATCGAGGGCGCGCGAAAACCAAGAAGGCGCACACAAACCGAGCAGCGCACTGCTCGAGGCAGCACGTGCATCGAGGCACGTGGCCCGAATAGCACGCAGCCCGAGGCTGGCTCGGGGCCCAAGGGCGTTCCGCCGCTTGAGGCGGTGCTGGCCCGGGCGCGGCAACGACACGGCGGTGGTGTTGGCCGTCGGGGAAAAGAGGAAAGGAAGGGGCGGAGGAGATCGGGGCTCACCGGGGCAGCCAGGTCGGGGTGGCTCGCCGACAGCGCTCGTGATGGAGGAGCTAACCTCCGGAGAAAAGAAAGGAGAGAGGGGCGGAGGAGGAGACAGAGAAAGAGGGGAGGCCGGAGGAGAGGCTCACCGGCGTCGGAGCTGGGGTCGATGGCGGCGGCAGGGGGCTCGCGGCAGAGGGAGGATGGAGACGGTGGCTGGCGGTGGTGGGAGCAGTGGAGGCAGTGGCGGCGGTCGGCGGACGGAGACGAGGGGAGGTGAGCGAGAGGGAGCGTGGGGAAGAGGGGTGAGCTCGGGAGAGAGATGAGCGGGGGAGAGAGAGAGTTGAGGGAGGAGAGTGTAGGTCGGGGAGGCGACGGCGACGATGGGGGTAGTCGCCATGGCGGTGGCTTAAGTGGTGGTGGCAGAAGCCAAGTGAGAGAGGGGGAGAGTGTTAGGTTTGGGGGGGTAGATATTTAGGATAATAATAATAATAATAATAATAATAATAATAATAATAACAATAATAATAATAATGATGATAATTGATAATAATAAAAACAACTTAATATAAGCTAGCCATGTTAACCCCTAATAATAATAATAATAAAATAATATTAATAACAATTAAATAGAGACAATAATCAAATGTCAGGTCTAAACAATTAAGGCTAACCAAAGTCCAGAAAAATAAATAAAATTTTAAGAATACTCAAAAATTTAAAATCCTCCATATACAGAAATACAGTCATTTACGTATTTTGAAAAAATAGGGAGATGACAAAGAGAGAGAAAGATTCTCTCCTCATAACTAGGGCCGGCCACAATGTGGCTGTGAGTGAGTGTGGGAAGTTTGAGATATGAATGGTGATGATTTATTGGGAGGGAAAATCTAACGGCCAGAAATTAATGTGCTAAATGGGTCATTCCAAAGGATTTTAATATCAAGGAATTTTCTATTAAATATGGAAAAATAGGTAAAAGAGTACATGGTATTTTTTTTGGGTAATAAAATATGAGGGTGTCATGATGGAAAATAACATGGAGCTGGGCTGGACTCGGTGGAGCCGGATTGGGTCAAAACTGGACATTATGCAATAATTGAATTAAAAAAAGACGTTGATGATCATGAGCAAATAAGTAGCACATGAGGATTCCAATAAATGGGACAGAAGTGGCGGACGGGTAGTAGGCTCAATGTGGGCCATGTCCAGAGTTGGGGCTGACAGGTTTTGGTCGACAGGGGACCCACAAATCAAGTTGGAAGATGAATGTGACACCGTAGAGTGAAATAAAATCGGGTCACGTGTCGGGGAAGTTGTGCGAATCAAATGGAGCACAAAATGACGTGTCTGAGTGGGACACGAAGGTCATGGGTGACGAGCGTCTCGAGTAGATCAAGCATGAGAAGTTGGTTTCAAGAAACTGACTGGTCTTGCGCTCCCAAATTAAACGTCACGGTAACGTGCTAAAAATGATCAAGGAAAAGAGTGGGAAAATCAATTAATAATCAAATGGTCTAATTCGACCAGAAGTTCAGCGAAGCAAAAAGAGCACAAGGGAACAAGTTTGGATGGGACACTATATACCGTCATGAAGGTAATCCTGTCCACTCCAAAACTCGTGAATAAGATTTCCAGAGTTGAACATCCCTGACACTCCAAATATCAATGGCACGGAAAAGTACACTTAAAGATAAATAAACAGAAAAATTATTTACCGAAACCAGATCAATCAGAAAATAAAAATAAAAATAAATAAAATAAATAAAATAAATTAACCCGAAATTCAGGGTGCTCACACTTAGCGAGGACGATCGCTCCTACGGGAGCGGGACGTGACATAATGGTATCCGAGCACGGCTTTACGTCCTTGGACTTCATGTCGAATCACTCAGTTTTGAAAGCTCGTTCATGGATAAAGAAGTGTGCGCTCTCTCTCAAATGTCCCTCGGCATGTCCCTACAATAAGTCTAAATATTTTCAAAAGCTCCTACAGGCGTTCACTCGAACGTATCGGTAGGCAAGGGCCTTTGTGCCAAACGGTGTCAAACTTGACTTGATAAGAAACACATGCTAAAGTTAGCAAGTCGTGCGTATGCCCGAATAGTCCTACGTCGACCTTAGCAAGTGAGCGTGCAAATTCGAAGTATAGTCCGTACGGGATGGCTATGCACACGACCTTTTGGCTAAGTTGTGTCGCGTGTCGCGCACCTCGACCTTTTTGGTGCAAACGAGTTGCGAGCAATATCAAGTATCGCTCAGTCAGAAACGAGATACACTTAGAGTGTATATCGATAGGAACGCTATCGAACTACCGCTTAGGCGTGCACGGAAGATTGATTTGGATTTTGAGGAATAGTGCGAACGACTTAGTACGTCGAGACGATGTGAGCGATTACACTAGGGATTCGTCGAACGAATTCGAAAGATGTTTTAGCGAATGATGCGAACGTGATTGAGGACTAGATCGGATGGCTCGAATTCGAGTAGTGTATGGTTTGTCTTGGAAATCATTCGAGCGAAAATCGAGGATTTCGAGTAACAACGAGTATGTCGACGAGGCGATGCGATCGCGCAAAGCCTTAGAACGCGTCACGCTTAGTTGGTCGTGACTTCGAAAGTCCCGAATGAGATGTCGCTGGACAACTTGTGAATGGGCAACGAGAGTTAGAAAATGATTCGGAACGATGAATAAAAGTGAATGTCTTGATCGAGGAAATCTAGTAAATCACACGTACTATTTCGGATTGAATCAAATAAAATGTGACTTAAGTTTTGGTTAACGATCTTGAAACTAGCTTGAGGAATAGCGATTGAACTTGATCTTGAATATCGAGAAGATTGTGGAATATCCAACTCGGACAATAGCATCAGTCACACGACTCGAAATTGGTTGCAAAGGAATATCGTCAGGTTACGCATATCGTCGATGGTATTGAGGCGTATCAAAGATCGATATGCGATAACTCGGGGGTACTCTGACTCGGCGAATGGCGATCGTGCAAACGTAATTATTCCGATGGATGCTATACTCGGGATGTTGAAATGTGTCGAGGAAAAGATAAACTTGGCTCGATGATTTTCTGGTTGAACGAATGACAAACGGACTATCGAACTGAGATCTTGGCTTGGATGAAAATAAAAATGTTTGGATTTGCTTCGTTGACAACCACAATGTTGACGTCTTTGTCTTATGCGAGCGCAACTCCAGCCTCGCACATGCGTCACGCCAATTAGGACGATCACTCCGCGTGAGCGCTGGTATGGTGATTCATACAGCGGGGGCGATTGAACTAGCATGGCATGACAATTTGTGTGCTTCGACTTGTGGTTTGACGCGAAGGTGCACTCGAAAATGACTTGTAAAATGAGAGAAAAGTGAGCACGAGAGACTTGTAATCATGGCCTTGCACCTATTGTAATCTGATTGTTCAATATCAATAAAGAGTTCTTTCGAATAACTTGTGTTTTGCCTTTAAATTTTCGATGCATGTTCAATGTTTCTGCTTGGGACTTCTGTGCGACGATCCCGTCGTCGCCGATGCAATCGGCCGTTATGAAACTGCCTTGCACGAGCGCAATGTAGGCTCGTGCGGCATCACGTCTGTAGCCTCCCTTCCCGAAAATTTTCAAAATATTTTTTTATTATTTATTTGATTTAAAATGGTGGTTTTTAGTTTTTTTATAAATAATTATTTAGTTAATTGTTACGGTAGATGATTTTAGCCATGGTTGAGTTTTGGAGTACAAAATGATAAGGAATTGTGGCACGGGAGAGGTAGCAGTGTGCCTCGACTAGTGTACTAGCCATGCCCGGGGAGACCTAGCCATAGGGACATCCTAACTAAGAAAACCAGGCCAAGTTGCGACTTAACCCGCACCGAGGAGTTATTTATTAATTAATTATATTATTGTATTTTAGAGAAAATCGGTTATACCATTTTAGCCAGACTGGACCCGAACTGAGCCCAAGTCCATGTAGTCATACGGGACGTCCAGTGACATTCGTGTCGATACGTTTTGATATGATGGTGTCGTATTCCGTTTTAGTGATCTAAGGAATATTCCTAATTAGTCTTAATTAAATATTATAAGTATTGTTATTAGTTGTTATTCAATAATATTTGTATAAAATAGGCTCTGTACATTTTTGGGATTATTAAACGGTGCATGATGGAATGTACACCATTATTGGTTTACTGAATTTCATTATTATAATTATTATTATTTTTATTGAGGTTATATGATATTAATAATATTATAGTGTTATTATATATAATTATTTATTATTATTAGTCATTATTAAAAGGATATTTTCTTCATCGTCAAATAGGTATTTATAATATTTTGTATAAACATACATTCAGAATTTATTAATGTATATACATATTAGATTTCATATATGTATATATATATATACATGTGGGTGTATAGGTGGTTGCATATATAAGTATATATATTATATATAATTGTGTGTATATATATGGTATATATGTATATGTGATGCGTATATAACTATATATTATAAATATATGTGTGTATATATAAAAGTACATATGTATGTATACGTATAAATATGTGATCATATCTATATATGTATAAATGTATATACTAGGCTTTAGTAATTAAATATGTAATCCAAGAAAAAAATAGAAATAAAAGGAAATAAGAAAAAGAAAGAGCAAAGGATGCAGTAGCAAACACAGCCCAGCGGGCCCCCAGGACCGAGCAAGCCCCCACATAGCAGAGCTAAAACAAACCCTCCCCAATTGAGACCCAGCCAACCACAAGTTCCTGCATACAACCTGAACCACTGTAGAGAACCACTGTTTCAGTTACACATTCCTATATATATAGGAGAGTTCGGAAAAGAAGAAGAACACACGAACTCCTAACTTAACCATGCCAAGCGACCCAACCCAGTTCCCTGTAAAGCCTAGCTGTAGCAGCCAGTTTTCTGAAATTGGGGTATTTTTGAAAATTTATTATTTTTTATTATTAATTAATAGTATTTTAGTCATGATATGATTTATGGTGATTTCAAGTGTAATTAGAACCATCTTCTAAGTCATGCTAAGTCATGACTTATGACTTTGTGATTTTGTTAGTATAACTTAGTGTAAACCCTAGTTTTCATAACCTAGAGACTAACCATGATCATGCGAGCCTAGCCATAGGTTTAGAACTTCAAATTAGGGCTTTTTAGCCTAAAGGGTATTTTGGTAATTTTCTAGAAATTATTTAGAATTATTTGGATTTATGTATTTTTATTATTATTTAATTGTTGATTAGTGTCATGTTAGTCCCTAACCTAGTTTAGCACTAATCTAGAGGTTAGCAACTAACCTAGAAGACTAATGTTAGATATTAGCTTTATGTATAAATATCTAGTTAGATAAATATCTAGATATTCCTTTTTTAGATATTTAGAACCTAAATACCTAACCCCTTAGTCAAAGACTTAAGGGCTAAGTTGCAAGTGGTAGGACACCCTCCCCTACCCCCATGGCAGCCAAGGGCACCCCCCTAGCAGCCACACTTTCCTATATAGCCCATTGTATCATTCATGAACAAATTTACATGAATTTAATCCTAGAAAAATTCCCATTCCTTCAACCCTTCACAACTTGAGCTATTTTGATCCAAATTCACTCTAGTCTCTTGCATTGGGACCCTACAACATCTAGGGTGCTAAGGGGAACGAGCAATCAAGGATTTGGAGGCATTGGACATCATCAAGTGGAAGAACACACACCCCCATTTTCTTTGATTTTCATTGGATTGCACAAATAGGTATTTTCTCACAAACTTAGTTAAAATCCTGTTTTTTCTTCATAAATGCATTCATGTAGGACTAACACTACTGTGGGTAAAGTTTGGTGGGAATTAGAAGTGGTTTGGTATCCGTATCGGACACGTATCCTAGACTAGGAAACCTTGTTTGTTGAAATGCCACTTAGGATTTGTTTTTGTTAAATTGTAAAACAAATTACACTTTTGTGAAGCCCTAGACTTGCTGATCACGAACCAACTTGACTGAGCACGTTTTCGTGCTGTGTCCGTGTCCAAATTGGACACGAACCCACTGCACGAGCACGCGTGTGCGTGTCCTGCTACCCCACCCCTCGTACTCGCTGCACAGTGCACTAGGACACGAGATTTTTGACATGGGCACGGGGGCAATGTCTGCTAACATGCCCCCAAAAATTTGGTGTCGCCTCGTGTCGTGTCGAGTGAGAAATCTCACTCGCACTGGACACGGGCTGTCAGTGCACACGCGCGCGAGGGCAACTTCGAACGTGTCGTGTCGCGCGGACACGACACTTGGGTGCCTCGTGATGACACCATCGTGTAGCCCTATATGTGGGCTACACGTGTGTGTGACCACGAGTGGTGTCGTGTCTCGTGGTGTGTCCACGAGACACGTGAACACGTGCACGACGCTGTGCACGCGTTGAGTGTCAGGAATTTACCCGTGTAGTGTTTTTGTGAGATTGGACACGTGAAACCGTGTCGTGGTGTCGTGTCAGGCACCTAGGACACTAGTGTATGTGTGGGGTGTTAATTACCAACCCATAGGATCGAGTCTTAGTTTGGTTTCGTGGGTGAAATCGGGTTTACCCTTGTTTACCTACACAGTCCATTAGTTTCCTGATTTTGTATTATTTCCAGTTTTGTAAAATCGATTTTCAAATCGATTTTTAATATGATTTATACATTGTATAGGTGTATTTTAGTATATGTATATGTAGTATATATGTATGTGTGAGTGTGGGTAATTTTTGAGGTTATTTGGTTGGGTATTTGTGTAGTTGTGTGGGTATATACACATATGGTTATATATGGACTGTGTGTGTGTGTGTGTGTGTTTGGGGCATTCCTGGTTTCAGAAATCAGGAACCTCCTCCCCCTTTCTCTGTCCTGTATGACCCTCTCTCTCACTCTCCCTCTCTCATTCTTTTTCTTACTCTAAGTCTCTCTCTCTCTCTCTCTCTCTATATATATATATAAAAAAAAAAAAAAAAAAAAAAAAAAAAATATATATATATATATATATGTTATATGTAAATATATATGTATATATATATATATATATATATATATATATATGTTATATATATATTGGTGTATATATAGTATTCTATAGATTTGGTTATATATGGGTATATATATAGTAGAGGGTATATGGGTCAATATATATATATGAAATGTATATATATATGTGTATGTAGGTTAGTTATCATTATATATAAATATGTGGGTTTTGGGTATTGTTTATAGTTAGGCCTATATTAATATATACATAGGTAGTAGACACTTGTGTATATATATATATATATATATATATATATATATATATGTATATATATATATATATATATATATATGTATGACTTCTAGATATAGGAATAGCCTATGGCCTAGGCTACTAGCCTATGGCTTGGGGGCTAACTCAATTTGACCTAATGACCAAAAACCCTACTAGTAACCCTTGTTGACTAAAGGTTGACCAAAGTCAACCTTAGGTCAAGGTTGACCAAATTGACCTAGAATTGACTAGGAATGACCTAAAACAACTAGTTGACTAGTTTGACTAAAACCCTAACTAGTGTTTGACTAGTTGACTAAAAGTTGACCATTGTTGACCATGGTTGACTAAAGTCAACTATTGGTCAAACCATGACCTAATTGACCTAAAAATGACTAGTTCAACTAGTCTGACCATATTGACTTAATCACCTTATTGACTAGTCTTTGTTGACCTAATTACCTGACTGACTAGTCTTTGTTTGACCAATACCTTAGTTGGTCTAAGTTTGACCTAGACTTGACCCAGATTGATCATGTTGACTAGTATTTGACTAGTTTGATTTGAATGTTGACCAAGAGTTGACTTTTGACCAGATTGACCTAGAATCATGTAGTATGCATTGTATACTCTATTTTTACCATTGTGGATATGTTGTGACCTGTTTTACTCTAAATAGGACTCTGTGACACCAGTTCGGACATCTATTCATATCAGTCATACAGGGTGACAGGCGAGTACATTCTCTGATCTTTTCATACTTGTTAGGACTTATATTCTTGCTCTAGAATACCTTACATGATGCTGTCACATCATTATCACGGATTGGTACTATATGGATCTTGTCATGCGATGTTATCTCCCTCGGGGTGCATCAGATACAGTTGTCATGTACTTTTCACGAACATCTTGTATTTTATGTACACCGCTTTCATGTATACTCTTGTGCAATCTTGTACTCTCATGATCACGCGAGCAAACATGATAAAAACCTCTTGTATAAGGTAACGTAACTTGACTGGATCCTTGTGTATTGATTGGGGAGGGTGAGTAGGAAATGGTTATGTGATCAAAATCTCATCTTGTACAAACTCTTGTAAAATTTTGTGAAATCTTGTATATGTCCTAAGCCTGTTTATATAACCATCTCATGCTCTAAATCACTAGTTACCTACAGTTTTTACTTATCGTATATATAGATATTTCCAGTTATCAAATCTCTCTCGTTTTTATATATATTTCTTTACAGTCCATGTATCTTACTCTATGCATGTTTTACATTTTCCAACATGATATGAACTGCGTGAGATGTATTGTGCTCGTTCCTGTCCTGACTGGGCCTGTTGAAAATATTACAGATGATGATGGTGACTGTCCTACCTTCTATGGGACACATGAGGGTGACCTTCAGGAGCCTGAGGAGCATCTAGCTCAATAGAGGGTGCCTAGTCTAGTCTAGTGTTTATAGTTTTCATTTTGTATCGGATTGTTCCGATTGTTAGTTGTGACTTAGTTATATTTCAGATCTTGTACTTATTGTGTTGGACATCTACTTTGTGTGGTGTGATAACTCTATATATATTCAGTTCTTCCTTTTATCTGATTCCATATCATGCTCTATCTTTCCTAGACTTGTGTTTGAGATATAGAGTTGAGTTGTTATGTTATACCTCCGTGCGGAGATGACAGGTTTATATATCTTGTTGTTAGATGTTAGATGTTATAGATGACCTATACAGCGTTCTACCGCCGATACTGCGGCGTAGGCTGGACGTACCCACGTTCTCGTGCCCCTAATCAGGGTGCGGGTCGTGACACGT
Source organism: Iris pallida (assembly GCA_029216955.1). NCBI lineage: Eukaryota > Viridiplantae > Streptophyta > Magnoliopsida > Asparagales > Iridaceae > Iris > Iris pallida. Next base: position 9,413,168 of record JANAVB010038615.1, on the reverse strand, counting down.
TTTTGTGGTGGCCCATGCAGGTCAGTGTCGCAGTTAGTGCGATCTCGTAATGGTGCTCGACTTAGAGTACTAATTACGAGCATGCAATTAGGACATAGGACCTAGGACATGATAGGAGTTTCTCAATCACACCTAGAAAATTTCCGATCTTTTGATTATCATGATTACTTCCCTTGTATTAATTTAACTGTCCTTCCTTGATAAATCTACTCATGTGCCATATTGACCTCTTTGTTTCAATTCGTCTCCAGGATGACGAAGACGCACCCGCAGGCCACTGGATCGAGTAGTTTGCCTGAGAGATCTGATCAGGCAGAGGAGGAGGTTCACGAGACTGCCCCCAGTGATTCTACTATTCCGGAGACCCCGACAGTTGCGCAGGGAGGTCTACCACCTCCACCCCAGAGGGTTACGGCCGTTGTTCCGGAGATACTGCTGCCACCACCACCGGTACCGACGGATACGCACCATATGTTTCTTCTCCTTCAGCAGATGATGGAGACACAGCGGGCCCAGGCAGAGGCGTCGCAGCGCCAGTCGGAGGCGTCACACCGACAGATCGAGATGCTGAGGCAGAGTATGGAGAACTCGCATCAGCTTGCCCTAGCAGCAGTAGAGAGAGTGGCACCGGGTACGGTGCAGGGCCCTACTGGCCAGCAGCCGTACCAGCAGCAGTCCAGGCCGGAGACAGTATTAGACTTCAGGAAGATGAGCTCCAGGGACTTCACAGGCACGGAGGGCATCCTCTATGCAGACGACTGGCTAGAGGATGTACAGCGGAGCATGGAGCTGGCAGAGCTTCCTAGAGCGCTTTGGGTTTCGGCCGCAGCCAGCCGATTCTTCGACATTGTGCTGACATGGTACCGCACGGATCCTCATGCGTCGGTGAGAGGGCTGACTTGGAAGAACTTCCGGAGGCTCTTCAAGGAGAAGTTCTTCCCGGACGTGGCTCTTACAGCATTGGAGGGCCAGTTCGTGGGTCTAGTGCAGGGGAACTCGTCGGTGGACGAGTATGCAGCTGAGTTCTTCCGCCTTAGCAGGTTCGCTCCCGATATGATCCAGGATGAGGGGCAGAAGGCTCGTAAGTTCCGCAGGGGACTTATTCATGCAGTGCGCACCCGCTGTCACGACCCGCACCCTTATGAGGGGCACGAGCACGTGGGTACGTCCAGCCTACGCCGCAGCATCGGCGGTAGAACGCTGTCTAGGTCATCTAGAATACTACAACTAAACAGATAAAGGTACCTGTACAGTATATACACTCCGAATGGAGGTGACATAGCAATACAGTCTCAATCACAAATGTAAAACTAAGGTAGATAGCATGGAAAGGAAATATGATAGATGAAGCAAGAAATAAGTTCGAGATCCACACAAGTCCAAAACTAAACGTAACATCACAGAATAATATATAATACTACATTCTAAAATCTAAAGCTGGATCGCAGTCCAGTCAAGCCTAACAAGTGCTAACTACTCAGGGAGTATAAAATCTAGTGGCCAATCTATCAGGCCACTGCCCTGGCCTGAGTCTCCATCTGTCTCAGAAACATCTGTAAAATATCATAACGGTATCCTGTCAGGAAAATGAGCAAGTACAAACACTAACAGCAGTTCCATGTGAATTGACAAGTTCTATAAGAGACATATAATGAACTACAAGACAAAGATATATGAAGACTTGGGAACCGTTCGGAAGCCGAGTTACAACCCTTAAACCAAACAAGGACCGGGGTTGTAACTCTTCTCCCGAGCAGAACTTAGTCTCCAAATCAAGGTACAATATAAAGGCATGTAGAGCATGTGAGTAACTGTATATCATGCATGGTAAGAAAGTACTGAATATAGACAGAACATGATATATGACAGGAAAAGTAAATATAAAATGTGCCTCGAATATTATAGCCTAATGTGATCGGTATGGGTCAAGCATCAGGCTTCCAGCCGACCGGCTACAAGTACGTGGACTCGGCCCGGCCGGGATGGTAAGCTATGGAGCGAGAAGTAACACAGGTCAGGCTATACCCATCGTGAGGTGAGGGTATAGCTATGGTGCAAGGAGTAACTCAAGGGGGCATTGATCACACTATCTATAATATTCCCCATTCCCCGAGTAGTATACGGATCCGGACATAGCACGCCATGACGCGGGATTCCCTAAGAGGGGAGCAAGTCCTCTTCAGGAATCGGCGTCAATACAAGTACGAGAATCAAGACTAAGCAAGTACCAGTATCCCAAGAAATCCAGGAATGACATCTCATGACAGGAATCCGACAATACTAGTCCGTGAACTATCGTGTCTGAGAATCAAGTAAGACACTACGACTGAATCGAATATAGCAAATATCAAGACAATAAAAACTATCAGTGAATGTACTCGCCTGCTGTCCTGAGCTGTATGGTATATCAATGCTCAGAGCGGTATCAGAAGACCTAAATATGAGATACTGTAAGTTAATTTAGGTTTAAACAAGTTTAGGAATGATTTACAATGAATGATATGCAATCTAGGTCAAACTAGGTCTCACTGAGTCACACTAAGTCCTGTCAAGTCAATCTAGGTCAAATCAAGTTATATCAAGTCAATCTAAGCCTAACCAAGTCAATCCTAGGTCATACCAGGCATCACGGGTCAAAACAAATCGAAAAAAGTCAAACGGGATCAAGAGTTGGCCTACAGTTGACTTTTGGTCAACTGGTCAACTCTGGTCAACTCTAGGTCAAACTGGTCAACTCTAGGTCAAACTGGTCAAATGTTGACCAACAGTTGATTTTTGGTCAACTGGTCAATTCTAGTTTGGATTTGGTGAAATCTAGACAAAGTGTTGACTCACGGTTGACTTTTGGGTAAAAAGTCAACTCTGGGTCAACCGAGCCAAAAATCGGCTCAAATATGACATTTGTGGGGTGTACCCAACATGCCACCCAAGTTTCAAGTCAATCCGACTACCCGAACTCCGATTCATTCTCAAACTCCTATTCTCCTTCTCATTCTCCTTCCCATTCTCCTTCCTATTCTCCTTCCTCATTCTCCTTCCTATTCTCCTTCCTCATTCTCCTTCCCATTCTCCTTCCCATTCTCCTTCCTCATTCTCCTTCCCATTCTCCTTCCTCTCCTTCCTATTCTCCTTCCTCATTCTCCTTCCCATTCTCCTTCTCATTCTCCTTCCTATTCTCCTTCCTATTCTCCTTCCCATTCTCCTTCTCATTCTCCTTCCTCATTCTCCTTCTCATTCTCCTTCCTATTCTCCTTCCCATTCTCCTTCCTCATTCTCCTTCCTATTCTCCTTCCTCATTCTCCTTCCCATTCTCCTTCCTATTCTCCTTCCTCATTCTCCTTCCCATTCTCCTTCTCATTCTCCTTCCTATTCTCCTTCCTATTCTCCTTCCCATTCTCCTTCCTATTCTCCTTCCTCATTCTCCTTCCTATTCTCCTTCCCATTCTCCTTCCCATTCTCCTTCCTATTCTCCTTCTCATTCTCCTTCCCATTCTCCTTCTCATTCTCTTTCCTATTCTCCTTCCTATTCTCCTTCCTCATTCTCCTTCCCATTCTCCTTCTCATTCTCCTTCCTATTCTCCTTCCTCATTCTCCTTCCCATTCTCCTTCTCATTCTCCTTCCTATTCTCCTTCCTATTCTCCTTCCTCATTCTCCTTCCCATTCTCCTTCCTATTCTCCTTCCTCATTCTCCTTCCCATTCTCCTTCTCATTCTCCTTCCTATTCTCCTTCCTCATTCTCCTTCCCATTCTCCTTCCTATTCTCCTTCCTCATTCTCCTTCCTATTCTCCTTCTCATTCTCCTTCCTATTCTCCTTCCTCATTCTCCTCCTCATTCTCCTTCTCATTCTCCTCTCTATTCTCCTCCTCATTCTCCGTCCCATTCTCCGTCCCATTCTCTGTCCCATTCTCCTCCTCATTCTCCCACATACATATCTACACAGACACACACACACACACATATATATATATACAGACATACACACACATATATATATAAATACACACTCTCAACACCACTGCCACTATTCTCATGACACCATGTAAATATATATATATAACAAATATGATACAATATGATACATTGAAAATACCTTCTCTAAACAATATAAAATCTGGAATTTAAATATCTAATAATTAATCACACAATATATATATTAAAAATAAGAGTCCAATAGGAATTTTCTACTAGGACACAAACCTACACATAGGACACTCCTAAAAGTCTCCAAAAGGACACGAAACGGACACAAATGGAGACACAACCATGGGAGTTATTCCTATGGGTCAAAAATAATCCTATAAGCATGTTGGGATGATTTAGAAGAGAGATTATACCTTCCGGGAGAGAGATCCAAATGAAAAAGCTTTCCGACTCGACACTGACACGTAGAGATTCCGATTCCAAAAGGACACGAACGAGCTCCGAATCCTCCCAAACTTGGCTAGCTCCTTCCTTTCATGGAGTAGAAGAGAAAATAAGAATATTTGGTGGAAGAAATGGTGGATTTGGAGATGAAATCAATGGAGTGGCTCTCTAAATTTTGGGGAAGAACAAGAGAGAGAAAGTTGTGGATAGAAATGAAATGGAGAGAGAGAGGTTGCTTTGGAGTGAAGCAAAGGAGAGGGGGTGCTCCATACATAGCCGGCCACATCCTAGAGTATTGGGGCATTTGGCAATTTACCAAAATGTCCTCCAAGTCAAAGAAATGAGTGGTTTGAGTTGGGGTCAAAATGGTAACTTGAAAACTCCTAATTTCAAGTTCTAAATCTAATTCTAATCCCTAATCCCACTAAAATCAAATGGGATTAGTCAAATATAAATATCTGGGTTTGGTCATGACAAGTTGGTCGGTTCCAGTTGGGTCCCGATCAGAGTCTAAGCTACCCCGGGTCCCCGATACAAGTCGGAATGAGCTGAAATTCGAACCCCACCCTAAAAACCCCAAAACAATATCATAAATAATAAAATAACTTTCAAAAATATTCAAAAGTACAAAATGACAAAAATACCCTTGTTCCTAAAAACTGGGGGTGACACCCGCACCTCGGGACGTCGTGACGCGACGTTCGATCAGATATTGATGGACGCACAGATTGCAGAGGAGGACTTCGGCCTCAAGCCGAAGAGGGGCAGTGATACCTTAGGGGCTAGTTCTAGTGCAGGGCCAGCCAAGCGCCCTCACATACAGCAGAGGCCAGTTCAGCAGCCGTTTCAGGGCCAGGGACATATACTTCACCAGCAGGCACCCAGGCAGCAACAGCACCCTATGTGTAACTTCTGCAAGAAGCAAGGTCACGGATGGGACGACTGCAGGAAGAGGCAGGGCCTGTGTTTGCTTTGTGGTTCAGCAGAGCATCAGTTGAAGGAGTGTCCCAAGAACTTGGCACGATTGACTCAGACAGTAGCAGGAGCTAGAGCTCCGACAGGGCAGCAGACAGGACTACCGTTACAGACTCAGCAGCAGAGGTTTGTTCAGCATCGGCAGCAGGCCAAGGGAGGCCAGCCGGGGCGAGCTTTCGCCATGGCAGTCGATGATGCACAGACAGAGGGAGAGCTGATTGCAGGTTCCAACCTTTTTGATTCTATTTTCGTATTGCCTCCTTATAACTGTCTTGGAATTTTGATTCTATCTGTTCCTTATAGTTGATAAATTCTGTTCGGACATTTCATTATGAATTATTTTCTTCTGAGATAAGTCGTATGGGCTAGGTCGTCTCGATCATGGGATCTAGAGTTTTCTATAGTCATGTTAGCTGGCATAGTGAGGACATATAGTCGGATTTTGGACGTATTTCTCGGATGCGGGAATTTAAGGTTTTCGCGGCCAGGCATGCGGCAATGCGAAAATTTTAAATACCATAATTCTAGAGGTATATACCTTAGTCGAGGACTCTGTGAATATCGTAGCCTTGCTCACTAGCATGACGAAGATTCCGAATATCATGATTTTGGACAGACGCATATGATTATCGGACTGTGTGTTTGAGACTGTGATTGTTGGGGTGTTTGACCTAGAAGGAGTATGACCATTCTAATTTCGAGGACGAAATTTTCTAAGGAGGGTAGACTTGTAGCACCCAGTTTTCTGAAATTGGGGTATTTTTGAAAATTTATTATTTTTATTATTAATTAATAGTATTTTAGTCATGATATGATTTATAGTGATTTCAAGTGTAATTAGAACCATCTTCTAAGTCATGCTAAGTCATGACTTATGACTTTGTGATTTTGTTTGTATAACTTAGTGTAAACCCTAGTTTTCATAACCTAGAGACTAACCATGATCATGCGAGCCTAGCCATAGGTTTAGAACTTCAAATTAGGGCTTTTTAGCCTAAAGGGTATTTTGGTAATTTTCTAGAAATTATTTAGAATTATTTGGATTTATGTATTTTTATTATTATTTAATTGTTGATTAGTGTCATGTTAGTCCCTAACCTAGTTTAGCACTAATCTAGAGGTTAGCAACTAACCTAGAAGACTAATGTTAGATATTAGCTTTATGTATAAATATCTAGTTAGATAAATATCTAGATATTCCTTTTTTAGATATTTAGAACCTAAATACCTAACCCCTTAGTCAAAGACTTAGGGGCTAAGTTGCAAGTGGTAGGACACCCTCCCCTACCCCCATGGCAGCCAAGGGCACCCCCTAGCAGCCACACTTTCCTATATAGCCCATTGTATCATTCATAAACAAATTTACATGAATTTAATCCTAGAAAAATTCCCATTCCTTCAACCCTTCACAACTTGAGCTATTTTGATCCAAATTCACTCTAGTCTCTTGCATTGGGACCCTACAACATCTAGGGTGCTAAGGGGAACGAGCAATCAAGGATTTGGAGGTATTGGACATCATCAAGTGGAAGAACACACACCCCCATTTTCCTTGATTTTCATTGGATTGCACAAATAGGTATTTTCTCACAAACTTAGTTAAAATCCTGTTTTTTCTTCATAAATGCATTCATGTAGGACTAACACTACTGTGGGTAAAGTTTGGTGGGAATTAGAAGTGGTTTGGTGTCCGTATCGGACACGTATCCTAGACTAGGAAACCTTGTTTGTTGAAATGCCACTTAGGATTTGTTTTTGTTAAATTGTAAAACAAATTACACTTTTGTGAAGCCCTAGACTTGCTGATCACGAACCAACTTGACTGAGCACGTTTTCGTGCTGTGTCCGTGTCCAAATTGGACACGAACCCACTGCACGAGCACGCGCGTGCGTGTCCTGCTACCCCACCCCTCGTACTCGCTGCACAGTGCACTAGGACACGAGATTTTTGACATGGGCACGGGGGCAATGTCTGCGAACATGACCCCAAAAATTTGGTGTCACCTCGTGTCGTGTCGAGTGAGAAATCTCACTCGCACTGGACACGGGCTGTCAGTGCACACGCGCGCGAGGGCAACTTCGAGCGTGTCGTGTCGCACGGACACGACACTTGGGTGCCTCGTGATGACACCATCGTGTAGCCCTATATGTGGGCTACACGTGTGTGTGACCACGAGTGGTGTCGTGTCTCGTGGTGTGTCCACGAGACACGTGAACACGTGCACGACGCTGTGCACGCGTTGAGTGTCAGGAATTTACCCGTGTAGTGTTTTTGTGAGATTGGACACGTGAAACCGTGTCGTGGTGTCGTGTCAGGCACCTAGGACACTAGTGTATGTGTGGGGTGTTAATTACCAACCCATAGGATCGAGTCTTAGTTTGGTTTCGTGGGTGAAATCGGGTTTACCCTTGTTTACCTACACAGTCCATTAGTTTCCTGATTTTGTATTATTTCCAGTTTTGTAAAATCGATTTTCAAATCGATTTTTAATATGATTTATACATTGTATAGGTGTATTTTAGTATATGTAGATGTAGTATATATGTATGTGTGAGTGTGGGTGATTTTTGAGGTTATTTGGTTGGGTATTTGTGTAGTTGTGTGGGTATATACACATATGGTTATATATGGACTGTATGTGTGTGTGTTTGGGGCATTCCTGGTTTCAGAAATCAGGAACCTCCTCCCCCTTTCTCTGTCCTGTATGACCCTCTCTCTCACTCTCCCTCTCTCATTCTTTTTCTTACTCTAAGTCTCTCTCTCTATATATATATATATATATATATATATATATATATATATATATATATATATATATATATATATATATATATATATATATATATATGTTATATGTAAATATATTTGTATATATATATATATGTTATATATATATTGGTGTATATATAGTATTCTATAGATTTGGTTATATATGGGTATATATATAGTAGAGGGTATATGGGTCAATATATATATATGAAATGTATATATATGTGTGTATGTAGGTTAGTTATCATTATATATAAATATGTGGGTTTTGGGTATTGTTTATAGTTAGGCCTATATTAATATATACATAGGTAGTAGACACTTGTATATATCTATATATATATATATTTTTGTATATATATATATATATATATATATATATATATATATATGTATGACTTCTAGATATAGGAATAGCCTATGGCCTAGGCTACTAGCCTATGGCTTGGGGGCTAACTCAATTTGACCTAATGACCAAAAACCCTACTAGTAACCCTTGTTGACTAAAGGTTGACCAAAGTCAACCTTAGGTCAAGGTTGACCAAATTGACCTAGAATTGACTAGGAATGACCTAAAACAACTAGTTGGCTAGTTTGACTAAAACCCTAACTAGTGTTTGACTAGTTGCCTTAAAGTTGACCATTGTTGACCATGGTTGACTAAAGTCAACTATTGGTCAAACCATGACCTAATTGACCTAAAAATGACTAGTTCAACTAGTCTGACCATATTGACTTAATCACCTTATTGACTAGTCTTTGTTGACCTAATTACCTGACTGACTAGTCTTTGTTTGACTAATACCTTAGTTGGTCTAAGTTTGACCTAGACTTGATCCAGATTGATCATGTTGACTAGTATTTGACTAGTTTGATTTGAATGTTGACCAAGAGTTGACTTTTGACCAGATTGACCTAGAATTATGTAGTATGCATTGTATACTCTATTTTTACCATTGTGGATATGTTGTGACCTGTTTTACTCTAAATAGGACTCTGTGACACCAGTTCGGACATCTATTCATATCAGTCATACAGGGTGACAGGCGAGTACATTCTCTGATCTTTTTATACTTGTTAGGACTTATATTCTTGCTCTAGAATACCTTACATGATGCTGTCACGTCATTATCACGGATTGGTACTATATGGATCTTGTCATGCGATGTTATCTCCCTTGGGGTGCATCAGATACAGTTGTCATGTGCTTTTCACGAATATCTTGTATTTTATGTACACCGCTTTCATGTATACTCTTGTGCAATTTTGTACTCTCATGATCACGCGAGCAAACATGATAAAAACCTCTTGTATAAGGTAACGTAACTTGACTGGATCCTTGTGTATTGATTGGGGAGGGTGAGTAGGAAATGGTTATGTGATCAAAATCCCATCTTGTACAAACTCTTGTGAAATCTTGTGAAATCTTGTATATGTCCTAAGCCTGTTTATATAACCATCTCATGCTCTAAATCACAGGTTACCTACAGTTCTTACTTATCGTATATATAGATATTTCCAGTTATCAAATCTCTCTCGTTTTTATATATATTTCTTTACAGTCCATGTATCTTACTCTATGCATGCTTTACATTTCCCAACATGATATGAACTGCGTGAGATGTATTGTGCTCGTTCCTGTCCTGACTGGGCCTGTTGAAAATATTACAGATGATGATGGTGACTGTCCTACCTTCTATGGGACACATGAGGGTGACCTTCAGGAGCCTGAGGAGCATCTAGCTCAGTAGAGGGTGCCTAGTCTAGTCTAGTGTTTATAGTTTTCATTTTGTATCGGATTGTTCCGATTGTTAGTTGTGACTTAGTTATATTTCAGATCTTGTACTTATTGTGTTGGACATCTACTTTGTGTGGTGTGATAACTCTATATATATTCAGTTCTTCCTTTTATCTGATTCCATATCATGCTCTTTCTTTCCTAGACTTGTGTTTGAGATATAGAGTTGAGTTGTTATGTTATACCTCCGTGCGAAGATGACAGGTTTATATATCTTATTGTTAGATGTTAGATGTTATAGATGACCTATACAGCGTTCTACCGCCGACACTGCAGCGTAGGCTGGACGTACCCACGTTCTCGTGCCCCTAATCAGGGTGCGGGTCGTGACACCAGCCCATGCTTTCCATCCGAGACCCCTTCCCAATTCAGCCCGGCCAGAGAGAGGCAAACCGTACGTTGTGTTCCTGAATCAAACCGAGAGCTGCTCGGTTTTATATATATAGGTAAATCGCGTGAAGTAAACCCAAACCACCCTAGTTGACGCCGCCACCCCCTCTCCATTGGCTGGCGACCCTGCTTGGCCCCGCGCGCCGTCCCAGGCGGCCGTCGCCGGCCAGAAAAGCCGCGCGCGCGCGGAGCAAACAGGAAGCGACAGCAACAGCTGTGGGGGCAGTCAGCGAGCCAACTTCGTGGCCAACGTTCTCCCTCGTTCCTCCACCGATTCGAGTTTCGATTCTTCAGGTATGATCCTGATATAACCACCTTCAACTCCCTCTAATTAGTTCTAGGTTGCACGAACCAGATTGACCGATAAATCGACGAGAAGTCGACGGATAAATCTGTCCAAAACAGGACAGAAACCCGTTCCAAATACCCAACTTGGCGGCGAATTTTCCGCCAAACCATCAACAGTTTTGAATTTGTATTTGAAGGGACTTATAGACGACTTATAGGAGATTATAACCCATCTTGTAGAATTTGAAATCATCAAATGACCGATCCGAAAATAGATTTCGAAGTTAGAGAAAAACCTGTTTTGAAAACTTGAAAAACTCTCCACACGACGTGCGTCCCGCCATTCCGGGCGACGTGGTCGCGCACCGAAAGTTTCGAAAGCTGCATAACACCTTCGTGGTCGTGTGGGCTTTGACGGAATTCTAATTAGTCGCGTGTGCGCGACCAATTTGATACGTATCCGTCGAAATTTACCGTATCGTGCACGTTGCAAATTCTCCAATTACTTTGTGCACGCTCGTCCGAACGAGACGAAACTTGCGCCATCAGAACCGTATCATTTTTCTGGTCCTGTATGCCAAGTTTGGTCCAATTCTGAGACAGTTGGATCCGACGTCGTTTTGTGGGCCCTACGGTCCCACACAACGGGCGATTTTGTGCACGGCCCGCCGGAATCCAACTCTGGACATACGGTTGGGTTCGTATCGAAAAACTGGATCCGTAGACATGTAGCTTGACGACTTTAGAGACCTTTGACTCTGTCACGCTTTTCGGTACAAAATGGATCCAACGGCAGACATCGTTTTTGCCTAAAATTACCGTTTTGCCCCTGTGTCCAGAATTGGACTTAAGGACAGGAAATCCTAGCTAATTTGACTATTCTGAGAACGTTGGTACTATTTATTTCAGCATCCGAAGACTTCTGCATGTATTGACTGATTGTGGCTATTTGAGTGGTACAGTATTATTGGTTTCTCCAGCTAAGGACCTCAGGCAAGTGCACTTTCTGATTGCTTTCCGATTCATAGTAGTGTTTTCATTTCATGTCTATACATATATCTTGCTGCTTGTTGACACGCTCGTCACACGGAGTAGTCAGGAGGGAAATATCTTAGTACACATGTGAACTACCCAGAAATATCCCCAAAATGTCTATTATTGCATGATAGCAGCTGCACACGACACGTGCAGTGAGCCGGATTTACCTCCTAGCCGTTCACATGTCGAAACAGATATTTCACACCACCTATATAGATGTCTTTTATTAGTTTTTTCTTGTTTACTTCTCTATCGTGCTATGTCATCAGTTTTCTTACCAGCTTTCATATTCCATATGCTATTTTCATGTCTTGTTAATTCTATTGTGTTTTGCATTGCCGTCGGTTTGTGTACTTGTTCCAATCCTCACTGGATAACCAACATTTTTCAGGTTTAGCCGCGATCACTCTTAGCACTGGGAGAACTTGGGTATGCTGAAGACAACCTAGAAATAGATAGCCATTGTATCATTTCATTAATTGTAAAACTTGTATTTTTCTTTAAATATAAATCTTGTAAATGTTGTAATAAATATAGAATTATGAATGAGCAGCAAATGTTGTATTTTGAGCATTTATTTCTTGCGGGCTTGACAGCGTTCTACCGCCGACTCTGCGGCGTAGGCTGGCTTGGACACGTCTCGTATCCGGAAAAGCGGGTACGGGTCGTGACAACGTCTTAGCGAGGACGATCGCTCCTACGGGAGCGGGACGTGACAGGCGTCGTGAAGACGTCAGGGGCGCCTTCGGCGTCGTGGGCGAAGCGAGGCGTTGAGTTGCTGGCGTTGAAAGACGTCGGCCGTCCCGTGAGGCTCGGGAGCGCGCGGAGGGCGCGAGACGTACGTGTGGGACGATGATGAAAAAGTCAGTGCAGACAAGATCCGCACGAAGAGTCCGATGCGACATGACGACCGGCTAAAAATCGTGTGCAGGAAGACACACGACATATATATATATATATATATATTTTTTGGAACCAGGTAAATTGTTTCTGGAATCGCTCCCACTGGAATTCGAACTCCTGACCACTCGGCCGCATGCATCTCTGTTAACCACTAGACTAGAGGTCATTTGCATATATATATATATATATATATATATATATATATATATATATATATATATATATATATTCTACTATATAATAGGAAAACTTGGATGGTGAAATTTTTGAATTCCGAAAATACCCTTACATGTCTATACTAATTAAAAATTGTTCATTAATTTTATAAAGACAACTTAATAATTACCATGGCTACCCTTTGGTCTTCCTAAAGAGTCTTCCTAAGTTAATTAAAAGAATATAAATACGTGCAAGGCACGTGCACATATGCTAGTATATATAATAGGAAAACTTAGATGGTAAAACTTTTGAATTCCGAAAATACCCTTACATACTTATACTAATTAAAAATTGTTCATTAATTTTAATAAGGACAACTTAGTAATTAGAAAGACTACCTTTGGTCTTCCTAAAAAGTCTTCCTAAACTAATTAAGAAATATTAAAATACGTGCAAGGCACGTGCACATATACTAGTATATATAAAGGAGAGGATATTGTTCGTTTGAAATAGAGTTACGTTATTTTAATCGTTCTTTTACCATGTTGAATATATTTATTTATTTTTCTTTTTCTTTTACTTTTATCGGGTCTGGAGCCATGCATGTCGGAGTTTAGGTTGGATCCTATAGTAGTCTTCTCTAGGCCCCAGGAGAGTGAAGAAGCAAGCAAGGCATCTTTTGGAAAGCGGACGCAGTCGCCAAAACAAAACCCAACTGCTCTCATACTTCAATTCAATTCAATTCAATTTGAAGAGTGTGTGATATGGTGATGGGGATGGTCATGCATGTTTTTGAACGACACACATATCCACGATAACGCCAATCTCTAGATTCTCTCAGTGTCGGAACACAACTTTTTCACGTCGATCTCCTCGTCCAGAACCCACCTCTGCTCTGTCCTTCCCCCAACAACAACACACCAAAGATATTATTAATTTATTATTATTATTATATTGTCCATGATACGGATACGGATATGGATACGAACACTACACTTGATGTATGATACACAGGGATACCACATCTGTATTGTAAGTAATTGAATACGTGCACAAATACGTACGTACTTAATTAGCTGGGTCCTTTGGGGCCCATGGGTGCAGCTGTCTCTCTTTCTTCTGTAGAGAATGATGATGGGATCCACTCCCGTCAGCTTTCACTTTATCTTGAGCCCAAACAATCCTCCTTTGGGTTGGGAAATAGATGAACAACTTTGTTTGCTACAAGTATGTATGTGTATCTCTAGTGTTTGTTACTTGACAGCCAGCATCCATTGCTGCCTGTTACTTTTTTTCTGTTTAGTTTGATAAACTCGTAGCAACATCAGCATCAGCAGCAGCAAACATGGATTGATAATTTTGTCAAAAGAAGCTGAAGGGATCTTCCCTCCACTGACCGAGTCCTTGGCCCTTTTTGAAGGATCGATACCATAGATAATGATGACCGTGCCATGCAAACTCACTGATAATTCATTCCATTCCATTCCATTCCTTGGCTTCTCTTTTCCTTTTCCTCTTTCCTCTTTCCTCTTTCTCTTTCTCTTCTTTACTTGTTAGAATTGATCCAACCACCGATGATGGCACGTAAACATAGATTAGTAATTAGCAGTAAAGGTTTTGGTGGTGCTGGTCTGGTTGAAGACCCAATGGTTGTTTTTGTTGGTCAGTCTCTGGTACTGTACCGAGCTAGTTTCCAAGCAAAGCCTAGCCAGCCTTGGCTATACTCGAGCTAGCTAGCTAGAGAGAGAGAGGGGGAGATAGATACGTACATGCAGAGGAAGGCCTCGTGATTGGTGCCAAGTGTTAAGATTGATTTTTCAATTGCATGGAAGACTGTTCCATGGATCACGTGGCCTCTTTTGACCGCCCGATGACCAACCCCATCTGTCCCCTCCCCCTCTCTTCTGACCCCTCCATGCATTGTTTGCTGAGCCCCCTCCTCTCCTTTACATTACCAGTAATGTATACACAACCTACTACCTATATATGTCTTGACGTTGTATAAGAACCAGTGCAGCACAGAGCTAGCTAATTGAGCATCAACCAGTGCAAACACCATCACAACAATAATATTTCTTCCTCCTCTCCTCCTCCTCCTCCTATCCATCTCCTATCCATGATGATGATAAGAGACTAGTGAGAGTGTGTGTGTGAGACTGTGTTCTGACTCATCACTGCATGCATCTCTATAGTATTTGCTGAACCTGAGCTGCTGAGCACCCATCCCGGAGGAGGATCCACATTTTCCTACTCAGCTACACGACACAACATGTTGTACCAGTGCTGACTGGTCTTCTCTTCGCCCCCCAATATTAATATATACTGCTACACTAAATCTATATATTCAATTCTTCTCATTTTGGTACTTCCCTTGGCTATTCAAACATACTCATACTGGCTAGCATTGTTCTCTCTCTTGGACTACTACAGACAAACCCCGATCTCCCCACTTCCCTAGCTAGTTCCAACACTTGGTCAATCTCAATATTGATCAATATTTTAATCAACCACTACACGTACACACATAGATTTATATATATATATATATAATATAATATAAGTCCCTCTTCTGGTTTGTAATCCTTGGTCCTTCCCCATCCCTATGCACATCTACTGCTCCTGCGCATCATACACTGCCCACTACTAGTACAACTACGTCCTGCTGCTCCTCCTTTCTAAAAAGGCACCACAACCGCCTACTACTACTACTTCACTCTCCACCTCCTTCTTCTTCCTCCTCCTCCTCCTCTTCTTAAACATGTTGCACCAGTTTGGCAACAACAGCAACTCCTTCTCCATTTTCTTCCCGATGTCAGGAACAAAGCAAGCAATAGAGGAAGGAAGCTACAGCAGCTACACCAACCCCTCTTCCTCCTCTTCGGTCGACTGCACTCTCTCGCTGGGTCCTCCTTCCTCCTCCTCGGCCGCAGCAGCTCCTCAACGATGCGCTGCTCCTCCTAGCTTCTGCTGGGACATCATATCCCAGTCCAAAGCTGGCCATCCACCGCCGCCACCGGCAGCAGCAGCAGCAGCTTCTCGACTGCCGTCGTCGCAGAACAATGCTGCGTCCAACGTGGGCGGAGACCCGCTCCTCCTCGCCCGCAGGTGCGCCAACTGCGACACCGTCTCCACTCCTCTATGGAGAAACGGTCCCCGGGGCCCAAAGGTTTGTGCAGTCATCATCTACATACATACGTACGTACATGTTTATTTATATAACTTTGTGTTTGATATTATTATTTACTTTGTGTTTGCAGTCATTGTGCAATGCTTGTGGGATTAGGTACAAGAAGGAGGAGAGGAGAGCAGCGGCCTCAACAGCAACTCCTTCGTCAGCAGCAGTTGTTGGATTAAATGAAGCTAATATTGGCTACAGTTACCAGAGGCAGCAACAGCAGCAGCAGCAGCAGCAGAACAGCTCATGGGGGTGTTACAATGCTAACTCCACTGCAGCAGCAGCAGCAGCTAATAACAATGGCAGGGATGATGACATGGATCAGGTCCCGTATCTCTCATGGAGGCTCAATGTTGTTCCTCAAGCAGCCACTCTCTTCCAATACCAGTAGAAAAGAGAAAAGAAAGGAACAAAGTACGTAACAGCTAGTGAACTAAGACTAGACTAGAGTAGCACTATTAGTAGAGTTTAATTTTAATTTGTCATGTAAGCATCGATCGATCAGATGGTGGATGATAATTTTGTTGGCAATGAAATTAATGAAAAAAATGTACTAGTCTTTTACTTGGTGTGGTTATGTTATGTCACATAATATAGTTAGTTTGTTAGTGTGTGATTGGACGTGGCATTGGAAGTGACTGATGGATATATACATGCACGAGTCCAAAGCCTAACTTATATAACAATAACCAAAAGTGAGATCGATATAATGAGATTAATAATATGGTCCAATCCAATCAGAATCAGAGTTACGCAGACGTACGTACTTGCCAATGGGCTTGCATGGTATGGTCGCTTTCAATGGGTCACGCGAGAGAGATGCGAGGAGCTCTATCAGACTCTGCGCAGCTGCGCTGTGTATTCAATCAATCTATCAATCAATTTTGCTCAGCTTGTGCATTGATTGAAAGAAGAGAAACTCCCTTTTTCTTTCTCTTTCACTGGCTATGGCTGGCCTAGGCTACGGATCCCTGATCAGAGTTTTATTGCTTCTGCTGGATATATTGAGATCAAACGTATTTAAGAACACCATACTCGTGACAATGTTATGTAGCCATAAATGGCTTGGTCATGCAAAACTAACTTGGTCCACATGAGCCACTGCATGACCATTCCTTGCAAAGCAACAAAATCCATGGAATTATCAAATCAAACTCAATCCGTGTAACACAGCACACATCCGTACTTGTTTACATTGTTGACTCCGTCGTCCTATATCTGAAATAATAGTTGTAAGTTGCAATTAAGCAAACAAGCCATTTTTAGCAATTAATAGTGTAACCACTATAAAATTAGTCATTCAATTTATAGTCGTTACTATGCAGGACAATATACCACATCTCTACTAATATAAAGGGGTTTCAAAATGGCCAATCTTAAGTAGTTTAAGCCGTGTGTATTTCATCAACCATTTAAAAAAAAAATCCAAAAAATTACAATTTTAAACTTCTTCTTTTCCTCGGCCGTATATTCTTTTTTTTTTCTTCCATATAACCGAATACCCCACCTTTTATTCACATATATCTATAACAAATTTAAATTAAATTTAAATTAAATTTCTATAAATGTTAATTAAAATATAAATATATAATAATTTTTAATTTAAATTAAACATTTAAATTATATTTTGATAACATTAGAAAAAAATTAAATTATTTTACGTGCAACGCAGGTGCTTTTACTAGTGCACAATAAAGACTCTAATCTTTTAGGATATTTTGTGAGCTATAAAAGTAAGTCATTGCTCTAATTTGTTTCTACTTCTTTGGACCTCAAATTTTCTACCAAGTACAAACCTCTTCACACATACAAGAGCCATATCTATTTGAGATAAAAGTTTGAAATTGAGTTGTACAATATTGGATCTTCAATCAATGTATGAATCATCAAAAAAAAAATTCTTATAACAGATTGAAGTCCTCAAGCTTTTGCTTCAAAGTTGGTGTAGAAGTCGACAAGAACTTCAAATCAAAACTGGTGTATAAGAAGTCACACTACAACAAATATGGCCTACGATAGCAGTTTTTCTATAGCGTTCAGGTGTCCCCGCTATAGAATGTTATCAACAATAGCGTTCTTTCAGCATTGCTATAAAAATGTTGAATCTATAGCGTTTCCTGAATGCTGTAGCATATGTAACATTCATATTTGTATTTCAATGCAGTTCTCATGTTCTAATGCTTGGAGAAGCAGCACAGAAAATTTTCTTTGGTTTGTTTATATAGCAGTTATAGCATTCTTCTCTATTTTAAAAAAAAAATCTAACAACACAACCAAAGGTTGTACGTTCCTATTTCATACTTTGGTTAGTTTATATAGCATTAATAGCATTCTTCCCTATTTTTTAAAAATATTATGTAATCTAACAACACAGCCTTTGTTTTTCAGAAAAGAAAAAAAAACAAATTATATAACCTAGCAACACACAGCCAAAGGATTCGAACCTTTAACCTTCCATATAAGCACTCAATGACCCAACCAATTACTCTACAGCCCACTTGATTTTGTTTATGGTAGATTTGTTATTAATCCTAGTGTTAGCTTCCACCACTATTTCACACGAAAAGTTTTCCCACAAAAACTAACCCATGCATCCCACACAATCTTTTTAAGCCCCACGAAAAATTTTCCTTCTGCGCGCGAAGGAAGCTCTAGGGACATTAGGGTTTGCTGATCAAACCCTAATCCCTCTCGCCGAGTTTCAGGTATATCTCTCCCTCCTCAATCTTTTTTCAGTTTGATCAGCAAAGTTTGATCAGCAAAGTTTTTCTCCCACAAAAACTAACCCACGAAAAGTTTGATCAGCAAAGTTTTCCTCCTACGCGCGAAGGAAGCTGTAGGGTTAATAGGGTTTGCTGATCAAACCCTAATCCATCTCTCGCCGAGGTTCAGGTACCTCTCTCCCTCCTTAATTTTTTTTCGGTTTGCTGATCAAACCCTGAAATTCTCCTTTTGGGTTTGCTGATCAAATCCAAAAATTCTTCGATCTTCTTCGCTTTCGAGAGGGCGTAATGGCACGATTGTGACATTCTTGCGGACAGAGGCATCTGCCCTAATTTTTCAAAAAGTTTGGAGAAGGTATATTTTTAATTTTTCAATATTTAACCTCCAGTACTTGTTTTTCTTTTCTTTTTTAGGTTTATTGTGCATCTACCAGTCCTGTCTTTCCAACCAAGGTATGGCAGAACAAACCCTAACATTTATTTTAAGTCTGAATATACGCTGTTTTGCAAAGTCTGAGTTATTTTTCTGGTGTTGTCAAGTTGGATATAAGCACGTGGTGGGTGTCATCATGATGAATAAAGATTGGGTTCATCTTAACAAGTATTGAAATCCATCGCTATACTAATGTGTTCACCTAAATTAAATCCATTTGTATCACTTATTTATTTGATAATTCTTTTGCATTTGTTTTTAGGAATACAACTTTGTATAAGCAATCTGTCCGTCAGTTTGTGGAATTTGCCAAATCAAATGCAATGAATGTAGATTTCATGTTATGTCCTTGCATTGATTGTAAGAATTTGTGTCGTGAAAATGAAGATATGATTTTGCTTCATTTGCTAAGACGTGGGATGGATATGTCTTACACCACTTGGATTTGGCATGGGGAAGGGTTGAACAATGAAATTCCAAATGTGGAACAGACTGAAATAACTAAAATATTTGAAGATGAACCCAATACTGAACCTATTGAAGAGGAAAGAGAGGATGGATTGACAACCTTATTGAAGGATGCAAATAAGCCATTATACCCAACTTGCACAAAATATACTAGGTTATCAGCAACCGTTGTTTTATACAAGCACAAGTCTATGTATGGAATTTCTGATAAATGCTTTAGTCATCTTTTGGAAATATTGCATGACATATTACCTGCTGAAAATACAATTCCAGAATCTTCACGTGCCGTTTCTTCATTGCTTAAGACGTTTGAGCTTGATTGTGAGAAGATAGATGCGTGTCCCAATGATTGCTGTCTATATAGAAAAGAATTAAAAAATGAGGAAAAGTGTAACAAATGTGGATTGGAACGATGGAAGAAAGATAAGACATGTAAAATTCAGAAAGGAGTTCCGACAAAAGTACTAAGGTACTTTCCGATAATTCCAAGGTTCAGAAGGATGTTTCAGTCAGCTGAATCGGCTGAAAACTTAAGGTGGCATCACAATCACAAAAGTGAAGATGACATCATGAGTCATCCTGTGGATTCCTTGGCATGGAAGACCCTTGATATGAAGTGGCCCTCTTTTGCAGAAGAGCCACGCAATCTTAGACTTGGTCTTGCTGCGGATGGGTTTAATCCTTTCGGTAATCTTAGTTCTTCATATTCTTGTTGGCCAGTGATGCTCACGACATATAATCTTCCACCGTGGCTATGCATGCGAAAAGAAAATATAATGTTGACACTACTAATTCCAGGACCGAAGCAACCTGGAAATGATATAGATATTTATTTACAGCCACTCATAGATGATTTGCTAGAGCTATGGAATAATGGAGTGCATGCTTATGATGCATTCACCAAATCTTTTTTCAACTTGAAAGCAATTTTGATGTGGACGATAAATGATTTTCCGGCTTATGGTAACCTAGCTGGATGTACTACCAAAGGAAAATTAGGATGTCCTGTATGTGGAGTGAATACATGTTCAAAATGGTTAAAATGTAGTAGAAAAACTATTTACATGGGACACAGACGTTTTCTTCCATCCAAGCATCCATTTCGGTCGAAAAAAAGTTGGTTTGATGGTAACCAAGAGCACAGGGAGCCACCTAGACTAATGACTGGATCAAAAATTTTAGAAGGGCTGAAAAATATGAGAAATGATTTTGGGAAGGGAAAAAACAATGGCAAAAGAAAGAAGAAAACTCCAGAGATGTGGAAGAAGAAGTCAATATTTTTTTCACTACCGTATTGGGAGGTAATATCATATTATTTTTCTATGTGTTTTGTAAATACTTTTAATTGAGCTTTCCTTTGTTTTAACAATTTTTGTAAATATTTTTCTTTGTTTTGCAGCATCATATTTTGCGCCATAATTTGGATCTAATGCACATAGAAAAAACTGGTGTGATAGCATTGTTGGTACGTTGCTAAATTTGAAGGGAAAATCAAAGGATGGCATAGAAGCGCATATGAATTTGGAAGATATGGGAATCAGACATGTTTTGCATCCAGAACGACAAAATAAGAGAATTTTTCTTCCACCAGGACCACACACACTTTCAAAGAAAGAAAAAGAAACTTTTTACAAGAGATTATATAACTTGAAGTTGCCCGATGGTTACTGTTCAAATATCGGGAACTGTATATCAGTGGAAGAATGCAAAATAATAGGACTCAAGTCTCATGATTGTCACGTGTTAATGCAACAGTTGTTGCCTGTGGCATTGAGGGGTCTTCTTCCAAAAGGACCAAGGAATGCAATATTTCGAATATGTGCATTTTTCAACGTCTTGTGCCAAAGAGTCATTGATAGAGAACAAATAGGGAAATTAGAGGAAGAAGTTGTTGAGATATTATGCTTGTTTGAAAGTTACTTTCCTCCTTCATTTTTCGATATCATGATTCATTTACCAATTCACTTGGGACGTGAAGCAAAATTAGGTGGCCCAGTCCATTATCGTTGGATGTATCCGTTTGAAAGGTGATTGTTTGCTTTTCTTTCTATTGATTTTTATTCATTAATTTGCTTACCTTAAATAAGAATTGTTTTTTCGTCTCCTAGGTATATAAAGGTGCTGAAAGGATATGTTAGAAATCGTGCACGTCCCGAAGGTTGTATAGTAAAATGTTATCTTGCTGATGAAAGTATGAGATTTGTTAGTGGGTACATGAAACAAGTAGCTGAGATGGATAATCGTCCAAGTTGAAATGAAGATATTCAGAATGATGCGATTTTTGATGGCCGACCAATTTCGAAGGGGACAATAATGACATTGGATAAACATAAACTACAAAGTGCTCACCGTTATGTATTGTTCAATATGGCTGAAGTTGAACCTTATCTAGAGTAAGTTATTAGTAAACATACAACTCCAAAGTAACTTCTCTATATTTGTAATTAATATCAAGTTAATAGCAGTTTTTCCTATTAGGATGCACTTGAAGGAGTTGAAACTTTCAGATAGACGCCTTGTTCAAAATGAAAATTTACTTCAAGATCGCCATTCCAAGGAATTATCAGGCTGGTTAAAACAAAAGGTCACAAATTCTGTTTTAGTACCCTTAGAAGTATATTTTCAAATATTGTTACCTTATATTTTATTTTAATTTTGAACAGATTGAGGGACAGTCCAGTGGAAACATATCCAACATGTTAAGAGGGCTTGCACATGGCCCTTCAAAACATGTTGTGTCTTATTCAGGATTTGTTATCAATGGTAACCGCTACCATACGAAGGACGCTGAGAACTCTAGACAGAACAGTGGTGTGTTACTTGAGGCAACAACTATTTGTAGATCCAGCTCGAAGGATAGGAACCAAATCACCGATACAGTTGCCTATTATGGAGTGCTCAAGAATATTTATCATACCTTCCATATTCCTATTTTTTATTGTGATTGGGCTAGCACAACAAATGGTGTCAAAATAGAAGATGGGTTTACCTTGGTTAACCTTCCCCAAGGAAAACACCACTTTGAAAGAGACTCATTTGTTCTAGCATCACAGGCAACCCAAGTATTTTATTCTAAGGACACTGCTTCATCTAATTGGTATGTTGTGTTAAAGGCACCACAAAGTGGTTTTCAAGAGATGGATATGGAAGTTGATCAAAATGTCTATACACCATCATTAGCACCGGTGGATGTATCAAAACTAGATGAGAATGTTGAGGATGGTAGTGATAGTTACCTTAGAAATGATTGTGAGGGCGTTTATGTATAATTAGTCTTTTTTCCCCTCTATCTTTAGTCTAATTAAACCAATACATTTATATCAATTATCTTATGATTGGATGCTTTCTCCTCTATCTTTAGTCTAATTAATGTTCAGTTCTCATATATATTGTTCAGTTCTGTTATATATTGTTGTGGGGTTGTTACTAAGAAGTTTAGAAATATTATTGTGGGGTTGTTATGCATCAGAGTCTATTTGGAATACTTGGATGCTTTCCCCTCTATCTTTGTTAGTTTTTTACATGTTAGTTTTGGAATGCATTTAAATTAGAACAATTAAATTTTTGTAGACTCTAAGATAAAGGGGATTGTAGCCATGTTCTAATTTGGAATGCTTGGATGCATTGAGCCATGTTCTAATTTGTTATGCTTGGATGCATTGAGCCATGTTCTAATTTGCATCAGAGTCTATGAGGGTTGTTATTCTTAGGTGGTTCACAACATGGCTCAGAGTCTACAATCCCCTTTATCTTATGATTGGATGCTTTCCCCTCTATCTTTAGTCTAGTTCTCATATATATTGTTCAGTTATGTTATATATTGTTCAGTTCTGGCAGTCCTTCAGAGTTTATTTGGAATGCTTGGATGCTTTCCCCTCTATCTTTGTTAGTTTTTTATATGTTAGTTTTGGAATGCATTTAAATTAGAACATTTAAATTTTTGTAGACTGTAAGATAAAGGAGATTGTAGCCATGTTCTAATTTGGAATGCTTGGATGCATTGAGCCATGTTCTCAGAAACGTTTTTCAGTTTTTTACATGTATTTGCAAACAAAGAAGTTTATAGACTCTGATGCTCATATATTTCAGTTTTTTTCAGTTTTGGAATGCTCATATAGGTTCTCAGAAACTTTTTTCAGAAATTGTAGGAGTCTGTTGCTAGTTGTATACTCCTGATCATTTACAGGGGTGTATTTTTGTATTCTTAGGTGGTTCACAACATGGCTCATGCTGAGGTAAGTACCCTTACATGTATTTAAAACTAATTTTAGATAAATCTCATTTAATTTAAATGTTCTAATTTGTTGCGTATTCATAGAGTTCAAAACGTGCAAAGAAAAGAGCAAAGAAGCAGAAACAAGGTGCTGAGGCTGCTATTATGAATGATCCAAACGCTGGATTTCGTATAAATGAGCAAGAAGATTCAAATGTGGTAACTTAGTCATTTTTTGTAGAGTGCAAATCAAAAGGAAAAAGCAAATGTGGACTTCATATAGTTGAGCAAGAAGATTCAAATGTATTTGTATTTCTAATATATGTTTTTCTTGCATATTTGTAGAGTGCAAATCAATCAAGGAAAAAAGAAAAGAAGAAAAAGCGAGGCAAGGAAAAATCTTGTGAGCAAGAAGAATCAAATGATGGATTAGACAGGAAAAAAGAGAAGAAGCGAAAACGAGGCAAGGAAAAATCTTGCGAGCAAGACGATTCAAATGATGGATTGGACACTAATCCATCCAATGAATCCAATGTGACACACAGAACAACAAGAACCCATGGGCCTACTAGGTGTAGTGCTTTGCCAGTGGAAAGTGGGAATAGGCTAGAGGTGGAATTGAATGAACTTGGTCAACCCATTGGGAAGAACTCAAAACATCTATCAACTTTTGTAGGATGTTTAACACATGAAATGGTGTCGATACTATATGATGATTGGAGACATGTACCTAATGAGAGCAAAGAATATTATTGGCAAGCAGTTACGGTAATCTTTTAAATCTTACAACTTAAAATGCAGTTTGCTTCTACTTTATTGCTAATAATTATTTATGATCTATTGTACTTGTAGCAAAAGTTTACATTCAAGGAGCGAGATGACGAGGCAAAAGCGTACGTTTTCCAACAAATGGGAAGACTAGGTAGAACAAACAAAGCAAAATTGGGAAAATTTCTGAAGAAAAAGCCGAATGACGTCGACCCAGCAGATTGGGAAGTATTTGTCAAAAAAGATGCTCAAAACAATATAAGGTAAGGCTTCGGTTAAGTTGTATTGAATATACTAATTTTTGGTGTATGAACTTAGTTTGGTCCCCCTGATTCTAGAAATATAAATGCTTTACTTTTCATGTTGTTTTGTCTGCATACTTGTTGATTCCTGTACTTAACTCTGTGTATGTGCATGAAAGGCCATATAGCCATGATATATGGAGATTGTTATCTTCTGGGTATTATTGACTACTAAGATTGATACTTGTTGATTCCCACTACTAAAATCTGTCAAATCAGCGACGCCTCAAGACGTCGCTAAATAGGGAATATACGTCGCTAATTACTATTAGCGACGTATTTTGCGACGTATGCACGTAGTCGCGATTAACCTAGTCGCTAAACAAGAAAACGTCGCAATACGTCGCTATTGCGACGAGCTTTAGCGACACGGACACGTCGCTAATTTAGCGACTACCAGCGACGTAAAATGTCATTATTTACCGACGTAATCTAGGGACGTTGAGCGACTTGACATGCATCGATGCTGACCTGGCTTGAAAGCCAAATGGCGACGTTCTGCGACTCTTTGACGTCGCTATATTACCGACATATAGCGACGTTTAGCTACGTCCTAGGTAGCGACGTTTAGTGACGATCAGCGACGGTACTCATTAATGTTAGCGACGTGCCTTATTTTTATTTAGCGACGTTTACTTCGTCGCTGGTCGTCGCTGACAGTCGTTGAACGTCGCTAATATTAAAAAAAATAAAAAAATTATAGCATTTGCAGTATTTGTAGAATTTGCAGCATTTGCAGAATTTGCAGCATCCCCTACACCATTTGTTACAATAACGACGGTGTATCACGAACACAGTATCAAACAACACATACACACAATCATGAACACGTTTGAAACACAATCTCATCAATCAACACAGATTTATAAAAATTTGTAACAACAATGTCAAACATAATGTGTCCATATAAGAATAATGTATGTATAACCACATAAAAGACCCAACAATGGGCCATCACACAACAATATATATGCCGACTACGGCTGATCAGGAGGAGCATCACCGCTCCTGGAAAGAAGGTAAGCATACTGCTCCGGTGTAAGAACCACCGACGACGATGAAGGAGGAGGCAATGCAACCGCTGGAGAAGGAGGCAGTGTAACCGCTGGAGATGGGTGCGTCCGCATCTCCTCTAGGGCTCACAGTCTGGCGCTGCATTGCTCCATGCAAGCCGCTATCCTAGTAACGGTGTCGTGAATGGACTCCTGTGTCCCCTGTACTTGCTGCACGGTACGCTCGAGCTCGTCAAAGCGTGCGGTGACCGACGCAGCGTCCTCTTGCGCCTGAGGCCCTTGCTGCTCAGCAATCCTCCTCAGCATATCGTCGTGCAGCTCAGCAATCTGGCGAACAATGGTCTCCTCGACTCGGGACGACTCGGCCTGTGACGGCTGTGAATGTGCACTGGAAGAGGGAGCCCTGGATGCCTGCGTCGCAACAAATGTACCGTAGGACCCCGTACCGTAGTACGTACCCCTCTGAAGACCATCAACAGCGGTCTTCCAGAGCTCGTCCTCCGACTGAGACGGAGAGGGTTGCGATGTACCAACCCCTTCCTCTGCCTGTGCACTAGCACTCGCACGCTCATCACGTAGCCTAACATACTCTTTCTAGAAATTATTGTGCATCTCTATACATCAGTACTTACCTAAATTAGCCTAATAAATGCCTAAAATATTTAATTATTATTAAGTATATGGTTATCTGTATATTCTTTAAGTTGTGTTAAAAATTAACGAAATCTAAATTAGTACTTACATAGCTCTGAGTAGCCCGGTCGTCGATGAGCTTCCCGTCCTTCCGATGGGTGGCCAGGAAGACGGTCACCATGTTTGCGTCCTCACCCCTCTTCACCTGCGTGTTTGTTATATTTTATTCTTTAGTGAAATAGAAAATTATATACGCCTACTATCAATAAAATCTTATATTTTATAATAAATTACATACCAGACGACGGAAATGCTCCGTCATAGGAATCGATCCACCACACCACTTTCCGGCCATCGTCCTAGCCGCCTTCGCCTTCTCCGACCGCTCTCTGTACCCGAGCTCCTCAAATCGAGCCCTCATCGTGGTCCATTTTAAGATAATTCTGCAAAGATTGACACAGATAATAATTCATCAGGATGACGATTGTATATCCACAAACGGTTCTGCATAATTGCCAAGTGTGGGGACGAATTGTCACGACCCGCACCCTGATTAGGGGCACGAGAACGTGGGTACGTCCAGCCTACGCCGCAGTGTCGGTGGTAGAACGCTGTATAGGTCATCTATAACATCTAACATCTAACAACAAGATATATAAACCTGTCATCTCCGCACGGAGGTATAACATAACATCTCAACTCTATATCTCAAACACAAGTCTAGGAAAGATAAAGATAGAACATGATATGGAATCAGACGAAATGAAGAAACTGAATATATATATATAGAGTTACCACACCACACAAAGTAGATGTCCAACACAATAAGTATAAGATCTGAAATATAACTAAATCACAACTAACAATCGGAACAATCCGATACAAAATGAAAACTATAAACACTAGACTAGACTAGGCACCCTCTACTGAGCTAGATGCTCCTCAGGCTCCTGAAGGTCACCCTCATGTGTCCCATAGAAGGTAGGACAGTCACCATCATCATCTGTAATATTTTCAACAGGTCCAGTCAGGACAGGAACGAGCACAATACATCTCACGCAGTTCATATCATATTGGGAAATGTAAAGCATGCATAGAGTAAGATACATGAACTGTAAAGAAATATATATAAAAATGAGAGAGATTTGATAACTGAAAATATCTATATATACGATAAGTAAGAACTGTAGGTAACCTGTGATTTAGAGCATGAGATGGTTATATAAACGGGTTTAGGACATATACAAGATTTTACAAGATTTTACAAGATTTGTACAAGATGGGATTTTGATCACATAACCATTTCCTACTCACCCTCCCCAATCAATACACAAGGATCCAGTCAAGTTACGTTACCTTATACAAGAGGTTTTTATCATGTTTGCTCACGTGATCATGAGAGTACAAGATTGCACAAGAGTATACATGAAAGCGGTGTACATGAAATACAAGATGTTCGTGAAAAGCATATGACAACTGTATCTGATGCACCCCGAGGGAGATAACATCGCATGACAAGATCCATATAGTACCAATCCGTGATAATGACGTGACAGCATCATGTAAGGTATTTTAGAGAAAGAATATAAATCCTAACAAGTATGAAATGATCAGAGAATGTACTCGCATGTCACCCTGTATGACTGATATGAATAGATGTCCGAACTGGTGTCACAGAGTCTTATTTAGAGTAAAACAGGTCACAACATATCCACAATGGTAAAAATAGAGTATACAATGTATACTACATGATTCTAGGTCAATCTGGTCAAAAGTCAACTCTTGGTCAACTCAACAGTCAAACTAGGTCACAGGAAGTCATACTAGGTCACAGGAAATCAAACTAAGTCAAATAAAGTCAAATAAGGTAAAACAAGTCAAGGTTAGTCAAATCTAGGTTAAAGTCAACTCTTGGTCAACATTCTAATCAAACTAGTCAAATACTAGTCAACATGATCAATCTGGATCAAGTCTAGGTCAAACTTAGACCGACTAAGGTTTTGGTCAAACAAAGACTAGTCAACAAGGTAATTAGGTCAATCTTGACTAATGGTCAACTTCTAGTCAACCTCTAAGGCTAACACCAATCATGACACAACTCCTAAGTATACCACTTAACCTCATACATATCTTAATCTACATAGGGCTATCCATATAACCCATGTGGTCAAACCTAATCAACTAGTTAGGGTTTTAGTCAAACTAGTTAAACTAGTCATTTTAGGTCAATCCTAGTCAATTCTAGGTTAACTAGGTCAATTTGACCTAAGGTTGACTTTGGTCAACTCTTAGTCAACAAGGGTCAACTAGTTAGGGTTTTGGTCATTAGGTCAATTAGGGTTAGCCCCTAATACCATAGGCTAGTAACTTAGGCCATAGGCTAGATAACTTAGGTATCTATCTCTATACAATATACATATATACACACATATATATACATAACCTTAGATATATATATATATATATATATATATATATATATATATATATATATATATATATATATATATATATATATATATATACACATACAAACATAACCACATAGGCCTATAGCCTATGTAATTCCCATATACCCTAGGTATCTATATATAGACACAATATATATAATTCTAATACAATTATATATATCATATATCATATATCATATATCATATATCATATATATATATATATATATATATATATATATATATATATATATATATATATATATATATATATATATATAGAGAGAGAAGAAAGTGAGAGAGAGAGAGATGTGGGAGTGTGTGAATACTGTGACAGGGGGGGTTCTCTGTTTACAGGGAACCATACTCACACACACATACATAACATACATATATACATATATATATATACACTCTCACAAATACACATATACACATGTATAAACAACCAAACTCCCACCTATACACACACAAACACATATATATGTATATACAATACGTATACATACAAATACATGTATATTAAACAAAAAATCATTTTGAATCTCGAATTTGAAAACTGGAAATTAATACAAAACTGGAAAATGGTACACTGTGACAGTGGGTTAGGGTAAACCCAAAACCAACCCCTAAACTCGACTATGGTCCCCAACCAAGGGTTGGTAAGCGTTGCCCCAAGTGTCCCCTAGCTTCTAGGGTGCCTGAGACTCAGTCCCGACACGACACAACGTGTCAATCTCGAAAAAACCCAATCGAGTAAACCCAGGACACAGGAAATGTCACCGCGTCGTGCACGCGTGCACCTAGCTCTAGGACACGACACGCGTGTCTAGGAGTCTCGTGCTCGTGTCCCTAGGTTCGCCTAGGATTTGTCTAGGGTTAGGATAGCCTGTCTCGTGTCCATGTGTCACCAGGACGCGACACGAGACGCGTATCAGTCGAGAAAACTCGACTGATACACACTGTGCAGCGCAGTGTGGTACGGTGGGTTCGACGCCTCGTGGACACGATACGTACCACGTGGGGCCACGTGGTCGTGTCCACGTGTAGCCCACGTGTTGGGCTACACACTCTTGCAAACACGAGGTGTCCAAGTGTCGTGTCCGCGCGACACGACGCGCGCAAAGTCGGCTCTGTGCAGTGCGCACAGAGCAGTGTAAAACCCGTGCGAGTGCGATTTCTCACTCGACACGATACGGCTTGACACAAAACTTTGGGGATGTCTTGTCAGACATTACCCCTAGGTTTGTGTCGAGTTTCGCGTGTCCACGTGTCCAGGTGAAGGAGAAAAGGGGGTCGAGTAGCAGGACACTATGCGTGTGCTGTGCGCAGCGTATCCGTATCGATTTTCGATATGAAAATGACACAGGGTCGTGCTCAGTGTTAGGGTTCTATGATCTACACCTATAGGACTAGAAGATTGCTCAATTAGTTTTCGAAAGTATTAACATTTAATTTACAGTGGCAATTCATCAAACACTTGAATTAAAACCCAGATACGTGTCCGATACGGACACCAAACCAAACCTACTTCCTACCAAACTTGACCCACAGTTAGGGTAAACCTGCATACATTTATGAAGAAAAAACACAATATTAACTAGGTTTATAGGTATTTACCTATGAGTGCAAAATCCTTAATAATAGGCCTTTTTGAATGAAAATCCCCTTCAACTCCCAATGTCCAAAGCTCCACAAATCCTTGCTAGCAAGCCATAACTAGTATCCTCTAGTGTAGGGGAGTCCAATGCAAAAGACTAGACCCAATTTGGTGTTGAAATGGTTAAATGGTGAGGGTGTGAAGGTAGAGGGAAAACTAGGTTTTTTTGTGTATGTAAAAAAATGGCATGAATGAAGGGGGTGTTCATATAGGATGGGGGCATGGTGTGGCCTGCCATGGGGGGGGGGGGGGGTAGGGTAGATATTTAGGGTTCCTACCACCTTGCAAACTTAGCCCCTAAGTCTTTGACTTGCTAGATATTCCTTTAGGGTTCTAGGAAATATCTTAGAAAGTTTATATCTAGATATTTCTAAACTAGATATTTACACATAAAGCTAACATCCTCTACTTAGTCTTCTAGGTTAGTGGCTAACCTCTAGATTAGGCTAAACTAGGTTAGGAGCTAGCATGACACTAATCAACTAATTAAATAATAATAAATCACATAAATCCAAATAATTCCAATTAAATTCTAATAAATTACCAAAATATCCTTTTGACTAAAAAGTGGTAATTGATATTCTAAACACATGGTTAGGCTCACATGGTCATGGTTAGTCTCTAGGTTATGAAATCTCTAGGGTTTACACTAGGGTTATACTAGTAAAAATCACAAAGTCATAAGTCATGACTTAGAAAATAGTTTTAATTACACTAATAATCACCAAAAATCGTATCATGACTAAAATACTATTAATTAATAATAAAAATAATAATTTTCAAAAATACTCCAATTTCAAAAAACTGGGTGCTACAAGTCTACCCTCCTTAGAAAATTTTGTCCTCGAAATTAGAATGGTCATACTCATTCTAGGTCAAACCCCCCCAACAATCACAGTCTCAAACACACAGTCCGATAATCATATGCGTCTGTCCGAAATCATGATATTCGGAATCTTCGTCATGCTAGTGAGCAAGGCTACGATATTCATAGAGTCCTCGACTAAGGTACATACCTCTAGAATCATGGTATTTAAAATTTTTGCTTTGTCGCATGCCTGGCCGCGAAAACCTTAAATTCCCACATCCGAGAAATACGACCAAAATTCGACTATATGTCCTCACTATGCCAGCTAACATGACTATAGAAGACTCTAGATCCCATGATCGAGACGACCTAGCCCATACGACTATCTCAGAAGAAAATAATTCACAATAAAATATCCGAACAAAATTTATCAACTATAAGGAACAGATAGAATCGAAATTCCAAGATAGTTATAAGGAGGCAAATGCGGAAATAGAATCGAAAAGGTTGGAACCTGCAATCAGCTCTCCCTCTGTCTGTGCATCATCGACTGCCATGGCGAAAGCTCGTCCCGGCTGGCCTCCCTTGGCCTGCTGCTGATGCTGGACAAACCTCTGCTGCTGAGTCTGCAACGGTGGTCCCGTCTGCTGCCCTGTCGGAGCCCTAGCTCCTGCTGCTGCCTGAGCCAATCATGCCAAGCTCTTGGGACACTCCTTCAACTGATGCTCTGCTGAACCACAAAGCAAACACAGGCCCTGCCTCTTCCTGCAGTCGTCCCATCTGTGACCTTGCTTCTTGTAGAAGTTACACATAGGGTGCTGTTGCTGCCTGGGTGCCTGCTGGTGAAGTACATGTCCCTGGCCCTGAAACGGCTGCTGAACTGGCCTCTGCTGCTGTATGTGAGGGCGCTTGGCTGGCCCTGCACTAGAACTAGCCCCTAAGGTATCACTGCCCCTCTTTGGCTTGAGGCCGAAGTCCTCCTCTGCAATCTGTGCGTCCATCAATATCTGATCGAACATCGCGTCACGACGTCCCGGGGTGCGGGTGCGCACTGCATGAATAAGTCTCCTGCGGAACTTACGAGCCTTCTGTCCCTCATCCTGGATCATATCGGGAGCGAACCTGCTAAGGCGGAAGAACTCAGCTGCATACTCGTCCACCGACGAGTTCCCCTGTACCAGACCCATGAACTGGCCCTCCAATACTGTAATACCTGTGGTTCATATTACGAATCTTGGCATACGTGTACGTATTCTTGACTCGTATTGCATATTTTTCTGCATGGTTGTTTTGGCATATCATTGGTTGTGGCTTAGCTTGGTTCGGCTTAGCTTGGGTTGGTTTGCTTTTGGGTTCATCATGAACCAAAAGAAAACCCCTACCTACCACCACCACTACCCTTTATTAACCCATTCCCCTTTCTCTCTCTTCATTTATTCTTTTTCTTCCCTATCATAACTTCTTCAACCACCAGAAGAAAGAGAGAAAGAGCTTAGGCAAGTGCAAACTTGCTTCATAATGGATCTCAAGTTTTATTGTTCCATTCTCTTCCTTACCTGATTCTAAGACTCTTTAGAACTTGACATTTTTGGATTTGATGGATGAATTCTTGTAGATCTAAGTTTGTAAACTTTTCGGTTTTTCTTGGTTTTGATCTTTAAAACTTGGTAATTTTGAAAACTAGTGTTTCTATGTTGTAGAGAATTCAATTTCATGCAGTTTTGGCTTTTGTTTCACTTGATTTCGGCTTCGGATGAGGAAGTTATGGCCAAAACAATTTCTGGTCATTTCTAGGTTCATCTGCAGCATAATCAGCATGTCGCAGAAGGTGCATGTCGCAGAAGCGCATGTCGTGATAGCCGCATATCATGTCGCAGAAGGCGCATGTCGCAGAAGGCGCATGTTGTAATGAAGCGCATGTCGCGGTAGCCGCATATCATGTCGTAGAAGGCGCATGTCGCAGAAGGCGCATGTTGCAATGAAGCGCATGTCACGGTAGCCGCATATCATGTCGCAGAAGGCGCATGTCGCAGAAGACGCATGTTGCAATGAAGCGCATGTCGCAGTAGCCGCATATCATGTCGCAGAAGGCGCATGTCGCAGTAGGCGCATGTTGCAATGAGGCGCATGTCGCGGTAGGCGCATATCATGTCGCAGTTGAGCCACATGAGGTGCATGTCGCGATAGGCACATATCATGTCGCGCATGAGCCGCATTAAGGCGCATGTCGCAGTAGGTGCATATGGTGTCGCAGTTGCATGCATGTCGCAGAATAGGCCGCATAATGCATATTTTGACTATTACTAACTGTTATATGTCCTAATTGATTGAATTATTGCTCGAATTTCTCCCAACTCCCAACGTGGAAGTTGTAGATCTTTTCTTTAGCAGCAAGAATATGTCTCTAGTTATTTTATGCAAGTTTCTCTCATTCATAATATTGTAAGAATAGAACACGATAGTGGCCCGCTGTGGTGCACTCTTGACAAGTAAACTGGCATGATATGTCTCGACATGCTGTTATGACAGCTAGCCTAACATGACAAGTGTGAATGACCTGGACACCGTGGACGATTGCGTTTGTACAAATAAACTGGTACTGTCTTGCATCATGTCTAGGATGGGGATCCCTGAGTACCACGGTCAGGGTTACCTACTGAAATTGACTAAGGCTAATTAACTAGAACGATTCAGTAGTCATGAAGAGATTCCCAGCTACAGGCAATTCCGTTATCTGGGCGCATTAAGTGGACTTGTAGCCTACCGACGAGTAGGGCACATTTCCAGCACACAGTCATGTAGTGCACCCTTCATAAACGGACATTCGACCCGGATAACCGGATGGTCTGCAGGGCTTGTGGCTGTTGGGATAATCTCATTGCATCTTGCTAGTAACTAGGCATGTGATAACCCTAGTTAGTTAAAAGTATCAAGCCGTACTCTTGATTGGCCGTGATTGATTGGATGAAGTTTATTCCAGCTTAGTATGATCCTGATCCTGTACAAGATTGTAACAGGACATGATTTCTTGTATCGATAAATGATGGGATACCAAGTTCTGTTCAGATGAAGGGTTACAACCTCGGTCCTTGTTTGGTTTAAGGGTTGTAACTTGGCCATCTGAATCGTTCCATGGTTATCTTATCATATATCGTCCTGCTTATTGTGCCTGCCTTAACTATAAAGATCAGGGGTCCAGTTCTGCTCAGGCGAAGGGTTACAATCCCGGTCTTTATTTGGTTTAAGGGTTGTAACCTGGCTTCCGGAGCAGTTCTGTGTCCTCTCTTCGTTTATTGTCTTATTGCAACCCCCTGTCATGCTCGTCATGTTTTACCTTTACTTCAATACCATGATTATTTATACTGGCCTTAACAATAAAGATCAGGGGTCCAGTTCTGCTCAGGCGAAGGGTTACAATCCCGGTCCTTGTTTGGTTTAAGGGTTGTAACCTGGCTTCCGGAGCAGTTCTGTGTCCTCTCTTCGTTTATTGTCTTATTGCAACCCCCTGTCATGCTCGTCATGTTTTACCTTTACTTCAATACCATGATTATTTATACTGGCCTTAACAATAAAGATCAGTGGTCCAGTTCTGTTCAGGCGAAGGGTTACAATCCCGGTCCTTGTTTGGTTTAAGGGTTGTAACCTGGATTCCGGAGCAGTTCTGTGTCCTCTCTTCGTTTATTGTCTTGTTACCTTATCAATAGTAATTGAGGCGGGTTTCTATTCAGGCAAAAGATTGTAACCCCGGTCCTTGTTTGGTTTAAGGGTTGCAGTCTGGCTACTTGAATGGTTTCTCCGTGTTCAATATATATTTGTTATCTCAGCTATTATCACTATCTTTTAATTACCTTTACTATTTATTTGTGATATGCTAGTTTTAGTTCCTAAGTGAAGCCTCCTTTGTGGCACTTGCTCTTTCTGGGGTCTGACCCAGCTGGTTTTGTGTGGCCAGATATCGGAGCAGCAACAGAGGATCCACCTATCTTCCAGCCCGATGGTGACCACCAGGCGTAACCAGGGCAACGAGTGGGTTTCTTTTGTCCTCCCACTCTATTTGTAAAATTATTCTTTTGAGGCGTTTAGCCGGCGAGCACGTGTTAGCTCGTATTGCACCTTTATTTACTGTCTGCCTACGGGCTGTAACATGATTGACAAATCCTAGGGTCGATCATGTACTGACTAAAACTCTTGTTAGTCCTGACATTTTGTACGACTAGCTTCATGATCATCCAATATGTAATGTATGGGACGCCTTACTATTGTATATTGATGCTCTAATATCTTGTGACTGCTACTACTTGCTTGTGATTGAGACAATAGGTTTGATCTTGACCATAGGAGACTGATGGATTGTAGTTAAACCCTCATATATCTAGACAGCCGTGACCGTATAGTGACGTGGATTCCATTTCATTATACGTAGCTGGCTATGTCTGCCCCCGCTCTCCAGTATTCTGGTTCTGGAGCGTAACATGGTTTTAGTGGTGGCCCATGCAGGTCTTGTAATTCAAGATATGTGAGGGTTTACCGAATAGATGTCTCAATCAGTATTCGCCCTTGATCTCTGTTCGTATCTTTCAAATCCCTGAGAATCTTGACCTGATCACATGCTTGTATCGTTGATCTGTCCTGGTCCTTTCTTATTGTTTCCTATGTCGTCTTCAACGACGACATTGTTCCTGGACCTGCCGATCAGCAAGGCGGAGCACCTCCAGCGGACCAGCAGCAACCTGGAGATCAAGCCCAGCATTCAGGAGTAGCCTCCAGAGTTATGCCTACCGAAGAAGAACCACCAATTCAGCCCGTCCAGCCTGCAGAGCCTGATAATGGCACTTTGGCGGGTCTCATCAGGTCCCTATTAGTTTCCCAGGATCGTCGCGGAGACGCCTTGCACCAGGCGGTAGCAGACGCTTTGACCAGAGGAGGTCATCAGGGTAATAGCGCGGCCAACAGCTTCAAGCGCTTGAACCCTCCCTTCTTCGATGGCAGTGAAGATGCGATCGCTGCAGATGCATGGCTTCAGGACACAGAGGTGATTCTAGAAGCAGCCAAGACTCCAGAGAACGAGAAGGTGGCCGTAGTGCGCCTGCAGTTACTAGATCTTGCCCGCAGCTGGTGGGCAGCGCAGGCCGATGGATTAGTGGCCCCTATTTCATGGGCAGTATTCAGGGAGAGATTCCAGACCAAGTACTTCGATGCTGTAGCTCGGTACGATCTACAGACGAGGTTCACTAATCTAAAGCAGATGGGCAGGACGGTCGACGGATATGCGACCGAGTTTTTGAGGCTTAGTCGGTTTGCTCCCACCTTGGTAGCAACCGAGTTCGATAGAGCCCAGCGGTTCCAGCAGGGGCTCCATTTAGAGATCTTATTGGCAGTGGAGCAGTTTGAGCATCAGACTTTTGATGCAGTATTGAGAGCAGCTAGGAGGCATGAGTATACATCCCAGAGGATCGTGGATAGGACCGGAGGTCGAAAGCGATCTCACGGCCAGATGAATCAGTCATCAGCACCAGCCCCAGCAGCCAGGGCTTTGACCATTGGAGCTCCGAGGCGGGCGGCCTCAGTGACGTTGGTTCAGCATTCCACCCTGACGCACCCTCAGCAGCAGAAGCAGAAGCAGTCTTCCGCAGTGGGATGTTCACACTACAGAAAGCCAGGACATGTAGTATCAGAGTGTCGCAGAGCACAGGGTTTGTGCTTGGTTTGTGGTGTCCCGGACCACAGGGTTGGGAACTGCCCGAACAGGGGGAGTTTATCAGCTTTCTCTAGTCCTTCAGTTAGAGGACCAGCACCAGTCCAGCAGCAGCAGCAGTACCCGTTTCCGAGGCCATTGCCGACGCAGGCCCAGGCATTCCAGCAGCAGAGACCGCAACAGTATGCCCAAGCCCAAGCCCTGATCCAGAGCAGGCAGAGGAATTTTCAGCAGAGGGGACCCGCACCCAGAGGACATGGTCAAGTGCTGGCTTTGACCATGGGAGAAGAAGGAATAGCACAAGGTGAGGTGGTAGCAGGTACTATTCTCGTCAACACCTTTCCAGCTTCAGTATTATTTGATTCTGGTGCCTCGCATTCATTTATGTCTGCACAATTTACGACACGGGTAGGATTGGAGCCCGAGTCATTATCAGTGAGGCTCAATATACTTACTGGTAACGGACTTATGGGAGTAGATAGAGTGTTTTCCTCGTGTCGGATCGTAGTTAGCGGTAGAGAATTCCCCGCTAGATTAATAGAGTTCCCGATGGCCGATTATGATGTGGTCTTAGGGATGGATTGGTTGAGGGACCAGTATGCTAGGATAGACTGCCACATTGGCAGGGTTGTTTTTAGCATTCCAGGCGAGCCAGAGTTTTCCTTCTCCCGAGGCGAAGTTGAACCTTCTCCTCCAGTGTTGCGGATGGCAGTAGCAGCAGTGCAGTTGCCTCGGATAGTCGAAGAGTTTCCAGATGTTTTCCCAGAAGAGCTTCCAGGGATGCCGCCAGAGCGAGAGATCAAGTTCAGTCCACTATAGTCGAGAGGATCCGGATGGCGCAGTCAGTAGATTCCAAGCTTCAGCGACTCAGAGCAGAGTGTGAGGCAGGACAAAGACCAGAGTTATGCATTCATGAAGACGGTACACTTCGACATCGTAAGCGTCTTTGTGTACCCAGTAGAGATATCAGACAGGAGATCATGGCAGAGGCCCACAGTTCGCAGTATTTCATTCATCTCGGTGGCACGAAGATGTACCGTAATATCCGCCATCACTTTTGGTGGAATGGCATGAAGAGGGAGATACCCCGGTTTGTCTCTCGTTGTTTAGTCTGCCAACAAGTTAAGGCTGAACATCAGAGACCAGCTGGACTACTTCAACCGTTGCCGATTCCCGAGTAGAAATGGGAGCATATAACCATGGATTTTGTGACTGGATTGCCTAGATCCCCGGC
Source organism: Iris pallida (assembly GCA_029216955.1). Taxonomy (NCBI): domain Eukaryota; kingdom Viridiplantae; phylum Streptophyta; class Magnoliopsida; order Asparagales; family Iridaceae; genus Iris; species Iris pallida. Next base: position 9,374,905 of record JANAVB010038615.1, on the reverse strand, counting down.
TGGCAGAGACGCTATTTGGGTTGTCATAGACAGGCTCACGAAGGTGGCTCACTTTCTCCCGTTCAGAGTTGGTCAGTCAACGGCTCAGCTAGCGGAGATGTATCTCCGGCAGATTGTCAGATTGTACGGTGTACCAGTCAGTATCACTTCAGACAGAGATTCAAGATTTACGTCACATTTTTGGCGTAGCTTGCAAGAAAGTTTGGGAATTCACCTCCAGTTCAGTTCAGCTTATCACCCGCAGACAGATGGCCAGTCGGAGCGTACGATCCAGACTCTTGAAGATATGTTACGATCTTGTACACTCGACTTTGGTGGTTCGTGGGAAGATCACGTGCACCTGGTGGAGTTCTCGTACAATAATAGTTTCCAGGTCAGTATCCAGATGGCACCGTTCGAGGCACTGTATGGTAGGAAGTGTCGATCCCCGCTAGCCTGGGACGATGTTGGAGAGAGGCAGATGCTTGGTCCGGAAATGATTGCTCAGACGGTTGAAGTGGTCAGAAAAGTCAGAGATCATCTTTGAGTTGCCCAAGATCGCCAGCGTCATTGGACCGATTCTCATCGGCGCCCTCTTGAGTTTTCTGTCGGCGACCATGTATTCCTGAGGATTTCGCCTAACCGTGGCGTCATTCGTTTCGGCGTACGAGGAAAGCTTAGTCCTAGGTATATAGGGCCGTTCGATATTCTGGAGCGAGTAGGAGATGTATCCTATCGTCTCGCTCTTCCACCATCGCTACATGAGGTGCATGACGTATTCCATGTATCCCAACTGCGACGGTATATCCCGGACCCGAGCCACATCCTAGATCATTCGGAATTGGTTGTTGGTACCAACCTTTCGTATGAGGAGAGGCCCGTGTCTATATTGGACCGAAGAGAGAAGACACTCAAGAACAAGACTATCAAGTTAGTCCGAGTTGCTTGGGGTCATCACTCTTTGGGTGAGTCAACGTGGGAGCGTGAGGATGATATCCGATCACGATATCCCGACCTGTTTGACTCATAAGGTATAATGTCTTCCTTATGCCTTATGCTTTAAGTTCCTTGCTCGAATAAATGACTGCATGATAGACTGCTTGTTATAGCTTACGATTAGTATAGCTTGTCCTTGCAATTCTAGCCTCTTGATTAAATTTCGAGGATGAAATTCTTTGAAGGTGGGTAGAGTTGTAATGCCTGTGGTTCGTATTACGTATCTTGGCATACGTGTACGTATTCTTGACTCATATTGCATATTTTTCTGCATGGTTGTTTTGGCATGTCATTGGTTGTGGCTTAGCTTGGTTCGGCTTAGCTTGGGTTGGTTTGCTTTTGGGTTCATCATGAACCAAAAGAAAACTCCTACCTACCACCACCACTACCCTTTATTAACCCATTCCCCTTTCTCTCTCTTCATTTATTCTTCTTCTTCCCTATCATAACTTCTTCAACCACCAGAAGAAAGAGAGAGAGAGCTTAGACAAGTGCAAACTTGTTTCATGATGGATCTCATGTTTTATTGTTCCATTCTCTTCCTTACTTGATTCTAAGCCTCTTTAGAATTTGACATTTTTGGATTTGATGGATGGATTCTTGTAGATCTAAGTTTATAAACTTTTCAGTTTTTCTGGGTTTTGATCTTTAAAACTTGGTTATTTCGAAAACTAGTGTTTCTATGTTGTAGAGAATTCAATTTCATGCAGTTTTGGCTTTTGTTTCACTTGATTTCGGCTTCGGATGAGAAAGTTATGGCCAAAATAATTTCTGGTCATTTCTAGGTTCATCTGCAGCATAATCAGCATGTCGCAGAAGGCGCATGTCGCAGAAGGCGCATGTTGCAATGAAGCGCATGTTGCAATGAAGCGCATGTCGCGGTAGCCGCATATCATGTCGCAGAAGGCGCATGTCGCAGAAGGCGCATGTTGCAATGAAGCGCATGTCGCGGTAGCCGCATATCATGTCGCAGAAGGCGCATGTCGCAGAAGGCGCATGTTGCAATGAAGCGCATGTCGCGGTAGCCGCATATCATGTCGCAGAAGGCGCATGTCGCAGAAGGCGCATGTTGTAATGAAGCGCATGTCGTAGTAGCCGCATATCATGTCGCAGAAGGCGCATGTCGCAGTAGGCGCATGTTGCAATGAGGCGTATATCGCGGTAGGCGCATATCATGTCGCAGTTGAGCCACATGAGGTGCATGTCGCGATAGGCGCATATCATGTCGCGCATGAGCCGCATTAAGGCGCATGTCGCAGTAGGCGCATATGGTGTCGCAGTTGCATGCATGTCGCAGAATAGGCCGCATAATGCATATTTTGACTATTACTAACTGTTATATGTCCTAATTGATTGAATTATTGCTCGAATTTCTCCCAACTCTCAACGTGGAAGTTGTAGATCTTTTCCTTAGCAGCAAGAATATGTCTCTAGTTATTTTATGCAAGTTTCTTTCATTCATAATATTATAAGAATAGAACACGATAGTGGCCCGCTGTGGTGCACTCTTGACAAGTAAACTAGCATGATATGTCTCGACATGCTGTTATGACAGCTAGCCTGACATGACAAGTGTGAATGACCTGGACACCATGGGCGATTGCGTTTGTATAAATAAACTGGTACTGTCTTGCATCATGTCTAGGATGGGGATCCCTGAGTACCACGGTCAGGGTTACCTACTGAAATTGACTAAGGCTAATTAACTAGAACGATTCAGTAGTCATGAAGAGATTCCCAGCTACAGGCAATCCCGTTATCTGGGCACATTAAGTGGACTTGTAGCCTACCGACGAGTAGGGCACATTTCCAGCACACAGTCATGTGGTGCACCCTTCATAAACGGACATTCGACCCGGATAACCGGATGGTCTGCAGGGCTTGTGGCTGTTGGGATAATCTCATTGCATCTTGCTAGTAACTAGGCATGTGATAACCCTAGTTAGTTAAAAGTATCAAGCCGTACTCTTGATTGGCCGTGATTGATTGGATGAAGTTTATTCCAGCTTAGTATGATCCTGATCCTGTACAAGATTGTAACAGGACATGATTTCTTGTATCGATAAATGATGGGATACCAAGTTCTGTTCAGATGAAGGGTTACAACCTCGGTCCTTGTTTGGTTTAAGGGTTGTAACTTGGCTATCTGAATCGTTCCATGATTATCTTATCATATATCATCCTGCTTATTGTGCCTGCCTTAACTATAAAGATCAGGGGTCCAGTTCTGCTCAGGCGAAGGGTTACAATTCCGGTCCTTGTTTGGTTTAAGGGTTGTAACCTGGCTTCCGGAGCAGTTCTGTGTCCTCTCTTCGTTTATTGTCTTATTGCAATCCCCTGTCATGCTCGTCATGTTTTACCTTTACTTCAATACCATGATTATTTATACTGGCCTTAACAATAAAGATCAGGGGTCCAGTTCTGCTCAGGCGAAGGGTTACAATCCCGGTCCTTGTTTGGTTTAAGGGTTGTAACCTGGCTTCCGGAGCAGTTCTGTGTCCTCTCTTCGTTTATTGTCTTATTGCAACCCCCTGTCATGCTCGTCATGTTTTACCTTTACTTCAATACCATGATTATTTATACTGGCCTTAACAATAAAGATCAGGGGTCCAGTTCTGTTCAGGCGAAGGGTTACAACCCCGGTCCTTGTTTGGTTTAAGGGTTGTAACCTGGCTTCCGGAGCAGTTCTGTGTCCTCTCTTCGTTTATTGTCTTGTTACCTTATCAATAGTAATTGAGGCGGGTTTCTATTCAGGCGAAGGATTGCAATCCCGGTCCTTGTTTGGTTTAAGGGTTGCAGTCTGGCTACTTGAATGGTTTCTCCGTGTTCAATATATATTTGTTATCTCAGCTATTATCACTATCTTTTAATTACCTTTACTATTTATTTGTGATATGCTGGTTTTAGTTCCTAAGTGAAGCCTCCTTTGTGGCACTTGCTCTTTCTGGGGTCTGACCCAGCTGGTTTTGTGTGGCCAGATATCGGAGCAGCAACAGAGGATCCACCTGTCTTCCAGCCCGATGGTGACCACCAGGCGTAACCAGGGCAACGAGTGGGTTTCTTTTGTCCTCCCACTCTATTTGTAAAATTATTCTTTTGAGGCGTTTAGCCGGCGAGCACGTGTTAGCTCGTATTGCACCTTTATTTACTGTCTGCCTACGGGCTGTAACATGATTGACAAATCCTAGGGTCGATCATGTACTGACTAAAACTCTTGCTAGTCCTGACATTTTGTACGACTAGCTTCATGATCATCCAATATGTAATGTATGGGACGCCTTACTATTGTATATTGATGCTCTAATATCTTGTGACTGCTACTACTTGCTTGTGATTGAGACAATAGGTTTGATCTTGACCATAGGAGACTGATGGATTGTAGTTAAACCCTCATATATCTAGACAGCCGTGACCGTATAGTGACGTGGATTCCATTTCATTATACGTAGCTGGCTATGTCTGCCCCCGCTCTCCAGTATTCTGGTTCTGGGGCGTGAAAAATACTGTAAGAGCCACATCCGGAAAGAACTTCTCCTTGAAGAGCCACGTCCCAAACATTACATATTCAGCTGATCATGAAGCTAGTCGTTACAAAATATGATAACTAGCAAGAGTTTTAGTCATACATGATCAACCCTAGGTTGCCAATCATGTTACAGCCCGTAGGCAGACAGTAAGTAAAAATGTACACGAGCTAACACTTGTTAGGCGGCTAAACGCCTCAAAAGAATAATTTTACAATAGAGTGGGAGAGCCAAAATAAACCCACTCGTTGCCAGGATTCCGTCTAGTGGTCACCATGTGGCTGGAAGGTCGGTAGATCCTCTGGTACTGCTCCGGAATCTGGCCATACAAAATCAGCTGGGTCAGACCCCAGAAAGAGCAAGTGCCACAAATGAGGCTTCACTTAGGAACTAAAACCAGCAATTTGCACAAGAGTAAAAATAGATAAAAGACAGTAATTAAAGAGAAACATGGCAGGTGCTATACGATGAGATGACCATGGGACTATTCAGATAACCAGGTTACAACCCGTAAACCAAACAAGGACCGGGGTTGTAACCCTTCGTCTGAACAGAACTTGGTTTCTCCCACCATTTATCGGCAAGATAAAATGAGAAAACAGGTCATGTAACAATCTTGTACAGGATCAAGACAAGACTAGACTGATTATACCGCATCCAATCAATCACGAACAAGCAATAAATATGACTTGATACTTTAACTAACTAGGATTATCACAGGCCTAGTTACTAGCAAGATGCAGCGAGATTGTTCCACAGCCATAAGCCCTGCAGACCATCCAGGCTATCTGGACGCAATTAGGGTTGAATTCAAGTGGGTACATCGTCCAGGAAACGCATGTACCCTTAGGTGACTTAGAGGGTGCAACACATGACAGTGTGCTGGAAATGTGCCCTACTCGACGGCAGGCTACAGATCCCAAGTGGGGCGCCCAGATAACGGGATTGCCTGTAGCTGGGAAATCTCTTCATGACTACTGAATTATTCTAGTGATTAGCCTTAGTCGATTTCAGTGGGAATCCTTGACCGTGGTACTCAGGGGTCCCCGTCCTAGACATGATGCAAGACAAGACGGGTTCATTTGTACAAGCATAATCGTCCACGGTGTCCAAGTCATTCAATCTTGTCAAGTCGTGTTAGCCGCCACAACAGCATTTCAAAAAATATTATGTCAGGTTTATCATGTCAAGAGTGCGTCACGGCGGGCCACTATCAAGAATTATCATGTCAATTATCATGTCAAATTTGTCAGGTCAAGTTATCTTGTCAGGAGCGCACCACAGCGGGTCACTATCAAGTCATGCCATTTCTCAAGGAGGGGAGAAACTTGCACAATTAAATAATAATATAATATATATTCTTGAAGCCAAGGAAAAACTCTATAATTTTTATGTTGGGAGTGGAAAGAAATTTTGACCACAATTCAGGCAAATAAAATATGAAACAATCAAAGTGGATCCCATGCGGCCCAAAAGTGGGAGAACATACATGCGGCCAAAGAGAGTGGGAGGCCACCCATGCGGCCAGCCAAAGCTTATGCGGCCAGAAAATAACTGAAGGGGGGCCATGCGGCCAGCAAGAAATATTCATGCAACCAGAAAAGACAAAGAGAGTGGAACCCGCAATAAATGCAAGCTTCCACTCAAGCAAAAGAAAAGGGCCACGTGGCCACTATCAAATACTGGGGCCATGTGGCCTAAAAGTGAATGGCCATGCGGTCATATACTTCTCATGCGGCTCACTTGATAGCTAAGCATGCAAATGCAAGGCATATAAAATATGTAACATGGCAAGGCACATTAAAATATTAAAATTGCATCATGACAAAGCGTATAAAATATGTTGCATGGCAAAGCATATGCGGCTGGTGGCAAGCATATAAAGTATGCTTGCATGGCAAGCATATGCGGCTGGCTTTCAAGAATGTATTAACAATGCATTTAAGGAAATACAACAATTCATTGAATTTAATTGTCACGACCCACACCCTAGAGTTAGGGCACGAGAACGTAACAACGTCCAGCCTACGCCGCAGTATCGGCGGTAGAACGCTGTCATAGGTCTCATGCATCTAACAGTATAAGGCTAAGCAGTTTATACTCCCCGAATGGGGGTGACATAGCAGAATGTAAACTCAATCATATCTAAGGTAGAGCATAATGAAAGATAGATAAAACATGAAATCCAAAAGAGATACAGGAGATAGAAGTCTAAGTGTCTAAGATACATAAACCCAGAAGTACATCTCAAAACTCAAATACAGTAATCCACAAGTAAATACAACTCCCGACAAAATGAAATAACTATCTAAATAACCTCTACTGTGTCTCCTCTAGGCTAGCAGGCAATCCCAGGCCATCTGTAAAATTTATCAACAGGTCCAGTCAGGACAGGAACGAGCACAATACATCTCATGCAGTTCATATCATGTCAGGAAATATAAAACAAGCAATATAATAAGATACATGAAACGCTGTAAGAAGATGTACATAAAAATAGGAGAGATATTTGATAACTGGAAATATATACATGATAAGTAAGAACTGTAAGTGACTAGTAATTTAGAGTACGAGATGGCATGTAATTGGCTTAGGTTGTACATGATGAACATAAAAAGTAACAGAGTGTACATGATGGATAAATCACATGACCATTTATACTCACCCCTACCCACAATCAATACACAAGGATCTATTCAAGTTACGTTACGGGCATGATGTTTTGGTTATACAAGAAACACATGAGGAAACATGAGCGTACATGAAAGAACATGAGAGTACATGAACGTACATGTAAGAACATGAGAGAACATGAGTGTACATGAATAACGCAGAAGCAAGGAATACATGATGTACATGAAACACATGTCATAAAGTATCCGATGCGCCCGCTAAGGGGGTAACATCCCAAGAAAAGATCCGTATAGTACCAATCCGTGATGATAACATGACAGCATCAAGTAAAAGTAATCTAGAGCGAGAATATAATTCGTGACAAGTATGAAACGATCAGAGAATGTACTCGCCTGATATCTGAATGTCCAAGGTAAAGATACTATCCGAGGAGAGGTGTCTGGCTCCTAATTAGAACAGCACAAGTCACAACATGTCCAGAAGGGTAATATAAAGCACTACAATGCATTCTACATGAATCTAGGTCAAACTAGGCCAAAGTTAACCCTTGGTCAACTCTGGTCAACTGTACTAGTCAAACTAGGTCAAACTAGGTCATATCCTAACCCAGTAAGTCTTACTAGGCCTAACCATGACTATCCTAGCAAGCACACATCAATACAAGGCTATACAAGCCAACATACACCCAACTCTATATAGCATGCAATTATTCAATACTCAAATAGGCAAGAATTCACATTGGATATACACTAGGTAATCTATTACTTTAAGCTATATATGTCTACACATATATACACATGCATATATTGGTATTCAATATTAGGTCTATAATCATGGCATTTTAAATGGTTATATAAACTTATATATTACAACACAATATGCTAACATATATATAATATACATACATAACTAAGTTAACTATATTCATAAATACTTATTTAAGAGGCTATGTGTGTGTATGTGAACATGGCAAAGGGGCAAGTGAGGGTTAAATGGGCATACATAGTGTATACATATCAAAGAGTGTCAAAGTGTAAGTGAACAATGTGTCAAGTGTGATAGTGTCAACATAGTGTAAGGGGGTACATGAGGTAATATAGGATTTGTGTTAACATAGAACATTACATCTCATTAACTTGTATATTGCATACATTACATCTATTATTACATTACATTCATGCTTGCATTCATTCATCATTCATTATTCTCTTGCACCACTATATGCACCATACATTACATACTATGGAACCTACATATTCATTACAAGCCATACTTATACATGCTTACATTAGATAGGATACTTACACCTCATACATCATTTATTTAACCATTTACTCATGCTTGTATTCTCTATTTAATTACATAATGTATATACATTAACATGGGTTAAAATCAAATAGAATATTATATTACACACAAGGGTGCACAAAATACATATGCCGAATAGTAACTCCTACTAATAATCAATACTGTACCATCTCAGCATGAATTAAAATTTAGGATTAAAGTATGTTATAGATCTATGTGTTAGCTTTCCGAAACTTTAAACGGATCGCATTTTCGTTTTCGAAAACTCCCGAAATCACGAAAACACCGGGAACGCGTTTGTCTTTCGTATAGCTGACACTCAAATAATTCTTTAGAAAGTTACAGAAAGAATTAGGCCTATTAATACATGTTTTTGGAAAGCTAACTTCAATACGCTTCTTTTAAAAAAAATAGGAGATTAAACCAAGCTTTGAGCTAGAATTTATGACATTTCTAAGTTAGGGCTGAAATTAAAAATGTGGATAAAAATCATGACGGATTTAGGTAGTTTGAGACAAAAGAACACAAGTATATAACATAATATATCAAGAACTCACTCTCTACACTAATATATATATATATATGAGACACTATAGAACACATCTCCAATACAAAAATATGAGATTAAACATGTAATAATTCATTCATACATAACAACAACACATAGTGTGTCCAAATTTGGGATTTTCCCACATGGACACAACCACAACACAAAGGACACTCCTATGACCTCCAAATAGACACGAAATGGACACAAATGGAGATACAACTATGGGGTCATTCCTATGGGTTCAAAATAGACCTATATGCATGAGAAAATGAAAAGGAGAAGGGATTTATACCTCCCGGTAGATCGAATCGAAGAAAAGCATTTCCGGAGCGACACCGACACGTAGAGATTCCAAAAGGACACGAACGAGCTCCGAATCCTCCCAAACTTGGATAGCTTTCTCCTTGGCTAGAATGGAGAAGGAAAGAAGAAGATTTGGTGGTAAAATGGAATGATTTGGTGGAAAAATTGCTAGGGATTGCTCTCTAGGAATTTGGGAAAGAACAAGAGAGAGAGTGTGGATGAGAATAATGAAATGAACTTGAGCCTATCCTCTCCCAAAGTGGCTGGCCATATGGGGCTATTTGTCCTATTATGGTAAGGTCCAAAATGCCTCCACTAACCTATTCTATGAGTATTAGGAAAGGGCTAATTGTTTGGGGCTAAATTAGTCATTCTAAAGTCTCTAATCACACTAACCTTATCCATAATAATTAGTCTAACCTCTAACTAAAATATTTCTATCATGTGGACTAAAATTAATATCATATGGGCCATGCCTAACAAGTGTGTGGGTCCTACTAGAGTCAAACTACCCCCGGGTCCCCGTTTCAAGTCGGATTGAGTTGAAATTCGAACCCGACTCAAATAACCCCAAAACAATATCATAAATAATAAAATAATATCAAAATAATTCAAAGAGGTCAAATACAAAAATATCCTTAGGCCAAAAATGACATTAAAATATCATAATCACATGGTTAGGCTCTAGGTCAAACAGTCTCTAGGGTTTCACTAGCAAAACGTCAAAACCACAAGTCATTGATTTAAATAATTTTAAAATAATTTAAAATCACCAAAAATCATATCATGAATTAAATATCATTATTAAAATAATTATAAACACAAAATTTTAAAATTATCCTCATTTGGAAAACTGGGTGCTACATTAATGCATTGATAATGCATTAAATGCATTCTGTTTAATGCTTTAATAATGCATTAATCTAATACTTTAATAATGCATTAATCTAATGCTTTAATAATGCATTAATCTAATGCTTTGTTCTCTACCAGATGGAACCAAAGCATTGCTTTAATTTAATGCTTTAATATAATGAATCAATGCTTTCAGGAGACAAAGTATTGCATTAAATGCTCATAAGAATGTATGCGGCTCTTAAGAATGCATGCGGCTGGGCAAGCATTTGATTAATGCTTAAGAATGCATGCGGCTGGGCAAGCATTTAATTAATGCTTTATATGAGGCTGGTGTTTGTAGAATGCATTACAATAGCCTTAATATATGATGCAAGCATTAATATTATGTACGTACATGCGGCTACCTCAAGCATGCATGCTTGCATTAATATAATGCAAGCAAGGTGTTGGCCAAGCATTCTTATGCGGCCAAGCATGCAACTTTGTTTCCATGTTTGTCACGACCCTCACCCGGATATACGGATACGAATACGTAGACGACGCCCAGCCTACGCCGCAGTATCGGCGGTAGAACGCTGTCTAGTACCCAAAAATGTACACTACGCCTATAAGGCCTATAACTACAAATATACTCTAGTCACATCACAACAGCTAGGGATGATAAGACAAGAAAGATAACTAAAGCACAAGAACAACTAGAAACTACTAGAAGGAATCATAAGACAGGAAAATAAAGAAGAAAAAACAAGTCGAACTAAGGATAACTACCAGACAACTCACATAGAAGAATAGTGAGATCCACCTCAGCTAGCAACATCATGAAGTCCACTAATGGTATAACAACTCCTAAAATATTATCAACGATATCCTGTCAGGAAAATGAGCAAGTACAAACACTAACAGCAGTTCCATGTGAATTGACAAATTCTATAAGAGACAGTATAATGAACTACAAGACAAAGATATATGAAAACTTGGGAACCGTTCGGAAGCTGAGTTACAACCCTTAAACCAAACAAGGACCGGGATTGTAACTCTTCTCCCGAGCAGAACTTAGTCTCCAATCAAGGTACAATGTAAATGCAAGTAGAGCATGTGAGTAACTGTATATCATGGTATGGTGAGAAAATACTGAATGTAGAACAGAGCAGGATATACGATAAGATAAAGTAAATATAAAATGTGATTTAAATTATTAGAGCGATATGTGATCGGCTTGGGATAAGTGACAGGACAGGTTATCCACTTGGCCCGGCAATCCGCGGTGACCTCAACGGAAAGTCATGCCGGCCAACCTGGATAACGAGCACAAGGCAAGAGGATCTCGCTACACCCTTCATGAGGGAAGAGTGGCACGAGCACATGAATAGTGACAGGGTGGCTTGGATCACATAACCCCTAATAATTCCCCATCTCCGAATAGTATAATGGACCTGGACATGACACGTCATGACACGGGATTCCCTAAGAGGATAGCTACTCCCTCTCAGGAATCGGTGTCTATACAAGTACATAGAACAAAGCAGGAAATGTACATATATACCAAGAAAATCCAGGAACAACATCTCATGTCATGATCCAACATATACTAATCCGTGAACTATCATGACTGGGAATCAAGTAAGACACTACGACTGAATCGGATATAGCAGATATCAAGACAATGAAAACTATCAGTGAATGTACTCGCCTGCGGTCCTGAGCTGTCAAATGGGGTCGATGCTCAGAGTGATGCCACAGACCTAAAGATAAGATATATATAAACTAATTAGGGTTCAACAGTGTTAGGCTTGATTCTATAGTATAAGCTATGTAATCTAGGTCAATCTCAGTCCAACTAAGTCAACTAGGTTAATGTTGACTAACAGTTGACTTTTGGTCAACTGGTCAACTCTGGTCAAGTTCTAGACATTTCTAGGCCAAGTGTTGACTGATAGTTGACTTTATCAATGCAGTCAAACTTGGTCAACCGAGGTCAAAACTAGCCTAAGCATACTATTCCTAAACATTATCAACCAAGATACCATATATCTTGATCAAACAGGGTCAACACATTCAGTTTCAGTGATTGTGAAATCACCGGAATCGATGGAACTCAAAATACCACAAAAGGAGAAGGATTAAAATAATAGGGTAAAAACCTACAGATGTTGTCGGATGATGAAATAAATATCACCAACGTATCCAGAATGGTCAAATCAGCTAGGATAGCCTGTCCAAAAGCCCAATTTGGACACAGGGGCAAAACGGTAATTTCAGACCAAAATGATGTCCATCGTTGGACACACTTTGCACCGAAAAATGTGCCAAAATAAAAGTGCACAAAACCTAACAAATTATATGTTCACAAATCCAGAATGACGATACGAACCCAATGGTATATCCAGAATTGGATTCCGTTGACCCGATCTCAAATTGGTCCGTTGACCAGGACATTGGAAACCGATTTGCACGGAAAAGCGTGTCGGAGCTAATGTCCTCAAAACTCAGCAAATTATATGTCAACGAGTCCAGAATGACGATACGAACTCAACGGTATATCCGGAATTGGATTCCGATGAGCCGAACTCAAAATGACCCGTTAACCCAGAAAGTGGGACCCGCTTTGCACCGAAATGCGTGCCAGGGCCCACGTTCTCCAAATAAAATTTATATGAAAACAGGCCAGAACGACGCCACGAGTCTACTGGTGGTGTCAGAAATTGAATCCGGAGTCCCGGGTTCAAAAATGGAATTTAACAAGTGCAAATTAAAGAATTCGGACGGCCAACTTTGGCGTCGAATTCGACCAACCGAACGTGCTTAAAATGAAACAAAATCTAAAGGAGGCAGGAAGAGGGTTATACCAGCTGTGCACAGGAACTAGTAGCGCGCCAACCGGAGCTGCGACGGCGAAGTTACGAGCTGACGAAGTCGGCTCCACGAAACTGTCCAAAAATAGTTCAATTAAAAATGTCAACTTGGTGGCCAGTTTTGAGGTATCAAACGACGAAATTAACGGACGAAAATTGACTAGAGTGAAGATGGATATACCGAGATTGCGACGGAGCAAGGAGTTCGCCGATCCAACGGTCGGATCTCCCAGAAAATCCATACGAAGTTGCTGCGACGGGACGCAAATTCTGAGTTCCAAACTCGCGCGCGCCGACGTGATCTCGTTCAAAACGCACGAATAGGCTATTCGGCACGTCGGGGAAGAGGGTGGCGGCCACAGGGTGGCTCGTCGGAGTGGGGCGCACCCATGGGGGGTCGTCGGAGCACGACGGCGCGGCGGCGGCGTCGGCCACGCCCGCACGCGCGCGTGGCCAAGTCTGTGCGCTGTTGCTGCCGCGCGCTGGTGGCGCTTGCCGGGCACGGCAGCTGCGGCGGTGGCCGGCGACTACGTGGGCGGTGGCGCACGGCCATGGCGGCGGGGTCACGGCGGCTGTGGTGGTGGTTGTGAGTTATTGATGGCGGTGGTGGTGTTTATGATAGGTGGTGATGGTGATGATGGTTAGGAGGAAGGAGGAGGAGAGATGGTGGCCGGAGCCACGACGAGGGGGGGTCGGTCCAGTGGGAGGGTGTCGGCCTAAATGAGGGTGGTGGCTGTGTAGTAGTTGTTGGTGTTGCTGTTGAGTGGTTGTGTGAGAAAAAATAATTGAAGGAGAGAGAGTGTGATATTATTGAGAGAGGGAGAGAGAATGTGAGATAAAGATGGGGGGGCTGTACCAGTACGGGAGAGAGAGGGATGATGTGAGAGGGGTGAGAGTAAGAGAGTTATGTGTGGGTATATATATATAACATATATATATAAAGAGAGAGGGTGAGAATAGAGAGAGAGAGAAAGATATTTAGAGAGAGAGAGAGTAGAGAGAGAGAGAGAGATGGGGGGGGCTGTGTGTTCGGGTACAGGGGGTGAGGGGGGTTGTGTGGGAAGAGAGAGAATGAGTTGTCTAAATGTAGAGGGAGAAGGAGTGTATTATACACTATATTATATATGTACAAATATATACATATATAAAAGAGAGGGGAAAAGAGATATTTTTATATAAAATAAACATATTTCCAAATAGGGAAAAATGCAGACAAATCAGTGGGATGTAAGGGCAGTTATGGTAGGGTCCACGCCAAACTGGGTCGAACGTTGGGCCAAGTTTGGGCAAAGTCGAAGCCAAGATTTAATTAATTTATAAATTAAACCAATTAAAATTACGGATGGAATGGGAGCACAAGGGAGATCAAATCGGTGGCACGCAAGTGGCGCGTGTATAGTAGGCTCAAAACAGGCCAGGGCCATATATTGGGTCACTGGATTGGACCGATATCGGGTCCCGAAATTAAATTAGAAATTAAGTCACAAATTACGGCAGACGATAAATTGGTCTAAATTGACCCGAAAGTTGCGCGAAGGAAATGGAGCACAAAATGGAGTGTCTGAGTGGGACACGAAGGTCATGGGTGAAGAGCGTCTCGAGTAGATCAGGCATGACAAGTTGGTTCCAAGGAAAAGACTAGTCTGGTGCTCCTAAATTAAAAGTCACGGTAACGTGCATATGAGGATCCAGGAAAAGAGTAGGAATTCAATTAATAATTAAAATGGTCTAACTTGACCCGAACTTGCGCGAAGCAAAAAGAGTACAAGGAAACAAGTTGGAATGGGACATGATGTATCAACGTGAAGGTAATCTCGTCTACTTCAAACTTCAAGAAGAAAGTTTTCAGAGACTGGCATCCCTGATGCTCTAGAAATTCAAGTCACGGTAAAGAGCATTAATGATCAAAAATTAATTATATAGAAATGAATTATTGAAAATAATTTATTAGAAAATTCGAAAAATAATTCAGGAAATTCAGGGGGCTTACATTCTACCCACCTTATAGAAATTCCGTCCTCGAAATTAAGGTTGTAGTAGGGGTAAAACAAGATAGAAAGTTTTAGGCAAAAACTTAGGCACGATCATAGAATGACAAGTTTGCACGATTAAGATAATCAATTCACAATTATTCAGGCACGATGAAAAATTTCCGCACGATAGAATCAAAATATGAACATAATCATATAGGCACGATTATAGATAAGTTAAGTCATTGGGACACGATTCAGAAATGACTTAGGAGAACGAAAGTTATAGATGAAGTCCACGTACGAGGTGACGTGTAGCACTCGGGTTAACGGATAATCAGCCTGAAAGTCACACAGGCTTGATCAAGATGAGAGATAATCATGACCAAAACAAGGCTTGGCATGATTGAGCTGGAGTTTCAGACACAACAAAATCGAAGTCAAGGTCTTATAGACCTGATCAAGATTGAAGAGTATGATTAATAAAATCATGGAATACGCTCCAAGTTCGAGCGTGAATAAAATTAGAAATAGTCTAAGATCACTTGGCATGATAGAGGTATGACAACAAAATCAAAACTTGAGCTTCATCCGGTTACAATCAACAAAATATTGATAATAGGATTTCAGCTTACTGAAATTTGATTTAGGATTTGAGATAGGCATGATTAAGCACAAGGAAATTTCAGATACAATCAGAAAATCAAATCAAGATCGAAAAGAGTATAGGCAAGAGTGTTTCAAAATCCAAACATGCTCAAAATTGAATCTCAATACGATCATAGATACGGTCAGCTCAACCTTGGTCAAAAGTATAACGGTTTAGGCATGACCAACATGAGACTCCGGCATAATCAAGGATAGTATGAAGCCAAATCGTGATTGGAATGGAATTTAGTCATTTGCCAAAATTAAATCGAAAGTTTAAAGCACGAGTGATGATAGCATTGTCCAATCACGATAAAAGTAAATAATTTAGTCTCAGCACGATTTAAATTGTTCAAGTTTTGGGTAAATCAGAAGAACAAAATCAACGAAGTCTGGACACGAGCATCTAAGAAGAAAATCATATCACAATGGAATTCGAAACCATTTAAGTTTAATCAACAATCAAGACTCTTTGGCACGATAAACTAGACAACCATAATCGATTGGTCAATCAGAGAGGATAAATCTCACGATATCAAAATATAATAAACAAATCAAGGATGTAGAATTGAATTG
This sequence comes from Iris pallida, assembly GCA_029216955.1. Taxonomy (NCBI): domain Eukaryota; kingdom Viridiplantae; phylum Streptophyta; class Magnoliopsida; order Asparagales; family Iridaceae; genus Iris; species Iris pallida. The sequence continues at coordinate 9,358,707 of JANAVB010038615.1, read as the reverse complement.
CTTCTGTTATCACAGAAACCAGAATATGGGATCGTAGGAGGAAGCCGGGGTAATCATCTCGCTCTGCTTCGACTACTACCAACAATGTCTACTCCGAGACGGATGATTACGATACTTCCTCGATTTCTCCCAAGATAAAAGATATGAAAATTCTAAAATTTTTAAGGTTTTCAAAGTATGGCTGACAGAAGTAGATACGAGATAGGTAATTGGTGTAATCAAGACATGGCTAAGCAAGTCAGAGAAAATGATGGCAAGATGAGGAAATCATCATACGAAAAGAAATGAATGGTAAGTCAAGAAATAAGGGTATGAATTGTCCTCATCATTTAGTCAAAAAGAAGTGAATCAATTTAAGATACGATCTGATAACCATACACGTCTATCCAAAACCATGCTGCCAGAATTTATGCCACGCCAGTAAGCATAGCTGCAATAAACGATAGAGTCCATAACTAAGGTATACGCCCTATAATCATGTCATCTAGATTCCTTACCACGCCAACCGGTATGGCTGCAAGAAAATCTAAATTCCATAACTAGGATAGTATATCCAAAATCAGGCTCCATGTCCTTGTCAGGCTAGCTAATATGACTGCGATAAATTCTAAACTCCATAATAAAGTAGACATTTATCGTTCCCATCGCCCTCATCAAATATGTTTATCAGAATATCTTAACTCAATCCAGAGAAACTTATCTTCAACAAAATCAAAATCGAAGTCAACAACGAACATCAAGATTCAAAATTCAACAACGAATCAAGGATAATTAAATGAAAACTAGCTAAAACAGATTCCGAGGTAGAGTTTAGAAGAAAATTCTCAGAAGATGTCCAAAGGTACTATCTAGGTCAAGATAAAGGAAATCATTGGAATATAATCTAAAACAATCTCAACCTGATATGAGACTGGTAAATCATATTCTCGTCTCGACCTAGGAGATATATAAGTTAAACTTATACCTTCCCTCTGGGGTCCACAAACTCATTCCAAGAAAGAATAAAGTTGATAACGGACAGATGTTTCAGAAATCAGGACGGACAGAACAAATGGAAAAAGTTTCGAAAAGTTTGAAATAAGATACCCAGGGGTCATCCCTGGAATCTACCAAGAGTTCCTAATATGTGACTGAGTACCAAATTCCTAAAATATTCCATGACTCAACCTTAATCCTAGGGCAGGCTCGCAGTAGTACAGAAAAGCTCAAGTACTACCACGACTTCGCATTAATTGCAAAGACTGTCCTGCATGGGCCACCACTAAAAATGTGTCACGATCCGTACCCGGATATACGGATACGAATACGTAGACGACGCCCAGCCTACGCCGCAGTATCGGCGGTAGAACGCTGTCTAGTACCCAAAAATGTACACTACGCCTATAAGGCCTATAACTACAAATATACTCTAGTCACATCACAACAGCTAGGGATGATAAGACAAGAAAGATAACTAAAGCACAAGAACAACTAGAAACTACTAGAAGGAATCATAAGACAGGAAAATAAAGAAGAAAAAATAAGTCGAACTAAGGATAACTACCAGACAACTCACATAGAAGAATAGTGAGATCCACCTCAGCTAGCAACATCATGAAGTCCACTAATGGTATAACAACTCCTAAAATATTATCAACGGTATCATGTCAGGAAAATGAGCAAGTACAAACACTAACAGCAGTTCCATGTGAATTGACAAATTCTATAAGAGACAGTATAATGAACTACAAGACAAAGATATATGAAAACTTGGAAACCGTTCGGAAGCTGAGTTACAACCCTTAAACCAAACAAGGACCGGGGTTGTAACTCTTCTTCCAAGCAGAACTTAGTCTCCAATCAAGGTACAATGTAAAGGCAAGTAGAGCATGTGAGTAACTGTATATCATGGTATGGTGAGAAAATACTGAATGTAGAACAGAGCAGGATATACGATAAAATAAAGTAAATATAAAATGTGATTTGAATTATTAGAGCGATATGTGATCGGCTTGGGATAAGTGACAGGACAGGCTATCCACTTGGCCCGGCAATCCGCGGTGACCTCAACGGAAAGTCATGCCGGCCAACCTGGATAACGAGCACAAGGCAAGAGGATCTCGCTACACCCTTCGTGAGGGAAGAGTGGCGCGAGCACATGAATAGTAACAGGGTGGCTTGGATCACATAACCCCTAATAATTCCCCATCTTCGAATAGTATAATGGACCTGGACATGATACGTCATGACACGGGATTCCCTAAGAGGATAGCTACTCCCTCTCAGGAATCGGTGTCTATACAAGTACATGGAACAAGGCAGGAAATGTACATATATACCAAGAAAATCCAGGAACAACATCTCATGTCATGATCCAACATATACTAGTCCGTGAACTATCGTGACTGGGAATCAAGTAAGACACTACGACTGAATCGGATATAGCAAATATCAAGACAATGAAAACTATTAGTGAATGTACTCGCCTGCGGTCCTGAGCTGTCAAATGGGGTCGATGCTCAGAGTGATGCCACAGACCTAAAGATAAGATATATATAAACTAATTAGGGTTCAACAGTGTTAGGCTTGATTCTATAGTATAAGCTATGTAATCTAGGTCAATCTCAGTCCAACTAAGTCAACTAGGTTAATGTTGACTAACAGTTGACTTTTGGTCAACTGGTCAACTCTGGTCAAGTTCTAGTCATTTCTAGGCCAAGTGTTGACTGATAGTTGACTTTTGGTCAAAGCAGTCAAACTTGGTCAACCGAGGTCAAAACTAGCCTAAGCATACTATTCCTAAACATTATCAACCAAAATACCATATATCTTGATCAAACAGGGTCAACACATTCAGTTTCAGTGATTGTGAAATCACCGGAATCGATGGAACTCAAAATACCACAAAAGGAGAAGGATTATAATAATAGGGTAAAAACCTACAGATGTTGTCGGATGATGAAATAAATATCACCAACGTGTCCAGCATGGTCAAATCAGCTAGGATAGCCTGTCCAAAAGTCCAATTTGGACACAGGGGCAAAACGGTAATTTCGGACCAAAATGATGTCCACCGTTGGACACACTTTGCACCGAAAAACGTGCCAAAATAAAAGTGCACAAAACTTAACAAATTATATGTCCACAAATCCATAATAACGATACGAACCCAACGGTATATCCAGAATTGGATTCCGTTGACCCGATCTCAAATTGGTCCGTTGATCAGGACATTGGAAACCGATTTGCACGGAAAAGCATGTCGGAGCTAATGTCCTCAAAACTCAGCAAATTATATGTCACCGAGTCCAGAATAACGATACGAACTCAACGGTATATCCGGAATTGGATTTCGATGAGCCGAACTCAAAATGACCCGTTGACCAAGAAAGTGGGACCCGCTTTGCACCGAAATGCGTGCCAGGGCCCACGTTCTCCAAATCAAGGAAACTTTATATGAAAATAGGCCAGAACGACTCCACGAGTCTACTGGTGGTGTCAAAAATTGAATCCGGAGTCCCGAGTTCAAAAATAGAATTTAACAAGTGCAAATTAAAGATTTCGGACGGCCAACTTTGGCGTCGAATTCGACCAACCGAACGTGCTTAAAATGAAACGAAATCTAAAGGAGACAGGAAGAGAGTTATACCAGCTGTGCACAGGAACTGGTAGCGCGCCAACCGGAGCTGCGACGGCGAAGTTACGGGCTGACGAAGTCGGCTCCACGAAACTGTCCAAAAACAGTTCAATTAAAAACGTCAACTTGGTGGCCAGTTTTGAGGTATCAAACGACAAAATTAACGGACGAAAATTGACAGGAGTGAAGATGGATATACCGAAATTGCGACGGAGCAAGGAGTTCACCGATCCAACAGTCGGATCTCCCAAAAAATCCGTACGAAGTTGCTGCGACGGGACGCGAATTCTGAGTTCCAAACTCGCGCGCGCCGACGGGATCTCGTTCAAAACGCACGAATAGGCTATTCGGCGCGTCGGGGAAGAGGGTGGCGGCCACAGGGTGGCGGCCAAAGGGTGGCTCGCCGGAGTGGGGCGCACCCATGGGGGGGTCGTCGGAGCACGACGACGCGGCGGTGGCGGCGGCCACGCCCGCACGCGCGCGCGGCCAAGGCTGTGCGCTGTTGCTGCCGTGCGCTGGTGGCGCGCTGGCCGGGCGCGACAGCTGCGGCGATGGCCGGCGACCACGTGGGTGGTGGCGTACGGCCATGGCGGCGGGGGCACGGCGGCTGTGGTGGTGGTTGTGACTTATTGATGGTGGTGGTGGTGTTTATGATAGATGGTGATGGTGATGATGGTTAGGAGGAAGGAGGAGGAGAGATAGTGGCCGACGGCCAGCCTTGGGTGGCCGGGGCCACGGCGAGGGGGGGTCGGTCCAGTGGGAGGGTGTCGGGCTAAATGAGGGTGGTGGTTGTGTAGTAGTTATTGGTGTTGTTGTTGAGTGGTTGTGTGAGAAAAAATAATTGAAGGAGAGAGAGTATGATATTATTGAGAGAGGGAGAGAGAATGTGAGATAGAGATGGGGGGGCTGTACCAGTACGGGAGAGAGAGGGATGATGTGAGAGGGGTGAGAGTAAGAGAGTTATGTGTGGGTATATATATATATAACATATATATATATAAAGAGAGAGGGTGAGAATAGAGAGAGAGAGAAAGACATTTAGAGAGAGAGAGAGAGTAGAGAGAGAGAGATGTGGGGGGTTGTGTGTTCGGGTACAGGGGGTGAGGGGGTTGTGTGGGAAGAGAGAGAATGAGTTGTCTAAATGTAGAGGGAGAAGGAGTGTATTATACACTATATTATATATGTACAAATATATACATATATAAAAGAGAGGGAAAAAGAGATATTTTTATATAAAATAAACATATTTCCAAATAGGGAAAAATGCAGACACATCAGTGGGATGTAAGGGCAGTTATGGTAGGGTCCACGCCAAACTGGGTCGGTCGTTGGGCCAAGTTTGGGCAAAGTCGAAGCCAAGATTTAATTAATTTATAAATTAAACCAATTAAAATTACGGATGGAATGGGAGCACAAGGGAGATCAAATCGGTGGCACGCAAGTGGCGCGTGCATAGTAGGCTCAAAACAGGCCAGGGCCATATATTGGGTCGACTGGATTGGACCGATGTCGGGTCCCAAAATTAAATTAGAAATTAAGTCACGAATTACGGCAGACGATAAATTGGTCTAAATTGACCCGAAAGTTGCGCGAAGGAAATGGAGCACAAAATAGAGTGTTTGAGTGGGACACGAAGGTCATGGATGAAGAACGTCTCGAGTAGATCAGGCATGACAAGTTGGTTCCAAGGAAAAGACTAGTCTGGTGCTCCTAAATTAAAAGTCACAGTAACGTACATATGAGGATCCAGGAAAAGAGTGGGAATTCAATTAATAATTAAAATGTCTAACTTGACCCGAACTTGCGCGAAGCAAAAAGAGTACAAGGGAACAAGTTGGAATGGGACATGATGTATCAACGTGAAGGTAATCTCGTCTACTTCAAACTTCAAGAAGAAAGTTTTCAGAGACTGGCATCCCTGATGCTCTAGAAATCCAAGTCACGGTAAAGAGCATTAATAATCAAAAATTAATTATATAGAAATGAATTATTGAAAATAATTCATTAAAAAATTCGAAAAATAATTCGAGAAATTCAGGGGGCTTACAATGTTCCAACTGAATTCTCATGCGGCCAGGTATTTATTTCCAGCAAATATCTAATGCAATTAATGCTAAGGCCAAGTAATAATTAATATTAATGGCAATCATTTAAGCAATTAATGTATGAATGTAAGCAATTAATGCTTGCAAGGCCATGCGGCCAAGAATAACAAATGGCCATGCGGCTGGGCAATTTGCATGCAATTGCATGCAAGCTTGCAAGCAACTGGCCATGCAATAAATAATGTTCATGCGGCCAGAAGCTAAAATGCTTATGCGGTCAGAGTAAAGTTAATAGCTCCCACAGAGAACATGTCCCTGGGAAATACCATGACATCCATGCTCCTCCAAACAACATCAGGAACCCAAATCCAAACTCCCGAAGGTCAAATTTGGGTAAAAATAAAATTCTCTACAACATGGAACTATCAACTAACAAAATATGCAAGTTTGATAGATCAAAATTTATGGAAACCGAAAATACTACAAAACTTGATCTACAAGAAATTAACCACCGAAATGAAAAATGCTAAGTACTAAAGTGGGTTAGAAACACATGAGGAAGACAGTGGAACAATAAAAATAGAGTTTCTCCATGAAGCAAGATGCACTTGCCTAAGCTCTCTCTCTCTCCTGGTTGGTGAAGAGTAAAGATGGAGAAGAAGAAATGAGTAATGAGTATTAATGGAAGAGAGAGAGTGGAATAGATATTTATGGTAGGAGTGGTGGTAGGTGGGAGTGGTTCTCCACATAAAACCAAACCAAGCCAAACCAACTAAACCGAACCAAACCAAGCCAATGCAATGCCATGATGAACCATGCTAATGCAACATGTAAAAATAAAAATCCAAGGCTAACTAATTATGACAACCCAAAAATACGAGCCCGAAATACGTACACGTATTTCCAATACGTAATACGAACCACGAACATTACACGTGTCCCCCGCAGCGAGTCCACTGTGAGTCTCGTGTCCCCGGCAGCGAGTCCACGCTCTCGTGGACACAAACTAGAAGCGAGAGGGAGAGCTAGAAGACGAGGAAAAACTGGGAAGCAGGGGGGAGAGTTACCTGAGGAGGAGCTACCTGAGGAAGGAGGAGGAGGAGGAGGAGAATGAGGAGGGAGATCACCGGAGGAGCACCGCGGAGGAGGAGGCCGGAGGAGGGAAATCGCCGGAGGAGCGTCGCGGAGGAGGAGCACACGAAAATTTGGGGGAAAATTTGTGAAAGATCGAAAAGGAAACCCTTGCCGGCTATATGAAAATATTAGCGACGTTCTTTTAGGACGTCGCTAAACGTCGCTGATATTTATGAAATGGCGACGCTTCTTAATATGCATCGCTACACGTCGCTATATCAGCTACGTGTGCCGACGAACTTGCGACGCCTATTCCCATTTAACAAATTGCAGCCGCTTGACGTCGCTATTAGTCGCTGTTAGCGACAAACAGCGACGCCTTGGATAAACGTCGCTAAAACACCCAAAAATAGCGACGTTCTTCCTTGGAGTCGCTAAATACGTCGCTGATATGACTTATTTTGGTAGTGTCCTGTCTATGTATATTCCCATTTTCCAGTCCTATTTCGAGGAAGTACTTAATATTTCCTTTACATGGCTTGTGTTCCTTTCTGTGATTGATTCTTGTTTGTGGGAAATAAGAGTCTGTGAATAACATGAATTCTGCCCAGTTAAATGTTGAATTGTCTCATGTCTCGATTAAAAGTACCCATTTTTTATTCTCATTGAACTTATTTCCTTTAAAGTCTTCAGTGAACTTCATAGTGTTGATTCCAGTACTTAACTCTTGCAGTGCACACTGATAGTGCACACGCCCCTACAGTCCCCTGCACATTGCAGTGCACACACCCCTACAGTCCCCTGTACATTGTAGTGCTCTATTTTCTTCATTATGCTTTTACTGCACTACAATTTCTGTATTTACTGCACATTGCACATTGCACACACCCCTACAGTCCCCTGCACATTGCAACACACCCCTACAGTCCCCTGCACCTAGCCACATTGCAGTAGAGATATTATCTGGCAGTCCTTCAGTTATATTTCAAATGTTTTATATAAAGTCTTTGTTTTTATCAAATAATATGCATGTGAGTGTACGTAGGAGAAATCTACAAAGTTCAAACAAATGAGAGAGAAACAAACTATGCCTTACCTTGGAAGTCGAAAAGGATTTGCTCGCATTGCGGATGAAATATTGGTACGTGTAACACAATTATTTGTTTCAAATTTTTATTTCTCCACTTGTCAATTGCAAGTAGATTTTATCTTATACAACGCAGAAATAGAGGGTCCATGTCCTAAAGACAAAGCATGGCTTCGTGCTTGGGTTCGAGGGTATACTAATCAAGAAGGTGTACCTAAACACCCAAAGGACAATGAACTCATCGTATGTATAACCCCAATCATGTTTATATTGGCTAATTTACTGTGTTCTTGCTTTGACAATCACGCCGTGTCAAAAGGAGACTAATTCGAGTATCATTTATTGTTATTTCAGCAAAAGGCCAAAAATATCCTACTTGCACCGTCATTTGAGGGATCGACAAAAACAGGTTGTGATGGTGATGCACTATCACAAGTAATTACACAACCCGAAAAGCGTGGTAGTCTTAGAGGAGGCGGAGCTGGAGCAAGTCAATCTAAATTAGTGGCTAAAGCGAAGAATTCAGCTACAGTAGTTAGGCTTGAAAAAGAGATCGAGTCAATGCAGGAAAAAATGGTCTCAATGTCAACGTTAGTTGAAGACCAGGCAAAGTTGATAAATACTTTAATGAAAAATCAGGTAAGTAGTTCTTATTTTTCCTTTGATATTTTTTGGCACATATTACCACTGACGATTGCCTTTGTTAGAAATGTGATCAACAGGAACAAGCTAATGATGTTGAGGTGAGTGTCGATGAGGACAAGAATTCCCAAAACAAAGTTGATTCAATGCAAGGGCAAATTAACTCAATATCGAAGTTACTTCAACAACAAAACCAATTGATTGATAGTTTAATGAAAAGTCAAGTAAGAAGTCTACTTCTCAGCAGAATTCTTCAATTTGACATGAGGAAAACTTCGATTTGTTCTAACTAAAATGGTTATTCCCTATAGGAAAAGGATGAGGTGAATAACGATAAAGATGGTAACTATGAGAACAATGACAAGGAGGACACTGACGATGATGTGGAGATTGTAAAATCAAATGAACCAAATATCGTTTCAAAAACTCCATCTACTACTCCACAGGTAACATATACTAGTAACAAGTAAAACTATTTTATCTCAAATGGTATCAAATATAACATCCTTTCATTCTTTGTTGCAGTCACATATTGGAAGTAGTCGTCGTTGGTTGAAAGACCAAAAATGTAAGTTGCTAAATTGGACGGATCCGAATAAAATCGTTGTAATTGGATGATGGGTGACAGATGATCCGAAAGCAGTGGTTCATGGTACACCTCTTGGAAAAGATGTCTCTCAGGTCTGGGTAGATATTGCTTTACAATCCAAAGCACTACTATTTCAACCATGTTTCGGTAATGACACAATAGAAGACATCGTTGGAAGTACTACTGCATGGCCGACCGAACACATTACGACGTTGGATGACTAGGTACTTTTTATGAGCCTGTTACTTTTATGAGCCTGTTGCTTTAGTTGATTTCATTAACCATGCACATTCAATTTGGGTGCCCTGCATATGAGCCTGTATCAGAGCAGTAGATACACTCTCGGGTTTGGGTAGATATTACTTTTTATGAGCCTGTATCAGAGCAGTAGATACACTGCCTTTACAATATTTAATCATTGCATTCAATTTGGGTGCCCTGCATATTGCATACATTGCCACAGCACATAGCCATGTCATGCATACATGTTCCATCCCTTTATTTCCTATATGAAGTGAGTGTCCTGCATATTAGTCATTTGATACATGTTCAGCCCATTACAACTGTTAGTATAGGCTATTGTTATATCCTCAATTCTCTTAAGTTAAGTTCCAGTTCTTCTAGTGTCATTAATTTGGATCAAACCTTATCTCAAATATAGTTCAGTTCTCATTTGGATCAACTGTTAGTATAGGCTATTTGTTATATCCTCAATTCTCTTAAGTTCCAGTTCTGCTTTACATAACACTACTATCCTGCAACTTCACATTTAACACACCGCATGCCTCCTTAGCCACTGAACATACTTGAGTATCAGAAATATTTCTATCTTATTTTTTTTTATATCATAATGTGTTTTCTTCTCAATTTTATGTAGGTTGGCGTATATGTTTTTGATGGTTAATGTGGATAGCTGCTAGAGGGAAGGAGGCGAGCTATTTTTTGGCCTACAGATATTTGTAAATGGAATAGTTTATTTTGGACTACAAATACTTTGTAAATGGAATGGTTTATTTTGGCGTACAACTACTTTTTCTACATCTTGAATATTTTAATGACTACTTTTTGTACATCTTGAATGTTCTAATGAAACATTTCATATTTTGGCAAATCTTTACTATATCTTGATTGATTGAAATTGTCTGCGATTGAAATTGTCTGCGATTGAAATTGATCGAAATACAAAACAGGTTATGAAATATGAAATTCTGTAGCAGATATGAAAGAATATGAAATTCTGTAGCAGGTGGATATGAAATTCTGTAGCAGGTTTATAGCACTCAAAACGTCTAAATTGCTGCTACCACGATAGCATATGATGAACGTTATAATAAATCAAACCATTCATCAAACGCTATAAATCATCCACAGCATTTCACAAACGCTATAAATAATCCACAGCATTCATAAATGCTATAAGTAATCCATAGCACTCACGAACGCTATAAACAATCTACAGCGTTCTAGAATGCTATAAAGTATTTACAGCATTCATAAACGCTATAAAATATCAACAGCATACACGAACGCTATAAACCTTCTACAGCATTCAGGAACGCTATAATGTTATAGCGTTCACATGTCTGGACATACTATAGCGTGGGCGATCATAGCAGACAGAATATGCTATAGAAGGCTTTCTATAGCGTTCTGCGCATGCTATTGTAGGCCATATTTGTTGTAGTGTCAATGAGACCTTAGGATCAAAACTCACAAGTGTAACTACTTGTCATATAATGAATTAAACCAGTTCTCGAACTGGAGTAACTCATGGTATATACCACGATATACGGGTGTTGATATTCTTCTCTCATTTCTAGCACGTATTTAAATTGTCTATTAGCATTAATAATAAGCTTAACTATTAGTTACAACATATTTTCAGTTGTCTATTACTCAATTGTGAACTAAAAAAACAGGAGAAATATACTCATTTCATCTTAATGTACTATTTTTTATAACTTAGGGGTATCTTTTCTACTAGATTCCTGGCACCAATAAAAAGTTTTAATGTGGCAACCACATCGGATCATACCTCTAGATAGTTCCACATCTTGAAGACTTATCAACATCGACTCACTTTTTTTTCAATTACGAATTTTTTACTAGGTTTTCCAAATCAAAGGTTTTGGTAATGGTTATCTACATAGTTATATCTCCATAAACCCGCGTTACTATGTTTCCAAATCAAGATTTTGGTGATGTTTATCTACATAGCTATATCTCCATAAATCCGCTCATCCTTGAAGACTAATGTTGATTATTCATGAAAATTGATGATGATTATTCATGAAATTGATTATTGGGTTGTAAACATTCAAGTGAGGGTTGTTGCAATTAGTTGTAATTAATTGGTTTATCGTGTTAAACGACATATAGAGATATTCTTATCTCTTTGTAATATTGTAAAGATATTGTTTTATCTAGTTGGTAAGTCATTAGAATATTATTATAGATAGATGTCTGTGGAGAACTCCAAGGTGTTCACACTTAAGAATTGATCTCTCCATTTCTTGGTCTAGTAAATTAGAATATAACGACACATTTTACCAATTTAATTATATTATTATGTAATTAGCTTTTAATTAATATGAGTTCATATAAAAAAAATGTCAATACTAATAATTAGTATTTAGTAATTATTTTACTTTGTTAAATATATTAAGTAATGTTTATCATTGTTATAATGTATACTTTCACTTTTTTTAGCTAACTAAACACATTTTGAAATTACAAGCGGATGTATTTCATGCATTTCCAAATCCTTGAAAATAGAAATCCAAATTCTCTCCAACTTAATTACAACAAAAGAAAATAGTACATATAATGAATGTTGAGTGGTGTTTTCATTTACGAGCAACCAACAAATTCCTAAGTTAAATGACACTTTCAAGCAAAGCATAGTTATCTTAACTAGCATCTGGTCACATGAGAATAGGAGGAATTCTTTTCACTTCTTTGTCTTTGGTAGGAGATTGGATTGGGCCAGCCCGTCAAAGGACCGTTAAGTCAGTAGCCCATCAAGTAAATATGGGCTTCGTTGTCCTAAAATAGAGATCTTTGTGTTTCCTCTATGTTTGTGACTATATTTTTAGGTGTGGATTCCAATTCAGGTTTCTAATTTTATACATAATATGCTCATAGTAAAAGATCAATTACAACAACAACAAAAACATCAACAAACTGCGGACGGTCTTCACTGGCTCTTATGGTCAGTGAGGAGAGGTATAACCTCTTTGGCTAGACGGACGGTCTCGAAATCAAACTGCGGAGGAAGCGGATGTGTGTGTGGGTGTATCAAAATTGCGGACAGTGGGTCTAAATGGCACACAACGCATTGTGCACAAAGTCCCGTAAGTTACGCCGGACATCGCAAAAAAAAAAATCAACAAATTTCAGAAACCTCTACAGAGTTATTGTGATGGAGCCGAGCTCACTCGAGTCGAATTTGGCATGTCGAAGCTGGATAAGAAAGGCATCCTATGTTCTAGTCCTGCTCATTAAGCTAATGGAGCTTATTTTCTAATCCATGATTGTTCGTTAATGAAACCGAGTCGAACTTTACTGCGTTGAGTCGAGTCGAGCTAGTGCATGCTCTGTTGGTCGGCCGTGCTTGTAAGCCTACTTACGAGAATTTGTGGCCCTCTTTTTTACATCCAAAGTTATATTACGTTTAGTCAACAAAAAATTGTATAGAATTAAAGCATACAAGTTCAATTTTATTGTATAAAAGGTACAAAGTTTATAAAAAAATTCAAATAGCGCTCCAATACATCTTTTTAAAGGGCGTATTTTTAGTTTTGACAATTTACGTCCTTTAGAAGGGCCTAAATTTTCCTCAAATTTTTTTTTTTTTTCAATTTATGCCCTTTTTAAGATGTAAATTTTGGAATTTTTTTCCTTCGAAGAATAGTGTTACTGAGATCATGAAAAATGTAAAAGAAAAATTGTCAGCAAAAATCCATTTTTGTCACTAAATTCCATCACTAAAAGTTTAAGGTTGTCACTGAAAATTATTTTTTATTACTAAAAGACAAAATTCGTCACTAAAAAATCAAACAGTTATTCTATGTTCGAGATAAAAACAAATATAAATTAAAAATATAACGTCCTTTAGAAGGAAGTAAATTGTCAAAACTAAAAATATGCTCTTTAAAATGACGTATTGAATTTGTATTTAATTATTTTAATTTGTATCTTTACACAATATAATCCAACTTCTATGTGTTCTATACAAATTTTTTGTTTAGTCAATGAAAAGTAGGGGTGAGCATTATTCGGTTTTGGACCGAAAATCGAACCGAACCGAATCTCTTATTCGGTTCGGTTTCGGTTATGAAAATAATAAATTTTTTAATTCTGTTTCGGTTTTGGATTTCGGTTTCGGTCCAAAACCGAAAAAGAAAAATTAAGTTTATATATATATATATATATATATATATATATATATATATATATATATATATATATATATATATATCGACAACAAAAAAGCACAAATAAATCGAAAAATTGAATAAACCGAAAATCGAACCGATTAAATTCGGTTCGGTTTGATTCGGTTATGAGCCAATTCAGTTCGATTTCGATTTTGCTTATTCGATTTTCGGTCTAATTTAATTTTCGATTATTCGATTCGATTTGAACTAAATTAACTGAATGCTCACCTCTAATAGAAAAAAATTAACTAATTAGTAATGTAACCATTTATAACTCAAAATTATATTACACACAACATCCACGACACGCACAAGAAAACAATGTTCGACCCAATCATTATCCATCCTCACCTACGCTATAGTTGTCATCCAGCACAACACAAAAGGCCCACCACCCCAAATCATTCATGCATAACGTGTCTAAATAAATAAATAAAAATCCTAAATTAGTAACCAATCACATGTAGGTAAGCAACAAATTACATCATCCGCGACTTTATAAAGACACACATTTCGACAGTTATATTAGAGCATCTCCAACCCTATTGTGACTTTGGAAAAAAGTTAATGCCACATAGGAATGACAAAATTTTATTCAAAAGTTCTTCTCCAATGCAATTGTCAAGTCAATTGTGAAGCTTATGTGGCAAAAATTAAAGAAGACATTGTCAAGTGCATTGTCTTGTTCTAGACAATGCACTTGACAATGTCTTCTCTTCCATGTCATCAATATGAATTAAAAAATATTAGAAAAAAGAAAGAAGATGAGTAGTTGTCTTAAAAGTTGTCTTGGAAGTTGGAAAAAATACTTTTTATTGTCTTCTCAATACTTTTGCATTGGAGAGAGTTTTTCTATCTCATTGTCTTTTGAGATATAATTTTGCCACATAAACAAGACATTGTCTTGTGGCTCATACCACATAGGAGCCACCTAAGACTCACAACACTTAACAAGACAATAGGGTTGGAGATGCTCTTATAAAAAAATGAAAACAGAATATATGTTCTTGCGGTCACACTTCTCTCTCGTCCAAACCTTTTGGTCAACAAAAGAAAATCAATACAACAAATAAGATGTACTAATCCAAAATCGTTGATAAGTACTTTGCAACCCTCTGTGACCTAAAACTATACTATATTCCCATGTGTTCCATGTCTCAACATGTCAAAAACACAATAATTCCATTCATGGTCATCCCTACCGAATCAGCCTATCACATAGGCCCTCACTAAAATCACACACAGCACCCCCTCTCCAATCAGGTAGAGAGAAGGGATTGTGTGACTGGAGGGTATGGATGTCAACGGATACTTATCGATACGGACCGGATAATATTTGTATCCGCATTCAATTTTTTTTTTTGTAATATTCAAATCCGATCCGATATCCGAACGGACATCTTTTTTGACGCTTAGAATTCGTATCCGTATAGTTTAACGGATATAGGATAATATCCGATCCGATTAGCTAAAAACTATTATTCGAATATCCGAAATATTAACAATTTAGTTATTATCCGAATATCCAAAATAAAATTCAATTGCTCTATATTTGAGCCATTTCGTCTCATGTTAAAATTTCCAAGAATGCTCAATTTGAGTCGTGTGTGTGTGTATATATATATATATATATATATATATATATATATATATATATATATATATATATATATATATAAGAAATTTTCGTATGGGGTAAAGAATTTTACACAAATTATAAAAAAAGTAAGAAGTTTAGGGAAGGGGTAGTGACACTACATTGGAGATGGCGCGTTGATGGACGGAAATGGGGAATCGAAGGACACGCCAGCAGAAGTGGCGCACCCCTAGGGACGCGCCATCCACCGTGGCGCATGGCGAGGAAGAGCCATCCCCCGTGGCGCGTGGGGAGAAAGCGCCATCCAAGGTGGCGCGCGGTGGGTGGGGCGCCACTCCCTGTGTAGCTCGCTTGGTTTTTTATATTTTAAAGCATCCTAACGGCTATATTATAACGTCTATTTCCTTTTCAACGCCTACATCCTAACGGCTATATTCTAACGTCTATTTTCTTTTTCTATTTATTGCTAAGTTTAACTCTCTCTCTCTCCCCCCACACAAACACATTATTTTCTCTCTCTCAAAGAAGCAATTCTCTGAAGGTTGGAAGCAACATCTCCTCACGGAAGCTAGTCTCTCTCTCTTACAAGCTCTCGCTCCTTGCAACGCGACTCTGTATTAGCTAAACATTCTCAAACTACTTCTTCTTTCTCATGGATCAGAATATTAAAATAGTATGTTCACATGGAGGTAGAATAAATGAGTTATCTTACGAAGGAGGTGACACCCAATTTTTTACAACTTATCGCCATATAACTTTAGAAAATTTATGCAATTTAATTTCTACGCGTTTTTCTATTAGTTACCAATTTATTTTAAAGTCTGTTTTTGGTTCCACATGTTTATTGATAGATGGTGAAGAAGCATGGAATTTTATTCTTGAGATTAATTTGCAATCACCGTATATTAGTTTATATGTTACTCAAGTATCACCATTTGCTAATAGAATGATGGATTTGTTTCTAATTACCAACATGTTAACACTGGTGCTAGTTCTTCTTCTCAAACAATTGCTCCCTTGGTAGATGATGATGATGATGATGATGATGACGATGACGATGATGATGATGACAATGAAAATAGTGACGATTTAATTGAAAATACCGGTTATGAGATAGATGATGATGATATTGATATTGATATTCATGGCACTAACACTCCTAAATTATTTGTAGGACAAACATTTGACAGTCGGTCAAAATTTAGAAGTTTTGTAAGTAGTTTAGCAATTCAGCAAAATTTTAGTTGTTCAACTAGTGCCATGAATAATTCGCATGAAATTATATATACTTGTGATCGACAGAATTGTAATTGGAGAGTATATGCCAAATCCATCGAAAAATGACAAATAGTTAAAGTTAGTACACTAGAAAGTCGGCATTCTTGTTTAAGTGGCATTACGACAGGACGTCATCGACTAGCTACCGCTGCATGGGTTAAGACTAGAATAGTTGATGTAATTAGAGATAATCAGTCATATAGTGCGTCAAAAATGTGAAACCCAGAATTTTTAGAATTTATGAATTGTTGGATTGTAGCGTAATTTTAGTTTAGTTATCATTATTATTATTATTATTATTATTATTATTATTATTATTATTATTATTATTTATTAGTCGGAATTAGAAAAAATATTATTTTTAAAATTATCATTGGGTTTTTGATTGTGGCCCTGTCCCCGATTTCGTGTCCGGGGTCCGACCCCGAGTCCGGACACCAGACCCCGATTTTTTCGTTTCCGAACCCGTCCTTAGTTTTTCTTTTAAAACTCTGATTTAATATATATATATATATATATATATATATATATATATATATATATATATTGGTTATAAATAATAATAAAAAAATTTACTAATTTCTAATTCCCCATGACCTGTTCCCAAAATCGTCCACAACCTGCCCACGACCAGGCCCCCCATATTTTTCTCCTGCTACTTCTTCTCCTCTCCTTACAACTCTTCTCATCCACCTTTATTAAACCACCCACCACCACCACCACTCACGAAAACCAACACTCTCCTTATATTTTCTCATTCTCTTAACCAACACTCACCACCAGCACTTCCATTCTTTCCATCCCCCTCTCTTTCCTCTTACTCTCCCTCTCACTCAAACCCCTTTCCCTAGCTCCTCCAGAACCGCCTCCGCCGAGTCCAACCCGACGTCTCCGCCCGTCCGGCCAACTCCGGCCGTCCCCGAGACCAGCGCCTCTCCAGAGCTCCACCCGAGCTGCAGCCCGCCGTGCCCTAGTCCCGGCGCCGCCCTCTCCCGGCCATTTCCCGCGCCCGCCGGCCACCTCCCGCGCCGGCCAGAGCCCGCCGGCCGCCTCCCGCACCGGCCAGTGCCCGCGTGCCGCCTCCAGCGCCTCGGCGCAACCTTGCCACCAGCAACCCCGGCCGTCCCCTCTTCCTGAGCTCCTCTCCGGCCGATACCGCGGCTGTCCGCGCCCGGCCCAGCCGCACGCGCCCTCCAGCGCCGCCCCGACCCCGCTCCGGCCAGCCCAGGCCGAGCACTCAGCCCGCGTGCGCCCCGCTGTTCCAACAGCGCTGTCCAGCGCTGTTCCGACGATTTTCGCTGCTGTCCGCGAGTTTGGGACTTTTCCGAGTCTACGGGAACGTGGTTTTCTTTTCCTATTATCATCTGAGAGCTCTAGCCGAGCAACCCAAGGTATATCTCGTGTCCCCGTGTCCCTACTTTAGTGTCGATGATGATACGGTTTCCGATCCCGTTACGGGATTCGGTTTAGGCAATTATAGTTTCGGAATTTCCGAATCCCATTTCAGAATGATTCGTTCGTTTTGTTTTGGTTCTGTGGCTTTCGGTTTTCCAAACTTTATTTCGGGATTTTCGAATTTATTTCGGAATTATTCTGTGGTTTTTGGCTATATATAATTGTGATGTATTTTCGGGTTGGATAATTACTTTTGGTGGGATTTTGGTGTTCCCTGGTTTGGGCACAGTTATTGATGTTGGGTTAGTATTTTCCCAGGATTGGGTTGTCCCAAATACAGAGGAAATGCTGCCCAAATTTTCGGAAAAATATTTTTAAAGGGATTTTCGTATAAAATTAGCAATTTGAGTAAAACCTATTTTCAAAAGAAAACCGGTCTTTGCAAATGATTTATAGATTGGATTTACGGGTTTTCGGATTTTATGGATTTTTGTTTCACCAGTTAGGCGACGACCATATCGGTCGAATGAGCCTCGGCGAAGCGCAAACGCTACAGGGTTCCTGTACGTTGAGGCGCTAGCCAGCGACATGACATTGGGACCAAGTCTGAGACGCATTTTTATAACTATAAAAAAAAATTATTTTTAGAACTGGTACTGCTGTTAGTATTTTTGGTGCAGGGCTTTGGCCTACTGTTTGGACCGTTCGCGGCACTCAGAGCTCGCCTAGATGATTAATTAATTTATGTAAAAATTTGTAAAGGGCATAAGCCAAGTTTTCTATTTTATTTCGCTGTGACCCTGTATTGTGTAGTTTAGGTTTTTACTTTCTTTTCTGAGTTGGTTTTCGTTATTAGACGCGTAATTATAACTTGGGTATTATTTATTTTGTATAAAACTAATAAGGTTTTTTCACGATAAATTAACTTGAATAAAATATTGGTAAGTTAACGAAGTCCATGTTTTATCACTAAAAATAAAATGTAGTTTTATACATATGATATAAAAATACAAAGTTTTACAAATTAACCGGTAACGGCTAATTTTTCCCAAGTAAATTAGAAACCGGATATCCAACTAATTGACAACGCACGTAGCTCGCGTCGTTAAAGCGTTACAGAAGATTAACTAAATAATCTAAAATATGACTAGGGTCTACTTCTAGAGATTGTAACTAGCACACCTAGAATGGTTTCATTATGGTTCTAAGCCAAGGTTCTCAACTGTAGGATCTCGGAGACGAACCTGACATCCTCCTCGGTACCGACCTTCCCGATCCAGTCAATTAGCAGAGGCAAGTTACGGTTATGTTTTCTTGTATTTTATTTAGTAATTGTCAAGCTGCATGTTTTCAATTGTTAAAATGCTAAAAAATATTGTTTCAACTGTTTAGCCTGCACTTTTCCATTATTACTTGAAATATGAGATACATATTCGTACTTGCTCCCTCCTGACTGGAGACAACATTTTTAGGTGACATTGAGGATGCTGAGCTATTGTATAATAGCTACTATGACCCGGTTTTGTACCCTATGGTGTTGTCGGAGTCCCTCTTGGAGGACGCAGGACCTGAGGCCGACGAGCCGACCGCTTAGCTAGTCATTTTCAGTTTTCTAGTTTATTGTTTTGGAGTTTTGTTAATTTTGAATTCAGCACTTTATTTCAGTTCTTTCATTTCCAGTTGTACTTTTCAAATGTTGAATAAAAGTTTTAAAATTTTCGTATATTCGAGTTGTGACAAATATATAGATGTTGTTGTGAATACCTGCATATAGAACAGCTTACTGTCGCCGTCTCACAACGGTGCAGGCTGGGTATGATCCGGTTCGACCCAATAATTTAGGATCGGGTCGTGACATATTTTTAGTGGTGGCCCATACAGGTCCTAAAACAACAACTTAGGAAAACATACCTAGAACATTGATTTGTCACAACATAGGTCCGAATTATATATATAAATATATTTTTTTGATTATAGACTGGTAGGATACCTTGCTTATGTATTGCATCCTAAACCTTCCAGAGTATGGCCAAAGGAAAGACCACCCGTTCCGGCCCTGCTGAAGATGAGGTGTCATCTACCAATCACACCCCACCTCCTCAAGCACGCCGAGACCCACCTCCCTTGCAGCTGACTGACCGTCCCCATGCTGCACCAGCACCCCGCCCCGTTTACACTACTACAACGCAAACGGCAGAACCTGCACTTTCCCGGACTGAGCCGCAGTCCCCTGTGGTAGTACCCGCACCAGTTACCCCGCCAGTATCAATGGACCCCACCGAGCTCGTAGGCCTGCTACGAGGAGTACTGGAGGCCCAGAGAGCCCAAGCTGAAGCTCATCGTGAACAGACTGCAGCCCAAGCTGAAGCCCATCGCGAGCAGACCGCGATCATGAGAGAAGGCATGGAGAATGCCCACAACGTGGCTATGGCTGCCCTCGAGAGAGGAGGAACAGCTCAATTGGAACTAAGGCCTGCTAAGGTAAACATAAATCTAAGGGTTAATTTATGTATCATTAAGGCCATTCAATTTGATAAGAGACATTAATATGTGAAGGTCGGAGATATAGAGAGTTTCAAGAAGCAGGGCCATCGACCTTTCAAAGGAACCGAGGGAATCATTTACGCCGACGAATGGCTCGACAGCATGGAGCGTCTCTTGAGCGTCGCTCGACTCCCAGAGGACCTCAAGACCGAAGCAGTAGGACTCCAGCTGCAAGATGTGGCAAGCACCTGGTACCGGAATGAACCCCGACTCCAGGACAAGCAGCTTGACTGGGACACCTTCAAGAGGCTGTTCCGCAGGAAGTTCTTCCCAATATCAGAGTTACAGGAGATGGAAAGACAGTTCCAGGATCTGAAGCAAGAGAACATGACGGTTGGAGAGTATACGGCAGAGTTCGGCCGACTTAGCCGCTTTGCCAAGAACTTGGTTGCTGACCTCAAGGATCGTGCTGAGAGATTCAGGTATGGATTAAGGGAAGAAATTCGCACCCTTGTGATCGCAGGCGGCGCCAAGACATACGAGAAGATTCTGATAAGAGCTCAGGATGTGGAGAAGAGCCAGCTTTCTCGCTCAAAAAGGGAGTATCCTGGAACTAGCAACTTCCAGGGTAACCAGAAGAGGTCCAACAACAACAACAACAACAGGCCTTCGCACCACCAGCAGCAGCACCATCAGGCAAGGACCAGTGACAGAACGCCTCAGAAGCAGATCCCTGTCTGCGACTACTGCAAGAGACCAGGACACCAGGCGAATATCTGCAGGAAGAAACTGGGACACTGCCTAGTTTGTGGGTCTGCCACCCACCAAGTGAGGGACTGCCCCACAGCATTCAACCAGACCGGAGCAACTCAACAAAGAGCTTCTCTATCCACTCAGCAACAACGGTTCGGGCAACATCAGCAGAAGACCGTGCGAGCTTTTGCCCTAGCAGCAGACGAGCAAGAACCAGAGCAGGAACCCACTGCTGATGTCATCACAGGTTCCATTTATATGTTTTCACATCCTGCTCTAGCATTATTTGATTCGGGTGCATCACACAGTTTCATATCATCAAAGTTTATTTATGCACACCACCTAGATACAGGACTTAGCAAGATGATAAATAGAGTTATGACCAGTGGTGGACCCATACCCATCACCGAGGCTTGTAACCGTCCTATAACTATCTCAGGCCGCAAATTCTTAACACCCTTACTTGTGATGCCCTTGCCCAACTATGATGTAGTCCTAGGGATGGACTGGTTAAGTAAGCAGCATACGCTGATAGATTGTCACAGAGGATGTGTAATCTTCAGCCCACCAGGAGAACCGAAGTTTGAAATCTCTCGAGCTCCGGAAGACATGAAGAGTGTTACCTACTCCTCTATCACCGAAGAACCCGGGCCTCCTCACCCTATCATAGCGGAGTTCATGGCCGTCTTTCCAGATAGTCTTCCAGGATTGCCGCCAGATCGAGGTGTGGAATTCACCATCGACCTAGTACCTGGCTCTTCCTCTATTTCTCGGGGATGCTACAGAGTCAACCCTAAGGAGACAAAGGAGATAAAGGACCAGATCGACGAACTGAAGGCACAAGGATTTATCAGAGACGGAGCTTCACCCTGGGGAGCACCAGTTTTGTTCGTGCCTAAGAAGGATGGAACCGTACGGATGTGCATTGATTACCGGGTGCTGAACAACATCACCATCAAGAACAAGTACCCTCTGCCCCGGATCGACGACCTGTTTGATCAACTGAGTGGAGCCAAGGTATTTTCGAAGATTGATCTCAGGTCTGGCTACCATCAAATCAAGGTCAGGAAGGAGGATATTCCCAAGACGACGTTCAACACCAAATATGGTCAGTATAAATTTTTGGTCATGCTGTTTGGACTGACGAATGCCCCTGCAGTATTCATGAACCTTATGAACAAGGTCTTCCATGAATATCTGGATCAATTTGTTGTTGTCTTTATCGATGACATTCTGATCTATTCGAAGACTGAAAAAGAGCATGAAGAGCACCTGAGAAAAGTTCTGGAAACTTTAAGGAAGGAGAAGCTCTATGGTAAGCTATCTAAATGTGAATTCTTCTTAGACAAAGTGAATTTTCTTGGCCATGTTGTCACAGGAGAAAGAATTTCGGTGGATCCAATAAAGATGGCTGCTATTGAGAAGTGGACTGCACCAAGTTCGGTTGCAGAAATCAGAAGTTTCTTGGGCTTAGCTGGCTACTACCGGAAGTTTGTAAAGGATTTCTCCAGAATTGCTGAGCCGGTGACGAAGCTGACTAGAAAGAACGAAGAATTTGTTTGGTCGGAAGCTTGCCAGTCAGCATTTGAGGAACTGAAGAAGAGGCTTACAACGGCGCCGATACTTGCGCTACCTTCAGGTACCGGCAGTTTCTTAATTTACAGTGATGCTTCCGGTAAGGGATTGGGCTGCGTTCTTCAACAACATGGAAAAGTAATTGCTTACGCATCTAGGCAATTACAGACTCATGAGAAGAACTATCCCACGCATGATTTGGAGCTTGCAGCGGTGATATTTGCATTGAACTGTAGAAGCACTACCTTTGTGGAGAGATAGTAGAAATATTTACAGACCATAAAAGTCTTAAATATGTTTTCACTCAGAAGGAGCTGAACATGCGACAGAGACGATGGCTAGAACTGATGAAGGATTTCGACATCAACCTTCAGTATCATTCGGGTAAGGCTAATGTTGTTGCAGATGCACTTAGTCGATACCCGATGGCGATGTTCTTGACCAAGGAGCGTCATTTGCTAGAGGACATAGAAAAGCTTGGACTGGAGATTGTACTGCCCGAAGAGGAAATGAAGAAACTGGAGAGAGAAGCCATTGTACCAGGAGCTGATTCATCAATGATGCAGTTGCAAGTGCGTTCAAGTCTAATGGACAAAGTTAAAGAGGCACAATTCCAAGACGAGACGCTTTGCAAACTCAGAGATCAAGTGCTGACAGGAACACTTGAAGGATTCTCAATCGCCAGCGACGGAGCACTGAAACATGGTATGAGACTGTGCGTACCAACTGGCGAACTGAGGAACGAGCTGATGCAAGAAGTGCACCAGTCGCAGTATTCCATTCATCCAGGAGCCAACAAAATGTATCAGGATATGCGTACTATAGTGTGGTGGTACGGAATAAAGAAGGACGTATCCAGGTATGTGGCTAGATGTTTAATTTGTCAACAAGTGAAAGCTAGCAGACAGAGACCAGTAGGACTGTTGCAGCCGCTAGACATCCCGGAGTGGAAATGGAAACACTTGACGATGGACTTTGTGTCAGGACTGCCTCGATCCCAAGGAGGAAAGGACGCCATTTGGGTTATTGTGGACCGACTGACGAAGTCAGCTCACTTTATCCCCTTCAAGGTTGGTCTATCCACCGAGAAGTTGGCAGCACTGTACATGCGGCACATCTACCGGATTCATGGAGTTCCGATAAGTATTGTGTTTGACAGGGATACCATATTCACCTCTCACTTTTGGAAGAGCTTGTACGACAGCTTGGGAACGCAGCTGAAGTTCAGCACCGCCTACCACTCCCAGACGGACGGATAATCGGAGAGAACAATCCAGATGCTAGAAGATATGCTGAGATCCTGTATCTTGGAATTTGGAGGGTCTTGGGAAGACCATTTGCACTTGGTGGAGTTTTCTTACAACAATAGCTACCAAGCTAGCATCGGAATAACTCCGTTCGAGGCACTTTATGGACGTCGTTGCCGCACTCTACTTGCTTGGGACGACGTAGGAGAAAGGGTATTGCTTGGACCGGAGATGGTGACCGATGCAGCAGAGAAGGTAAAGATGATCAGAGACAAGCTCAGGATTGCCCAGGACAGACAGAAGCATTGGGCCGATAGCAGCCGACGGCCGTTGGAGTTTGAAGAAGGTGACAGTGTGTTTGTGAAGATCTCCCTACCAGAGGAACCATCCGTTTCGGCAGAGCAGGAAAACTAAGCCCCAGGTATATCGGTCCTTTTGAAGTACTTAACATGATTGGAGAAGTAGCTTATAGAGTGGCTCTACCCCCAAGTCTCGAACGCGTCCACAACGACTTTCATGTTTCGCAGCTGAGACGCTACATCCCAGACCCGAGCCACATCTTGGACCATTCGAAGCTGGAAATTGGACCCAGCCTCACAGTGCTAGAGAAGCCAGTGGCAATATTGGACAGAGGAGAGAAGAGAACCAAAAACTCTGTGAAGCCAATAGTCAGAGTTATGTGGCGTCACAACTCCCCAGGCGAGTCTACCTGGGAGCGAGAAGACAAGATGTGGGAGCAGTATCCGTATCTGTTTAAAATTTGAGGTAACCCCCTAACCCTGCCTTAACTTCGAGGACGAAATTTTCTAAGGACGGAAGATTGTGAAACCCAGAATTTTTAGAATTTATGAATTGTTGGATTGTAGCATAATTTTAGTTTAGTTATTATTATTATTATTATTATTATTATTATTATTATTTATTAGTCAGAATTAGAAAAAATATTATTTTTAAAATTATCATTGGGTTTTTGATTGTGGCCCTGTCTCTGATTCCGTGTCCGGGGTCCGACCCCGAGTCCGGACACCAGACCCCGATTTTTTCGTTTCCGAACCCGTCCTTAGTTTTTCTTTTAAAACTCTGATTTTAATATATATATATATATATATATATATATATATATATATATATATATATATATATATATATATATATATATATATATATATTTGTTATAAAAAAAAACTGACTAATTCCTAATTCCCCATGACCTGTTCCCAAAATCCCCCACAACCTGCCCACGACCAGGGCCCCCATATTTTTCTCCTGCTACTTCTTCTCCTCTCCTTAAAACTCTTCTCATCCACCTTTATTAAACCACCCACCACCACCACCACTCACGAAAACCAACACTCTTCTTACATTTTCTCATTCTCTTAACCAACACTCACCACCAGCACTTCCATTCTTCCCATCCCCCTCTCTTTCCTCTCACTCTTCCTCTCACTCAAACCCCTTTCCCTAGCTCCTCCAGAACCGCCTCCGACGAGTCCAACCCGACGTCTCCGCCCGTCCGGCCAACTCCGGCCGCCCCCGAGACCAGCGCCTCTCCAGAGCTCCACCCGAGCGGCCGCCCGCCGTGCCCTAGTCCCGGCGCCGCCCTCCCCCGGCCATTTCCAGCGCCCGCCGGTCGCCTCCCGCGCCAGCCAGAGCCCGCCGGCCACCTCCCGCGCCGGCCAGTGCCCGTGCGCCGCCTCCAGCGCCTCGGCGCAACCTCGCCACCAGCAACCCCGGCCGTCCCCTCTTCCCGAACTCCTCCCCGGCCAATCCCGCGGCTGTCCGCGCACGGCCCAGCCGCGCGCGCCCTCCAGCCGCGCGCGCCCTCCAGCGCCGCCCCGACCCCGCTCCGGCCAGCCCAGGCCGAGCGCTCAGCTCGCGTGCGCCCCGCTGTTCCAACAGCGCTGTTCCGGCGATTTTCGCTGCTGTCCGCGTGTTTGGGACTTTCCCGAGTCCGCGGGAACATGGTTTTCTTTTCCTATTATCATCTGAGAGCTCTAGCCGAGCAACCCAAGGTATATCTCGTATCCCCGTGTCCCTACTTTAGTGTCGATGATGATATGGTTCCCGATCCCGTTACGGGATTCGGTTTAGGCAATTGTAGTTTCGGAACTTCCAAATTCCATTTCAGAATGATTCGTTCGTTTTGTTTTGGTTCTGTGGCTTTCGGTTTCTCAAACTTTATTTCGGGATTTTTGAATTTATTTCGGGATTATTCTGTGGTTTTTGGCTATATATAATTGTGATGTGTTTTCGGGTTGGATAATTACTTTTGGTGGGATTTTGGTGTTCCCTGGTTTGGGCACAATCATTGATGTTGGGTAGGTATTTTTCCAGGATTGGGTTGTCCCAAATACAGAGAAAATACTGCCCAAATTTTCAGAAAAAATATTTTTAAAGGAATTTTCGTATAAAATTAGCAATTTGAGTAAAACCTATTTTCAAAAGAAAATCGGTCTTTGCAAATGATTTATAAATTGGATTTGCGGGTTTTCGGATTTTATGGATTTTTGTATCACCAGTTAGGCGACGACCATATCGGTCAAATGAGCCTCGGCGAAGCGCAAACGCTACAGGGTTCCTGTACGTTGAGGCGCTAGCCAGCAACATGACATTGGGACCAAGTCTGAGACGCATTTTTATAACTATATTTATATTTATAATTATTTTTAGAACTGGTACTGCTGTTAGTATTTTTGGTGCAGGGCTTCGGCCTACTGTTTGGACTGTTCGCGGCACTCAGAGCTCGCCTAGATGATTAATTAATTTATGTAAAAATTTGTAAAGGGCATAAGCCCAGTTTTCTATTTTATTTCGCTGTGACCCTGTATTGTGTAGTTTAGGTTTTTACTTTCTTTTCTGAGTTGGTTTTCGTTATTAGACGCGTAATTATAACTTGGGTATTATTTATTTTGTATAAAACTAATAAGATTTTTTCACGATAAATTAACTTGAATAAAATATTGGTAAGTTAACGAATTCCATGTTTTATCACTAAAAAGAAAATATAGTTTTATACATATGATATAAAAATACAAAGTTTTACAAATTAACCGGTAATGGCTAATTTTTCCCAAGTAAATTAGAAACCGAATATCCAACTAATTGACAACGCACGTAGCTCGCGTCGTTAAAGCGTTACAGAAGATTAACTAAATAATCTAAAATATGACTAGGGTCTACTTCTAGAGATTGTAACTAGCACACCTAGAATGGTTTCATTATGGTTCTAAGCCAAGGTTCTCAACTGTAGGATCTCGGAGACGAACCTAACATCCTCCTCGGTACCGACCTTTCCGATCCAGTCAATTAGCAGAGGCAAGTTACGGTTATATTTTCTTGTATTTTATTTAGTAATTGTCAAGTTGCATGTTTAAACCACATTGCTACACAGAACCCTCTCCTAGGGTTCAGATATTGATTGATATTGATGGTGGGGATTGGAAGAATAGTGTAACGTTTATGGCCAATACCCCTCATATTGTATATTGTGCGAGCTTATCCCTCTTACACACGGGGATAAGCCGTATCGCGTCGCTAGGACGCTATTGTATAACCCAAGCCGGTCATAGACGATTACACATTCAAATCACATTGTTTTCAATTGTTAAAATGCTGGAAAATATTGTTTCAACTGTTTAGCCTGCACTTTTCTATTATTACTTGAAATATGAGATACATATTCGTCCCTCCTGACTGGAGACAACATTTTTAGGTGACATTGAGGATGCTGAGCTATTGTACAATAGCTACTATGACCCAGTTTTGTACCCTGTGGTGTTGCCGGAGTCCCCCTTGGAGGACGCAGGACCTGAGGCCGACGAGCCGACCGCTTAGCTAGTCGTTTCCAGTTTTCTAGTTTATTGTTTTGGAGTTTTGTTAATTTTGAATTCAGTACTTTATTTCTGTTCTTTCATTTCCAGTTGTACTTTTCAAATGTTGAATAAAAGTTTTAAAATTTTCGTATATTCGAGTTGTGACAAATATATAGATGTTGTTGTGAATACCTGCTTATAGAATAGCTTACTGCCGCCGTCTCACAACGGTGCAGGCTGGGCATGATCCGGTTCGACCCAATAATTTGGGATCTGGTCGTGACAAAAAATCATGAAGGATATATTTAGGGAACATCGTATACATATTATATACTCTAAAGCATGGAGAGCCCAGGAGTTGGCATTACGTGAAATAAATGGTAGTTATGTTGAGGCATATGCTGGCCTTGAGGAATATGGTTTTAGAATTATGGAGTCGAATCCAGGTAGTCCGTGTTTTCTTAAGACTTCCGAAAGCAACAAATTTGAGAGAATGTTTATTTGCTTCAAGGCGTGCATTGATGGACTTTTAAGGGGCTGTTTACCTGTTATTAGCACTGATGCCACTTTTCTTTCATCCAAATATCAAGATATTTTATTTATTGCTTGTGCTCATGATCCTAATTATCAACTGTATCCTATTGCTTATGCTGTTGCTGAAGGTGAAAATACTGATTCTTGGTCTTGGTTTTAAATGCTGTTAGAATATCATTTGAAAGTTATTATAATAATTGTAGTAGAATTTTATTTATATCTGATAAACAAAAAGGATTAATACACGTTATACGAGATATTTTTTGTAAGCCCCTAGACTTTAAAATATTATTTTTATAATTTAAAATAGCATTTATATCTTTAAAATGAATTATTATAATTATTAGAAATTTTTTAGAATTTTTAAATGATTTTTAAAATGATTTTCTAAAGCCAAAATATCAATTTACAATTTATTGAAATATTTTAAATACTTTTTGCAATTGTTTTAAAGCCATTTTGTAATATTTGTTTTGTCTGTGCAAATTAAATTTGCACAGAGCAACAGCGGGGGGGCTATTTGCAATTTAGGAATTTGTATTTCCTAAGGCGGTGAGGGGGTTGTGTAATACCCAATACTGGGGGGGGGGGGGGGTTCTGTAAAAGCGCCGTCGATCATCGCCTTCGTCTCCGGCTAACCCACCGACCTACGACTAAACCCTAACCCTAAACCCGACCAAAACCCTAATCTAAACCCATTTTCCTACCTATAAATGACCCCCAAGTCGATTCCCAAACCCATTTCACTTCCCGAACTCCACAGCCTCCGCCCTAGTCCATTCTTCCCCGACGATCGTCGGAACGCTAGATCTAGGTTTCCCTAGGGGTGAGCATTATTCGGTTTTGAACCGAAAACCGAACCGAACCGAACCGAATAAGAGATTCGGTTCGATTTTTAAAAAAATCTGTTCGGTTTCGGTTTTGAAAATACTAAATTTTCTTATTCGGTTTCTGTTTTGGGTTTCGGTTTCGGTCCAAAACCGAAAACCGAATAAGAAAATTTAGTTTATATATATATATATATATATATATATATATATATATATATATATATATATATATATATATATAAATATAAATATATTTATATAGGTATATATATATAATAATAATAATAATAATAATAATAATAAATATATCTAGGTATATTTAGTTATTATATATATAAACAAAAAAAAACACAAATAAGCCCAAAAATCGAATAAACCAAAAACCGAACCGATTTAATTCGGTTCGGTTCGGTTCGATTATTGACCAATTCGGTTCGGTTTTGATTTTGCTTATTCGGTTTTGGTCTAATTCGGTTTTCGGTTATTCGGTTCGGTTGCAACCGAATAAACCGAATACTCACCCCTAGGTTTCCCGCCACCCAGAGCCACCTCCCGACGAACTACCACCGCCGATCGACGCGTCTCGACGAGGCGACCCCCGTCCTATTTTTCTCTGGCGACCCCAATGCCTACAACCATCGCCAGCAGTTCCGATCGACAACACCCATCGGACACGTACGTGTCATCTCACCCTTCGTGTCGTTCCGTGTCTCGTGTTGGTGTCACTAGACTCGCCTAAACACGAGAAGCCCACTGATGTGCTCGGACACGAAAAACTCGTGTTGTGCGAGTCGTGCGCACTTTGGACACGGGACTCGTGTGTCTTCGTGTCCCTAACTGTCAGGACACGAAGACACAGTAGTATGGGTTAATGGGTCTAATAGACTATTATTGGGTTTAAAATCCGTTAACCTAATTCACTATAAAACTAACTAAACCCTATCCCTATCAAGCTAATTCGAGCTGACCCCTTGGCCAGCCCGAGCAATGTTAAGCCCCCCTGTTCCTATAGGCCGAGTTCAAGCCCCCCTTTTGTTTCTTTTTTTGTTTTGTTTTTATTTTATTTGTTTATTATATATATATATGTATTTATATATATGTATATATGTATATGTATTTATATATATTATTATATATACTATATATATATATATATATATATATATATATATATATATATATATATATATATATATATATATATATATATATATATATATATATATATATATATATATATATGTATATTATAAATGTATTTGTGTATATATATATATATATATATATATATATATATATATATAAATATATATATATATATATATATATATATATATATATATATATATATATATATATATATATATATATATATATATATATATATATATATATATATATATATATTTCAAATTCAATTTTGTGCAAAATATTATTATGTATAAATTCACAAGTTATTTTATTATGTAATTTTATGACTTGTATATTTTACCACTTTAAAATATATTATTAAAATACTTTAATATTTATATTTGAGTTACTGTATTTTATTAGTCATGGCCATTTGAAGTCCAAACCTAGCATGGATTTTTGGACCCAAATGTGTCTAATACATTCAAAGTTTGTACAAGTTATATTGGACTTGATTCATGACTTTGGGTCCCGTATCTGGACTTCGGTTCAATTTCGTATACATGGACAAAATGCTAAATAATTAATTATGTATTTTTTAGGATTTGTAACTTGCTTTTTTTTTAATTTTTATATATATTATAAGTGCCGTAAAAATCTGGAAAAAATTGTATTTAAATACTATATTAATTTAGGTAATTTAGTATAATTTTTCCAGCATTTAATAAGTACTTTGTCATTTTATAAAAATAGGAAAACAGAACTCATTTTCAGGATACATATGTTTGCTGATTTTTAATAAATATCTATGAGGGTTTATAAATTCTAGAAAAATTAGTATAAATTTCTATAATTAACAAGGATAATCTTGGTTCTTTATTTTATGTAAAATTGAGCTTTTTGTCTATCTCAAAAATTGTTGGAATATAGTGTACAGTCTGATTTATTTATTGAGTAGTTACGACTTACAAAGTTTTGTGTTGATTTGAGTTATTGTAGTATTGGACCCCGCCCTAAACTAGTGTAAAGGTCCTAAAAAGTTAGTTTGGGTATTGTGTCACCCTACATTGGTCTCATATGCTAAAGTCGTCATTTGATTAGGTGTCCAGTCAGGAAGTCGTGTCGCACTACTAGTGTCTTAGTGTTTAACTTAGTATAAAAACTAAGTTTATGTATTATTTCTACAATGACGAGTCACCAGACATCAATAGCATTTCTATCACTATCTTGCTTTGCTAAAGGCAAGTACCACTACAAATTTTACATACTGTTATAACAATAAAACTGTGATCCAACCATGTTAAATGCTGATCCTTGGGGTAGCAAGTTAAATCTTCACATATTATATTATTTTCAGTCCCTGCCATATTTAGGACAGTTCTTATACCTCTCACATGTTTAACAATGGGGTTATGGGGAAACTGATAGTTGAGTACGTGATCATGCCTCCTTTACAGTAGCGAGCAAAGTTTTATTTTATATGTTACTACGCCGTAGGCCTTTATCTCAAAGCGAATTTGTGCGTATGTACATCTATCGCCGTATCACTTGTACGGAAGTACATTTCTTTATGTGCCCCTGCATATTGTACACCAATTGACGATCACGTACCTGCTACAATTTTAAACATTACATATACATCTGTCTCCATGACATATATATCCTTGCTATGATAGATTATGATATAACATGATTCCTGTTCATTACACTCATGTTTATTTCATGTTTCGTATATTTAGTTTGCTAGAATTAGTACTTGCTCCCGTCCTGACAGGATAACGTTGTAGGTATACTTTTTGAGGAGGAGTTGCTTTGTGATTCCTATTATGGAGTTGCTGCCGAGGACCAGGCTATACTTTACGAGGATGTACCTGCAGGGAAACTCGTCTAGTTGTTTATTTACTTGAGAATTTTGAGAGTAGTCATGTATTAGACTATGTATTTTGTAACTGGACCTGTATCCAGTTTTATATTTTAGCCATGTACTCGGAACTTTCTTATATACGAGATGATTTTGTGTTTGGATATATTCTGACTCATTATTACATATAGAACTGTTAGCACACTTTGGTCTTATCTTATTTGTCTTTAGAACTGCTTACTACGCTTTATCTCAAGCGTAGGCTGGACATGACTCGGTCCGGCCCAACAATTTGGGTAGCGGATCGTGACATTTTTTCAGAATCGCCTCATTATTTTTGCATTCAACATTTTAAGCAGAATATGAAGTCTATTATGAAGGGAAAAAATTTTATCGACTGTTAGACTCGCTTGCTAGATCGTATAATCAAACAGATGCACAGTACTTGTTTGAAATAATTAAAGCTGAGAACATGACGATGTACAATTGGCTTGTTGGTGCAAATGATGAAAATTGTTATTTTGTATATTGGATTACAGCATATGCTTCTTGTCCTAGATTAGATATTAACACTTCTAATCTTGCTGAATGTTTTAACAATTGGATTAAGAGCTTACGTGATAAACCAATAACTACACTTTTCGATGGTATTAGAGCCAAGATTATTACACTTCATGACAAAAACAGAAATCATGCTAGGAATTTAGACACGAGTTATTGTCCAAAGATGTTGAAGACTATGACATCTATTACCAACGATAGACATCAACTTCAAATATTACGAATTGATAGTCATTTGTTTGAAATATTAGACCGTGCATCGAGTAGAACATATGTTGTACGGTTAGATGAAAGATCTTGTTCATGTTTAAGGTGGTATCATACTTACATACCATGTATACATGCATGTTTTTTTTGTCAATATTGTAGTTATGATATTGAAAGTTATTATCCGATAATATTTTCTACTGAGAGATTGAGAAGTGTGTACAAGCCACAGATGGAACCAATTACAGTTCCTTACAACATTCAAGCTGCTTTGGTTAGGGGAAAATTGGAGTTCCAGATGTCAAGCGCAAAGCCGGAAGGCCGAAGAAAAACTGTATCAAACCACGTGAATCATCGACAAGAGAACTTCGTTGCGACAATTGTGGTTTGATGGGACACAACAGAAAAAATGTACAAGTCAACCAAGAGAATGACGACAAGAGAATTGTGGTTTCATTGTAGTACCAACATTCATGTCAACTTTTAAACATTACATAATAAAAGAAACAGTTCATTACAAACAATATTTCATCTGCGGGCAACTCGTTTGTAATGCCTTCGTTCTACCGGTCTAAGGCCAAGTCGGGCTCTTCTTTGATCTGTGGTCTCCTCCGCTCTTCTTTCATCCTCTTCCTTGACCTCCTGAGTAGGCACCGGGGCTGACGGGGACGTAATAAACTGTGAGTAATACGACATGTCATCAAACGAATACGCTGCGACAATATTGATTTGCTGAGTCTCTATGCGTTGATTATAGGGCTGAAAGGCTGAGAAAGTGCCCATGCCCGCATACTCCTAACTGAGGCCTTCTCCAGCATAGTGTGGGCTATTGTACTCTGGAGAGTACTGCTAGCTAGTATACTGTAATGTCCTGCTCCGCACGGTGCATTATGATGAGTCGTTGACTCGAAGAGTTGCGTTAACCACTACTAGAAATAATCCATTATACTGCAACCTTAAAATGCCATTAATAATGAAATTGTTGCCACAAAAACAAAAATATGGCAACAATTTGAAGTTGCCATAGCGTACCGTAAAAGGTTGCGTCAGTATTGCTTATTTACGGCATCTTCCAATTATTGTCGTATAAGAGAACTAATTTACTGCAATTAATTGTTGCCTTATAAGAAATCTTTTTGTTGCCTTTAAAGATTATTATTAATGGCAATATTTAGTTGTCGTAATTTTGAACAATATATGGCAATATATTATTGTCATATATCATCAGTCCATAAATGGCAATATTATGTTGCAAAATATTGTATTTATTTTAATGACAATATTTTGTTGTCTTAAACTACTAGTATTATATGGCATTATATATTACCATATTGCAATCCCGTATGGCAATTTTTCATTAGGCATGTCTTTATTGTCATGTTTGAGAACGTAAGGCAACTGCCGGATTTCATATTTGAAACATTAATTTTTACTATTTATTGCCATGATCGACAAAATATGACAATTAATAGATGCCAATATTTGAAATATCAACTAAATTCAATTGCCAAAATTTAAGTAGATCATTAACCAAATATTAAATATAGATAATAATTCAATTTGTACACTTCAAATAAAAAAATAACTTCTAATTAAATATGGTAGATTCAGTACTACATCATTAATATTACATAAAACCAACTACGCCAGGAATCCATACTTATCATATCCAACATTATGAGGCACAAATCCTCTTTTATATGAGGTTCAAAATTCAAATAGGAACTTGACACCCCCAACTTAAACTTAAATTCGTTGCCTCCTTGTTCCCTCCATATATATAACATGTCTGCAAAGATTTCCTTGACAGCTGTGGTGCACCAATTCGCAGTTATACAATTTTTATATACCCTGGTATGGATAAACAATAAAATTAGCCTATAGACCAAAAAATGTTAATAAAAAAAATATTTTAAGGTAGTGGAAATTCCTATGTTTCATTTGTTTTATATGAATGGTTACAACAGATGAAACTTGTATAAATATTTTATTTTAAGGATAAAAACTAATGGAAATAATCTATTTACAACCAAACTCATTCATTGGCCTAAAACTGTTCTATTTGCAATGACAACCTCACATTTATAAAAAATATGTTTGTGAAATATATACAATTTTATCATTATAAATATTTTTCAAGTTTATTCTCATGCATGCATATATGGTTCTCAACCTTCCATAGATGGCTGTAAAAAAAATCTTCCATAGATTAATTAAAAGAAATATGTGCATATATGCTTCTCAACCTTCCATAGATAGTTCTAAAACAATCTTCCATAGATAATTAAAATAATATTACATGCATATATGGTTCTCAATCTTCTACAGGTGGCTGTAAAAAAAAATCTTCCATAGATAATTAAAATAATATTCTATGGATATATGGTTCTCAACCTTCCAAAGATGGCTCTAAAAAAAATCTTCCATAGATAATTAAAAGAATATTATATACATATATGGTTCTCAACCTTTCATATATGGATGCAAAAAAAAATCTTAACTTTCCATAGATAATTAAAATAATATTCTGATTCTAGTGAATCGAATCCTAAACAAAGAAAAGATTTATTTTATCTTCATGAATATATGGTAAAATATTCAATAGTATATTGTATAACTATTAGGATGATAAGCAAGTAAAAAACAAACCTAATTAATATTTTAAAAAATATTTACTAACTCATTATCAAAAAATTTATCAAATTTTATTTCCTCTAAATCTTTTTAGAAGAAGTGATAATAGAAGATTTGAAGGTTCAGGGTCCATGAGTAATGTAGAAAACTAAGGAAAAAATTTTCATCGTGTGTTCCGGAGTAATTTAGTTGGAAATTTTTTTCACAATTTGATCAAACACATTTATTAACAAAAAATTAGAACACAAAATAAAGCAACATTTTAAATAATTATCCATACCGATTAGTCGTTGATCACCCGGACTCGACGGCAGCAGAGACCTTCTACTAGAGGCGCTCAGAACCCAAAATCCAAAACTTCTCTTTCCCAAAAGAAATCCACAAATAAAAGAAACAAAAAAATAACAAAATAGAAATAGAGGTTAATAAAATACCTAGGTTGAAGAAGGGGAAGAGAGATCTAGGTTGAAGGGGTAAAGAGAACCAAAGTTTAAAGAGAGACCTAGATTAAGAGAGAATAGGAATTAGGAATTGGAAAAATAATAAAGGAGGAAAAATATTTCAACTTTTTATGTTCCCGTCGGTCTTATGTATAGACACGAATTTTTTTTATTCTCATTAAACAACAAAAAAGTTTCCATAAGTAAGAAAATAAAATATTGCCATATTTATTTTGTTCATGGAGGAAAAATATATTACATATTTTGGGACAACATTTTTTCCATAAACTAATTATTTTATTGGCAATGTAAAATATTGCCATATTTGATTGTAATATATTATGTCACAAATCCAGCTTGACATAATATATTACGATTAAATATGGCACGCATTATTGTTGCCATAAACGTTTCCATTAAATATGGCATGCGTCCTTATTGCCATATAAAGTGTGACAAGTATAGGCAACATTATTTGTTGCCATAAACAAACTTGTGTATTAAGGCAATATTAATGTTGTTGTATTATGACTATGTTATATGGCAACATTTTATGTTGCCGTAAGACGTTGCCATAAAATATGCTTTTTCTTGTAGTGAACCCGATGAAGTATCGATGCGAATCGATGCAAGCCTAAGTTCGGTTGGAACAAAGTATTGACTTCGGTTGATCTGGTGTGCAGACTATACTTTTACGCTGTACGATAAGAGGTCGACATTTTGCCTTATTCAGTAAAGTGTCCGCGAAACCAAATCGTCGCCTTACAACAGAGTGTGGCATGGGCACGATAGGCCAAATCAATCAAGTAGTTCAAAGGAATGGCTAAGTCCGAGAGATTGTTATGCAACCAAGTTATGGAATCGAGCCGCTTCAGCTCGGCGAAACGACAAGGCGTATCGACTTAAGGTGGGCGGGTTCTTGACTCTCTCTCCCTATTCCTTTACGTCTAATAAAATATATCATTGTATGCGTAACATGTTATCGAGTAAGCGAGCGTGGCTCGGGTGAGTAAAGGTCTTAGTGTGGGTCGAACATTAAGATATAACATTAAACAATTGAATAAGCGACGTGCATCAAGTGTACGGGTCGCGGTAGGGCGGTGATGGTAGAACATTGAAAGGCAATATCGAGATGTGCATCACGTGTACGACTCCGAGAATATTGAATACTAGGTCTAGAACATTGATTATGGCGTTAAGCGTGCCCTCGTGCACGAAATCTACGAAATGACTAAGTAACGACGGAACTAGGCTATGTGAATAACTTATGAATGGAACGCGTTGAATATAAGTATGAGAAGTCTAAGCCGTTGGGCGTCGTGCATCAATACGGATGTGTTGGGGCATAATGCCGTCGGAACTTGAGATAGAGATTGGGGATTATGTTTATGGGACACGAGATTGGTGGGAAATGTTATGACTTGTATGCTATGGTACGTATTGCATGGTCAATGGACTCGGATGGCCCGTGCACGGGTGCGGCTTCCCTCGGACGGTTACGACCGGGGCACCGGGACTGTTCGTGTCACCTCCGTTTTCGTTATCCGTATTTCCAATATACGTGTACGGAATTTCGACCCGTAGTTAGACTTGTCTTGCTTAGCTTGATCCTGGTTTAATCTTGCCTTGGTTTATGTTGGATTCATCCTGGTTCGGCTTGGCTTGGCTTGGTGTATTTAGTTGGGCTCGGTTGTTAGGACTTGACCCAACATGCTAACCCCCCCTCTTTATAAGCCACCAATCCCTTTCTCTCTCCTCATTTACTTCTTCATTTACTTCTTCTTCTTCCTCCATTAACTCTCTCCACCTACCAAGAGCTTAGGCAAGTGCAACTTGCTTCATGAAGGAACTCAATTTTTGTTGTTCCTTTGTCTTTCTCACGAGATTCTAAGACACCTTAGTACTTAGCATTTTTAATTTCCATGGTTCATTTCATGTAGATCTGAGTTATTGCATTTTCGGATTTCTTGGGTTTTGATCTATCAAACCTTGTTATTTTCAAGTTTTGATTGTTCCATGTTGTAGAGAATTTCGTTCTACCCCATTTTGACTTATGGAAGTCCAGATTTTGACTTTAAATGAAGGATTAATAGAGCTTGGAAGCCAAGGCTTCCATGGTTCTTCTTCTTGGATCTTGGAGAAGAAGAACAGCCTTTTGCGGCAATCCCATGCGGCCAGCCTTATGCGACAATCCCATGCGGCCAGCCTTATGCGGCAACCCCATGCGGCCAGCCTTATACGGCAACCCCATACGGCCAGCCTTATGCGGCAACCCTATGCGGCAAGCCTTTTGTGGCAACCCCATGCGGACAGCCTTTTGCGGCAACCCCCATGCGGCCAGTCTTTTGCGGCAACCCTCATGGCAGGGTTATGTGTTGGACATGGCATGATTTCAATATTGGCATGACTTTTACATGAACACGACATGATAAAGTAGGGATAGAACACGATAGTGGCCCGTCGTGGTACACTCTTGACAAGTAACATGACATGATAGTGGCCCGTCGTGGTGCACTCTTGATAAGTAAACCTAACATGATATACCTCGATATGCTGTTGCGACGGCTAGCATGACATGACAAGAATGAATGGCCTGGACACTGTAGGCGATTGTGTTTGTACAAATGAACCAGTATTGTCTTGCATCATGTCTAGGGCAGGGACCCCTGAGTACCACGGTCAGGAGTACCTATTGAAACTGGCTAAGGCTAATAACTAGAATAATCCAGTAGTCATGAAGAGATTTTCCAGTTACAGGCAATCCCGTTATCTGGGTGCCCCATCATGGAATTTGTAGCCTGCCGTCGAGTAGGGCATATTTCCAGCACACTGTCATGTGTTGCACCCTTTAAGCTACTTAAGGGTACATGCGTTTCTTGGACGATGTACCCACATGAACTCAACCCCTAATTCCGTCCGGATAACCTGGATGGTCTGCAGGGCTTGTTGTAGCTTCCCTTCCCGGATTTTTTTTTGAAATATTATTTATTTATTTATTTGATTAGAATGGTGATTTTTATATATTTTTATAAATAATTATTTAGTTAATTATTACGGTAGATGACTTTAGCCATGGTTGAGTTTTGAGATACCAGACGACTAGGAATCATGGCACATATAGTGCAGTGGCGTGCCTTGACTAGTGTATTAGCCATGCCAAGGAAGGCCGAGCCATAATGATGTTCTAACTAAGAAAACCAGGCCAAGTTGCGACTTGACACCCATTAAATGATTTAATTAGTTTTTCTATAATTATGACTTTTTAAGAGACTCGGTGAGACCGAACTAGCCCGGACTGGGCCCAAACAGAGCCTAAGTCCATGTAGTCATGTAGTGTGTGCAATGGTGTCCATGTAGATACACATTTCGTAATCTAGTTAAATCATCCAAATAAGTATTATTGTTTGTTATAAAGAATTGTTATATAGTATAGGTTACTCACTATGCATTTGATAATTTCATATTTGATATTAGAATAAATGTATATTTTCTGCGGACAAATAGGATTAACAAGCACGGGATTAATATGTGCACATGAGTAATTTACATAAAAATATTTTATGATTGCAATATTTTTATAAGTTAGAAATATATTAATACATAATTTCGTGGTAAATATATACAAATAAGTACCTATATTTTTAATGGTCCAATAATATATATATTATATAAGTATTGTATATATCTACTGTAGATGTATATAGGGCTATTTTATAGTCATTTATAGGTGTGAATGTATATATATGATATATAAAATATATATATATAGGCGTATATGTGAATGTATATATATATATATATATATATATATATATATATATATATATATATATATATATATATAAAAAAAATATATATATATATATATATGGGTGTATACGTGAATGTGTGTGTACGTGAATGTGTGTGTATGCGTGTACGTATATATATATATATATATATATATATATATATATATATATATATATATATATATATATGGGTGTATACGTGAATGTGTGTGTATGCGTGTATGTATATATAAATATATGTATACGTGTAAGTATATAAATATATGTGTGTATGTGTGTATATATATATATATATATATATATATATATATATATATATATATATATATATATATATATATATATATATATATATATTTAGTGGAACACTAGTATTTTATTGATAATTTAAAAAGAGTTCCAACTCAGGTTACAGGAACACCAAACAAAAGTAACAAAACCAACTAATAACTGTAACAAACTAACTAATGCTTGCACTTCACTGAAGCTTTGCCAATTTGCCTTTGAATCTCCTTCACGAGCATGTCCGATGAGAATTTGTACCCTTCATATCGCCATTTGTTACGGTTCTTCCATAGAACCCAAATCACTGCCCCGACGCAAATCTGCTTTTGATGCAACTTTCCCCCGCGCCACCAACGACGTAGCCTATGATCCAGAGAACGACCTCCACATGAAATGTGAAACACACCTTGCAATATCTTCCAAACTTCCCTAGCCATCTCCCCCGAGTTAAGAATATGCTCAGTGGTTTCAGTCGAGCTATTCACACAACAATGACACTGAGAAGCCATACTAAAGCAAAGCTTCATTATCTGATCATCTGTGGGAAGCTTATTATGCAGAACTCGCCAAAGTAAAATAGACCATTTGTATGGTATGCAAGTCCCCCATATATGGATAAATGCAGGAGCTAGAGGCCATTGTCTACGAGAAATATCCCATGCCGAAGCAAGGGTGAATCGC
The DNA here is from genome assembly GCA_029216955.1 of Iris pallida. NCBI lineage: Eukaryota > Viridiplantae > Streptophyta > Magnoliopsida > Asparagales > Iridaceae > Iris > Iris pallida. The sequence goes on along the minus strand of JANAVB010038615.1, from coordinate 9,318,119 downwards.
CCCGACTGTCTCCGCCAATGAATCCCCAAATCATCCTGCAAAATATATTGGCCAGCTATTTCCCTGCCTTCCAGTAGTCTTTTCCAAACATGTGAAGAGTTCGACGTGTTCCTGACTGTGTTCGGATGTAGCTGAGAACAGTACTTAGTCATGAAAAACTACACCCAAAGACTGTCCTGGGTTTATATATATATATATATATATATATATATATATATATATATATATATATATATATATATATATATATATATATATACAATAGAAAAAAAAGAAAAAATATATATATATACAATAGTTGCTACATAAAGAAAAAAAAAGAAAAACAATAAATAGAATAGCCCAAAAGCCAGGGAAGCCCAGCCCGAGCCCATTCCCAGCCGACCTGGCCCGAGCCCAGACTGGGTTTCCTAAATATTTTCGTTCGGTGGTTCAACATATATAAATATGCAGAAAGAACGAAAGAACGAGGAAACCTAAAACTCTAATCTCTTCAATGCAGCGCCACCACACCCACGGCGCCTTCCCAGTCCCGGCGACCACCCTATGGCCGCCGGCGCCACCGCTGCGCACGGCCGAAGCCGCTGGAGGCAGCGCACGCACGCGCGCGCGGACAGAGGAACACGGCGACATCAGCAGCCCGACCCCCCTACTTCGCAGGTAAATAACTCTCTACTCGTTCAACTATTTTTTGATCTACAAGATCTTACACGTAGACAACCTATAGGGCTATAAACCTCCTTCAATTAGTTTAAATTAAGAAGCGGTCGATCGCTTGAAAAATCGAGACAAAGTTGTCGAGAAAACTGTCTTGAACCGGACAGATTTCGTATCCTAAGGACCCTATTTGCAAGGCCTTTTACTGCCAACCAAAAATGAATTATTGAATTATAATTGAGTAGACTCATAGGCTACTTGACCAGGATTAAAACTCTACAGATAGTTTTGATTTTAGTTAATTATTCAGTAAGTTAAAGCAGTTTGAAAATCAAAGAAAAACATAAAAAACTGTTTTTTCAAAAACTAGATATTCTCCGTTACCACGTGCGTCTCGCCAAACCGGACGACTTGGTCATAAACCGTAAGCATCGAAAGGTGCATAACGGCTTCGTGGACGTGTGGGCTTTGACATAATTCAAATTGGTCGCGTGTGCGCGACGAATTTGATACGTATCCGTCAAAATTCACCGTATCGACCTCTCTGCAAATTTTCCAATTACTTTGTGCACGTTCGTCAGATCGAGACGAAACTTGCGCCAACAGGACCGTATCGTTTTTCTGGTCCTGTATGCCAAGTTTGGTCCAATTCTGAGACAGTCGATCGGATCGCCGTTTTACGGGCCCCACGATCTGATTCAACGGGTGATTTTGTGCACGGCCCGCCGGAATCCAACTTTGGACATACGACTGGATTTGTATCAGAAAACTGGACCTGTTGACATATATTTTGATGACTTTAGAGACCTTTGACTCTGGCACGATTTTCAGTGCAAAGCGGATCTAACGGCGGACATTATTTTTGCCCAAAATTACCGTTTTGCCCCTGTGTCCAGAATTGGACTTAAGGACAGGCAATCCTAGCTAATTTGACTATTCTGAGAATGTTGGTAATGTTTATTTCATCTTTCGGAGACAGTTGTGATGATTTGGAGTTTATGGCTTAGCAGTTGACCATATTTTGTTGGATCTGCGTACAACCTCCAGAAAAGTATACCTTGCCGAACATATGCAGTATTTACATTGTTTTCTTTCTATTGTTTTCCTTTCATATGGTCACATGATTCCATATTGTGATTGATTTGTCTTGATCGTTTTATTTGTTCTAGATTTACGTACACGTATAGGAGATTCGACATTGCTTGATTATTGGTCTTTTCGTGTTACCTTGTCTCGTGATTGATTTGTCAGTTTCTATATCTGTCCTTGACTTGACCATCTTGACTGGGAGTATCTTGCATTGTACTACAGTTAAGATATACTATAGATCGGGAGTATCTTACATTGTACTACGACCTATAGCCGATTCTTTATCTTGATATTTCTTGATTGACTTGACTTGAGACATACTATAGATCGGGAGTATCATACATTGTGCTATTACCTATAGCATATATTGATTGATTGATTGACTTGACTTGCGACACTATAAATTAGGAGTATCTTGCATTGTACTACGATTTATTGGAGTCTACTTGATCTTGTATCCTTAGTAGAGGAGATCGATATTAGAATTGGCTAAACTCGACTGAGAGTATCCTGCTTGTACATCAATTGAAACAATATAGATTGGTAGTATCTTGTATTGTACTACAAGCTATAGGAGTTCTGATTGATAGTTAGCTAAGTCTAGTATTGCATACCCTCACGACTCGTCGTCCTTAGATGTTCTTCTTGCAGTATTCTTATCCTCCATATATGTTATTTACTGTAATATTAGTAGGCACATTTTATGTATCTTGCTAGTCCTCTGAGGACCTGATGATCTCTTCAGGTAGCTGATTACACGGAGTTAGTTAGCTGAGCATGTGGTAGTTGACTTCATCTGCATGATTCATGTATTTTGCTAGTATTATCGATTTACTATCTTTCTCGTGCTTTTATGATATATCCTGCTTATCAGCGTAGCTTTATAGACTCATATTATTCTTGGAGTCTAATCGGACATATATACTAGTGGGCTGTAGACCACGACCCATACTTGTTCATTCTTGTTTTATATGATTCCTGTGGATTGAGATATAGTTTAGATTAGACATGATACCATATTCTGGACAGCTTATACGTACTCGAGTTGGGCTGGAGTCCGCTCGATACGTAGCTGGCTTGCTCACGCTCTCGTGTCCCGAAAATCGGGTGTGGGTCGTGACAAGTTTTTTTGGTGGCCCATGCAGGTCAGAGCATATCGTATCAGTTACGTAACTGTACTGATACGAGCCTGCGAATATGACTAAACCTTAGAAATCTCAATCCACTCTGCCTTGAAAATTCTCTTAGAAATTCTCTACGTCCTTGGAAATTTTATATTTGCTTTCGATTATACTTCCTTGCTTTCCGTACCATTGATTATCGTCCCTTCCTATTCCGGGGTGACGAATGATCGTGCTGTCTAGGATTCATCAGAAAATTTTAAATTATAGTATAATATTGCATGATTATTGAGTTTTGGTTGTTTATAGATATGGAGGTTAGTCACTAGTTAGAAGATTATATGATTTAGTGACCTATGTTTCAAGGGAGTAGTGTGACCAAAGGTGGGTAGAAGTCCTCGAGATTTCGTAAATACCAAATGACTAGAGAAGGGCATAAAATATTTTGGAGAAATTAAATTTGAGGAGATTAAGGTAATAGTCGACTTTGATTTTAAGGCATAGTTATGAATTAGAATTTCGAGGACAAAATTATTTTTAAGGTGGGTAGATTTGTAGCTTCCCTTCCCGGATTTATTTTGAAATATTATTTATTTATTTATTTATTTGATTAGAATGGTGATTTTTATATTTTTTTATAAATAATTATTTAGTTAATTATTACGGTAGATGACTTTAGCCATGGTTGAGTTTTGAGGTACTAGACGACTAGGAATCATGGCACGTATAGTGCAGTGGCGTGCCTTGACTTGTGTATTAGCCATGCCAAGGAAGGCCGAGCCATAATGATGTTCTAACTAAGAAAATCAGGCCAAGTTGCAACTTGACACCCATTAAATGATTTAATTAGTTTTTCTATAATTATGACTTTTTAGGAGACTGTGAGACCCGTCTCACTGTATCAGTATTTTATACGGATACGTGTTTATTTGAGCCGTATTTCGTATTTACCGATTTGCGTGATATTTTAAAAAAATTTCCTAAGTGTAGGATTTCATGACTTGGTTTAACTTGGATTTGGTTTTATTTGGTTCGGTTCCACTTTGACTTGGTTTAGTTGGTTCTTTATGAGATGAGGTGTATGGTTTAGATTGAGTGGAGAGGAATGAATGGTGGAGATCACTTGAGCTTGTTATATAAGCCATTTTTTCTCTCTTCCTCCTCATTCACCTTCATTCATTTCTTTTCCACCAAACCCTAGCTATTAGAGAGAGAGGCAAGTACACCTTGCCGAATGTTGGACTATTTCAATTTCGTTTGTTCCATTCTCTTCCTTGTTACATTCTAAGCATGTTTAGAACTTGGAGTTTTCGGTTTTACCGAGTGGATTGTTGTAGATCTAACTTTGAAGCAAATTCGATTTTATGGGTTTTGATCTGTTAAACTTGCATATTTTTGCTAGTTGATGGTTCCATGTTGTAGAAAATTTTGTTCTACCCTATTTTGACCTATGGAAGTTCGGATTTGGACTCTGGATGATGGAATCATGGAGCCTTGCATGCTTAAATGTATTATTTAATTAGCTTGGCCATAGTTGGCCGCATGAAGTATTTTAGCTTGGCCGCATGCACAAAAGTGTGCTTGGCCGTATACATTGCAGCTGGCCGCATGGCCTTTGCTAATTTTAGCTTGCATGCATTTAGTATATAAATATGCATGGTCTCAGCATTTAATGGTCTCAACATTTAATGCATTAGCAAATGCATGTAGCATTTAATGTACTATTTAATTTCATGCATGCTTTAGCACTAGTAAAGTGTGCTGGCCATTTGTAATTGCTTGGCCGCATGGCTCAAGCAATACTTGGCCGCATATGGCATTTTTTTTTATTTTGCAAGCAGCTAGCTAGCCGCATGTGCCAACTGCTTAGCTGGCATGGCCACTATTATTTGCATTGACCACATAAGAATTATGGCTGGCTTTTATTATTATTATTTAATATAATATATGCTAGCCGCATATGCCCCTCCGCCAATAATTCCTGGCCGCATGCAAATTTTACTTTGACCGTATGGCCTTTTTAAATATTCTTTAGGCCGCATGGCTATTGCAAGTTGTTGCTTGCATGCATAAAATTGTTGGCCGCATATGGTATAGGCATGGCCGCGTGGACCATCAATTATTGGTCAGCCGCATAGGCTATTACACATTTCCATGGCCAATTGTTGGTTTGGCCATTCGTTGCTTGGCTATTTGTTGCTGCATGCTTGTGTAAGCATTTAGTAGCATGAGTTTAGTAGCATTAATGCTTAGTAAGCATTGCTGTAGAAGCATTTAATGCTTTAGTAGCATTTAATGCTTTAGTAGCATGAGTTTAGTAGCATTTTATGCTTTAGTAACATTGCTGTAGTAGCATTTAATGCCTTAGTAGCAATTAATGGCCTTAGTGGCATTTTAATGGCATGTGTAAACATGTTATGGCTGTATGACTATTGTATATTTTGGACATTATAGATTTGGCCGCATGGCCAAATATTGATATTGGCCGCATACATATTGCTAGCTGCAAACTTGGTTTGCATGCAAGTGCTTGCATGGCATTGATGTTAGTTTGGCCGCATGGATATTGTACCTTGGACTTGCACTTAATGTTGGCCGCATGGCTTTTCTTGAGCTGTATGTACTTGCATGATATATTAGAATACTTGTCATCATTGTTTGGCGACGTGAACCATTTATGTCACTCCCCGTTCCCGGAATACGTATTTTTATATATGTACAACTCATGTGTATTTATTTAGTATTTATCATGTATTATTCTGTATTTAAATTCCTTTAGTTTCATGTTAATTAATTATCTGCTCTTTAAATTTCCATGTTAATTCATTTCCTGCAATTTTATTTTCTGCAATTATATTTCTGCAATTTAATTACCTGTATTTTAATTGTTGCTTTAGTCTTATTGGGTTTCGGTTTGCTGGATCCCCTTAAACCTGGCCCACTAGCTCCCCACCTACCACCCCCTTCCTATTTAAAGCTTCCATCTCTTTCTCTCTCCTCATTACTTCATTCTCACCATTACTTCTTCTTCTTCCTCTCATTACTCCCCACCACCTACCAGCAGCAGCAGTAGGCAAGTGCAAACTTGCTCCTTCTCTACCCATTTTTATGGTTCATTTGCCTTCTTCTCATGATTCCAAGAGAGATTAGTTCTTAGCATTTTTGATTTCTACGGCTGGTTTTCTCTAGATCTAAGTTATAGTATTTCGGCTGTTCATGGGTTCTTGGTCCACCAACTTAGCGTGTATCTCTGGCACTGGATCAAGGCTCCATGGGACTTGGAGTTTGGGAGGTGTTTCACGCACACGTTCTTACGTGCTCGCGTAAACATCAGCCCAGTCACGCACACGTCTATACGTGTTTGCGTGTATTTCAGTTACGCTAATGTTCTCATGAGCGTGCGTGTATTTCAGTCACGCTCATGTCTGTGCGTGCCTGCGTGACTTTTGAGTTACGTCCACTCTGTGCGTGCGTGTATTTTTAGTCACGCTCGCATTTGAGTGCGTGTATTTTCAGTCACGCTAGCGTTGTCTGCGTGTATTTGAGTCACGCTCCTGTCTTCGTACTGTGTGCGTGACTTTTCACGCTCATGTCCCTGAGCTTGCGTGCGTGACTTTTCACGATCACATTGTGCGTGACTTTTGGCGTGCGTGACTTTTCACCCTCACGCTGCGCGTACATGCGTGAATTATTTATCACGCTCATACGCTCACGTTGTCAGCACGTATCACTTGTCACGCATCACTTGTCACACTTCACAGTTCACGCTCACGCTTACCAGAGTGTACTACTTTTTACGCTCGCTCCTTCATGCCAGACTTGGCGTACTTTTCACGCATACGATTCTTGCGTGACTTTTGGACTTAGCTTAGACTTGTTAGCATGACTTTCTGACTTGGGAGTTTTATTTGTTCTATATTTTATTCATTTAATGTTGGCATGATAATTCCCTATTATATCCCTACGCCTTTTTGTATAAACCCGAAAATCTTAGCATGTTAATATTTTAATACCTATGGTTGTGTATTAGTGCCAAGTGTCTGGATTGGTATATGGATATCCAGTGAGACTGAAACTTGACCTCGAGAGTTATAGACTCGACCCTATTTGATGATAAATAACTTTCATGCCTTGTCACCATTAATGACGATGGTTATCTTAACTAATTGATCATGCGTTCCTAGTTGGAACTAAGAGACTGGCTAGTCGTCTTATTAAAATAAATGAATGAGACACGTTCATGTTATGAACTATTACAATCGACTGGCTGATCCCGAAATATTGACATACATGCACATGCAGGCTTCAATCTATTTATTTATTTATTTATTTATTTATTTATTTTTTACAAAAGAAGTATGTGTACTTTATGGTCAAGGCATGATTACCGTGGTTAGATTTGATTGTTGCATTACGCTATGTAAGACCAGCAACCTAACCGCACTGGTATCGTTGTAGAGTTGTGCATATCGTACCCCGTACGAAAGTACTCATTTGAATGACCATGATCCATGGCATGGGATTTCACTCAACGTAGGGACTATTAAGTTAAATAAAATAATGATTGCATGGAGAGAATGGATTCCCGAGTTCTTATATGGCAGCCCCCTTGGGACAAGTAGTACCCGACGGGCCGGCTAGTTCCCACAGATACTGTAAATCTGCCACACGGGCAGGGAACAGTATCTGCTTTTATTATTATTGTATATTATATATTGACGGGCGTCCTGCTAGGACTCGTCTAATTCATGCATGGCGCACATGATTGACTGGATATACTAGCCTTGCTCGCACATAGTAAGAACTGAGGAATCTTTATTGCATTATTCCAGGATAACTTGGGACTCACAATAGCAAGCCGTAGGATTTGATTGGCCGTTCAAGATGATTTGTTTGTGTACTGTACTACTCTGTTACCTAGCTGGGATGATCAGAATGTCAGGACATGACGGGTCAACTTCTGTCCTTGTTTGGTTGGGAGGTTGGTTCGAAGTGTCGTGATGTGATGTGAATCCTAGTAGCAAGCAGAGATCTATTATTATATTCTTTTACTTACTGGTTTGTGTCCTTTATATCGTCCTTCCTTGTGGTACTTGCTATTAGAGGTCTAACCTCTCTGGTTTTGTATGGCCAGATTTAGAGTCGGTTCCCGAGGATCCAGCATACTTCTACCTCCAAGATGGTCAATACTAGAGGCATGATTGCAGGAGGACTCGAGTGGGTTCCTTACTTCACCGCTCGTTTTGTTATTTACCTTTATACTTAGCCGTTTGGCACCGACATGTTAGTCGGATTATCTTGTACTTACTCTTACATGATTGTAATTAAGTCAGACTGCAGCTGATAACAATTGTGTATACTTGCTATACCATCTGGCTATGTTTTGTAAAGTTAGATCTCAAGAACATTTTGACTGAGCGTTTGGGACGTCTTACTGCTTTATCTTACATGTTCTCTATTTATGCTTCTTGCTTGAATGATTAAGACAATAGAGGTGTAATGACCATAGCAAGACTTTTATGTAGTATGCACCCCCTCGTCTGGTTAGACAGCATTGATCGTATTATACGGTATTCATCTACCCGTAATACATAGCTGGCTGAGTCATTCCCCCGCTCTCCAGTATTCTGGTTCTGGGGCGTGACAAGGTTTTAGTGGTAGCCCATGCAGGTCTGATTTCAGACTTGTGGGGTGTTTTGATTTATAGGATGTCTCAATCACACATATTTCCCCTTGATCTCCTGATTTGTTATTCTCAACTCTTGCTTGACATTCCGGTATCCTTTGACTTCATTGATCCTTCATGTCCGGTCGTTTGATTGTTCTCTTGTCCCTTTTCTTAGGGGCACTTCGTCCGCATCGGTCAGAGCTGGGCAGCAACAACAAGGGCAACAAGGACAACATGACCAGGTTGGTCAGCAACCAGGGCCAGTCTCACCTCAGGAGACTATCCAGGAAGAAGTGATAGTAGAACCAGCGGTTGGACCGCAGTATCCAGATATTCCAAACCCACCCATAGTTCCACCTACCCCTGTGGAAGTGGACACACCAGCCCTTCTGGAGATCATGAGAGAAATGATGGCTGCTCAGCAACATCAGATGTTGGCCCAGCAGCGCATGCACACTCAGCTACAAGAGCAGAATGTGTTGCTCAACCAAGGATTGCAGACGGCTTTGGAAAGAGGAGTGAGGGCTGATTCAGGAGCATCAGCCAGGTTTTGCAAATACAACCCCCGCTATTTCGAGGGCACGGAGGATGCCATTTCAGCGGATGCATGGCTTAAGGATATGGAGGCTATTCTGACAGCGGCTAAGGTACCGGCGGAAGAACGTGTGGATCTAGTGAAGTTGTTACTTCAGGATCTCGTACGTGATTAGTGGGAATCAGAGGAAGTGGGCATCAGACGTCCTGTGGCTTGGGACGATTTTACTGCAAGATTCAAGACCAAGTACTATGGAGTTGTGGCACAGTTTGAGCTACAACAGAAATTTATCAACCTCAGGCAGGCCGGCAAGACTGTAGATGCTTATACAGCGGAGTTCTGCAGATTAAGTAGATTCGCCCCAGAGATGGTAGCAACAGAGCGCCAGAGGGCCATGAGGTTCCAGCAAGGGTTTCATCTCGAGCTCTTGCAATTGATAGAGGGGCACAATTACCAAACTTTTGATGAAATATTGACGGCGACTCGAAGGCATGAGATCACCATTCAGAGGCTTGCGGTGAGGACTAGGGGTCAAAAGAGATCCCACAGTCAGATTGAAGGAGGAGGGGGAGCAGCGCCCCGAACAACAGCACCATCCGCTGGCATTCGTATCCACGATGTGGCGATACGAGGACCAGCACCACCCAGGCAGCAGCAGCAACAGCAACAGAGGAGGAACCAGCAACCCCCAGCGGGCTGCACTTATTGTGGGAAGATGGGACACACTAGAGATGTGTGTCGGACATTGAATGGACTGTGTCGGATATGTGGAAATCCAGACCATCGGGTTACCACATGTCCCATGAATTCGAGGTCAGGAGGACCAGGGCAGCAGTTTCCTGCTCTGCCAGCACCAGGGGCAGGCCAGTATCGAGGACCAGCGGTGGCAGTTAGGCCATTGGCGCAGCGTCCGTTAGTACCGCAGGCTCAGATGTTTCGGCAGCAGGGATTGCCGATGCAGCAACACCAGCATAAACCACTCCAGCATCATCAAGGCAGGGGCCAGCAGCAGCACCAGGCTAGGCCGCAGTATAGAAATCAGCAAGAAGGTCGAGGGCAGGCATTCACTCTGTCCTTGGAGGAGGCATTGGCATCGAGAGATGTTGTGGCAGGTAACATTCTCGTCGCCTCATATCTCGCAGTAGCATTGTTTGATTCGGGAGCATCCCATTCATTTATATCTGCACGATTTGTGACACGACTAGGAATGGAGTTCGAGGCATTGCCAGGGAGGTTGAATATACTCACTGGTAATGGGCTCATAGGAGTTAGTAGAGTTATTTTAGCATGTAGCGTTGTAGTTTACGGGCATTCTTTACCTGCCCGGTTGATAGAATTTCCTGTTGGAAATTTCGACGTTATCTTAGGCATGGACTGGCTGAAAGACAGTCATGTGACAATAGATTGTCGTAGAGAGAGTGTATCTTTTAATATTCCAGGCATGAAGAGGTTTACCTTAGTCAGATCAGAGGCAACTCAACCAGAGCAGGGGGTAGTAGCGGCAATGGAGGAAGTTCAGATTCCGAAGGTAGTTGAAGAATTTCTAGATGTATTTCCTGAAGAACTTCCAGGTCTACCACCAGTTAGGGATATTGAGTTCAGTATAGAATTGGCACCAGGAACTAAACCGATATCAGATCGAGTTTACAGAAAGGCGGATTCAGAGCAGGCCAAGGTATATGAGCACATAGAGGAATTGAAGGAGAAGAAGTTCATCCAAGCTAGCGTATCACCATGGGCAGCACCAGTAGTACTTGTGGGAAAGAAGGATGGGTCATCCAGATTGTGCATTGACTACAGGAAGCTTAACGCGGCAACAGTGAAGAACAAGTACCCATTACCCAGGATCGACGACTTATTTGATCAGTTGAGCAGAGCTAGAGTTTTCTCCAAGATAGATCTTCGTTCAGGGTACCATCAGGTGAGGGTTCGGAAGGAGGATATTCCCAAGACAGCATTCAGGTCGAAGTATGGGCATTACGAATTCTTAGTAATGCCGTTTGGTTTGACCAATGTTCCAGCAATATTTATGGATTTGATGAACCGCATCTTTATGCCATATTTAGACCAGTTTGTCGTTGTGTTTCTTGACAACATTCTCGTATACTCTGCTAGTAAAGAGGAGCACGAAGACTACCTCAGGAAAGTGTTACAGGTTCTGAGAGAGAACCAGTTGTATGCCAAGCTCAGCAAGTATGAGTTTTGGTCGGATCACATTTCATTTTTGGGTCACATCATCTCAGGAGCTGGAGTAGCAGTAGATCCCAAGAAGGTAGAAGCAGTTGAGAGTTGGCCAGTACCCAAGACCGTAGCAGATGTACGGAGTTTCTTGGGGTTGGCAGGGTATTACAGAAGGTTTGTGTCAGACTTTGTAAGGCTTTCAGCATCCATGACCCGCTTGACCCGGAAGGATGTGCCATTTGTTTGGTCAGCAGAATGTCAGGCATCATTCGAGACTTTGAAGCAGAAGTTGATATCAGCACCTATTCTTACATTGTCAGTTGGACCCGAAGATTTTACAGTATATTGTGATGCGTCAGATAAAGGACTTGGATGTGTCCTTATGCAACATGGAAAGGTGATAGCGTATGCATCTAGGCAGCTTCGGGACCACGAGAAGAATTACCCAACTCATGATTTGGAGTTAGCGGCAGTAGTGTTTGCTCTGAAGCTATGGAGGCATTACTTATATGGTGACCGAGTGGAGATGTACACAGATCATAAAAGTCTGAAGTACTCAGAAGGAACTGAACATGAGGCAGAGAAGATGGTTGGAGTTGATTAAGGATTATGACGTGGAGCTTCAGTATCATCCAGGCAAGGCTAATGTAGTAGCAGACGCTCTCAGCAGGAGAGGCGGCACATTTATGTTGACAACGCAGAAGCATATCTTAGAAGACCTTCAGGAGATGGGCATCGAAATTATACTTCCTAGTGATATAGGAGTTCTAACTAGTCTACAAGTCCAATCTGACTTGGTAGACAGGATCAAGGCAGCTCAGGCACAGGACCCAAGGATTCAGAAGCTTAGGGCAGAATGTGAGTCAGGACTCAGAAAGGAGATGAGGATTCGCGAAGATGGTACACTTAGGTTTGGATCGCGTTTATGTGTGCCTAGTGGAGATATCAGACAGGAGGTTATGGCAGAAGCTCACAGTTCTCAGTATTCTATTCACTCTGGAGGGACCAAGATGTACCAAGATATCAAGCAGCACTTCTGGTGGAACGGGATGAAGAGGGAGATAGCTAGATTCGTTTTCCGTTGCTTGGTATGTCAGCAAGTGAAGGCAGAACAGCAGAGGCCAGCTGGGTTATTACAGCCGCTTCCTATTCCGGAATGGAAATGGGAGCATATTACAATGGACTTTGTGACCGGTTTACCGAGATCACCAAGTGGTAAGGATGCTATTTGGGTGATAGTAGACTGGCTTACGAAGGTAGCACACTTTCTTTCTTTCAGAGTAGGGCAATCTACAGAAAAGTTGGCGGAGTTGTATATGCAACAGATAGTCAGGCAGCATGGAGTTCCTATCAGTATAGTGTCGGATCGAGATACCCGCTTTACATCACATTTCTGGAAGAGCTTACATCATAGTCTGGGTACCAAGTTAAGGTTTAGCACGACTTACCATCCGCAGACGGATGGGCAATCAGAAAGAACGATTCAGACTTTAGAAGACATGTTGCGAGCTTGCACTCTAGATTTTGGAGGGTCTTGGGAGGATCACCTGCACTTGGTCGAGTTCTCATACAACAATAGTTATCAAGCCAGTATCCAGATGGCGCCATTTGAAGCATTATATGGTAAGAAGTACAGGTCACCGCTTGCATGGGATGATATCGGGGAGAGGAAGATGCTAGGCCCAGAAATGATTGTTCAGACGGTTGAAGTAGTTAAAAGAATTAGAGAGCGACTTCGAGTTGCGTAGGATCGGCTTCGTCATTGGGCGGACCAGCATCGTAGGTCGTTAGAATTCTCTGTTGGGGACCACGTATTCTTGCGGATCTCACCTACTCGAGGGGTCATTAGATTTGGCGTTCGTGGGAAATTGAGTCCGCGGTACGTGGGCCCATTCGTGATCCTTGATCGAATAGGCGATGTTGCTTATCGTTTATCACTCCCACCTTCGTTACGAGAGGTGCATGACGTGTTTCATGTATCTCAATTACGTAGGTATGTATCGGACCCAAGCCATGTCCTCGATCATTCTGAGCTGGTTGTTGGTACCAACCTGTCTTACGAGGAACAGCCTGTGTCCATTTTGGATCGAAGAGAGAAGGTACTCAAGAACCGAACAATTAGTCTTGTCCGTGTTGATTGGGGTTATCACTCCTTGGGAGAGTCAATGTGGGAACGTGAGGAAGATATCCGATCACGGTATCCACACCTGTTTGACTCACAAGGTATATCATTTTCTGTATACCTTGATTGTCTTGATTCTTCATGCTTGTCACCTTATGGGTAGAGTTACATGATATCGTAGATTGATGGATTTATATATATAGTACTTGCTTTTGATATGGTAACAATGATTGCTTGCTCACTAGAATTGCTTGTATTAGTTTAGCTCTGATATTTCTACCCGGCTTGGATTTGAAATTCCGAGGACGGAATTTTTCTAAGGTGGGTAGAGATGTCACTCCCCGTTCCCGGAATGCGAATTTTTATATATGTACAACTCATGTGTATTTATTTAGTATTTATTATGTATTATTCTGTATTTAAATTCCTTTAGTTTCATGTTAATTAATTATCTGCTCTTTAAATTTCTATGTTAATTTATTTCCTGTAATTTTATTTTCTGCAATTATATTTCTGCAATTTAATTACCTGCATTTTAATTGTTGCTTTAGTCTTATTGGGTTTCGGTTTGCTGGATCCCCTTAAACTCGGCCCACTAGCTCCCCACCTACCACCCCCTTCCTATTTAAAGCTTCCATCTCTTTCTCTCTCCTCATTACTTCATTCTCACCATTACTTCTTCTTCTTCCTCTCATTACTCTCCACCACCTACCAGCAGCAGCAGTAGGCAAGTGCAAACTTGCTCTTTCTTCACCCATTTTTATGGTTCATTTGCCTTCTTCTCGTGATTCCAAGAGAGATTAGTTCTTAGCATTTTTGATTTCTACGGCTGGTTTTCTCTAGATCTAAGTTATAGTATTTCGGCTGTTCATGGGTTCTTGGTCCACCAACTTAGCGTGTATCTCTGGCACTGGATCAAGGCTCCATGGGACTTGGAGTTTGGGAGATGTTTCACGCACACGTTCTTACGTGCTCGCGTAAACATCAGCCCAGTCACGCACACGTCTATACGTGTTTGCGTGTATTTCAGTCAAGCTAACGTTCTCATAAGCGTGCGTGTATTTCAGTCACGCTCATGTCTGTGCGTGTCTGCGTGACTTTTGAGTTACATCCACTCTGTGCGTGCGTGTATTTTTAGTCACGCTCGCATTTGAGTGCGTATATTTTCAGTCACGCTAGCGTTGTCTGCGTGTATTTGAGTCATGCTCCTGTCTTCGTACTGTGTGCGTGACTTTTCACGCTCATGTCCCTGAGCTTGCGTACGTGACTTTTCACGATCACATTGTGCGTGACTTTTGGCGTGCGTGACTTTTCACCCTCACGCTGTGCGTACATGCGTGAATTATTTATCACGCTCATACGCTCACGTTGCCAACACGTATCACTTGTCACGCATAACTTGTCACACCTCACTGTTCACGCTCACGCTTACCAGAGTGTACTACTTTTTATGCTCGCTCCTTCATGCCAGACTTGGCGTACTTTTCACGCATACGATTCTTGCGTGACTTTTGGACTTAGCTTAGACTTGTTAGCATGACTTCCTGACTTGGGAGTTTTATTTGTTCTATATTTTATTCATTTAATGTTGGCATGATAATTCCCTATTATATCCTTACGCCTTTTTGCTTAAACCCGAAAATCTTAGCATGTTAATATTTTAATACCTATGGTTGTGTATTAGTGCCAAGTGTCTGGATTGGTATATGGATATCCAGTGAGACTGGAACTTGACCTCGAGAGTTATAGACTCGACCCTATTTGATGATAAATGACTTTTATGCCTTGTCACCATTAATGACGATGGTTATCTTAACTAATTGATCATGCGTTCCTAGTTGGAACTAAGAGACTGGCTAGTCGTCTTATTAAAATAAATGAATGAGACACGTTCATGTTATAAACTATTACAATCGACTGGCTGATCCCGAAATATTGACATACATGCACATGCAGGCTTCAATCTATTTATTTATTTATTTATTTATTTATTTTCTACAAAAGAAGCATGTGTACTTTATGGTCAAGGCATGATTACCGTGGTTAGATTTGATTGTTGCATTACGCTATGTAAGACCTGCAACCTAACCGTATTGGTATCGTTGTAGAGTTGTGCATATCGTACCCCGTACGAAAGTACTCATTTGAATGACCATGATCCACGTTCACTCAACGTAGGGACTATTAAGTTAAATAAAATAATGATTGCATGGAGAGAATGGATTCCCGAGTTCTTACATGGCAGCCTCCTTGGGACGAGTAGTACCCGACGGGCCGGCTAGTTCCCACAGATACTGTAAATCTGCCACACGGGCAGGGAACAGTATCTGCTTTTATTATTATTGTATATTGTATATTGACGGGCGTCCTTCTAGGACTCGTCTAATTCATGTATGGCGCACATGATTGACTGGAGAGACTAGCCTTGCTCGTACATAGTAAGAACTGAGGAATCTTTATTGCATTATTCTAGGATAACTTGGGACTCACAATAGCAAGCCGTAGGATTTGTTTGGCCGTTCAAGATGATTTGTTTGTGTACTGTACTACTCTGTTACCTAGCTGGGATGATCAGAATGTCAGGACATGACGTGTCAACTTCTGTCCTTGTTTGGTTGGAAGGTTGGTTCGAAGTATCGTGATGTGATGTGAATCCTAGTAGCAAGCAGAGATCTATTATTATATTCTTTTACTTACTGGTTTATGTCCTTCATATCGTCCTTCCTTATGGTACTTGCTATTAGAGGTCTAACCTCTCTGGTTTTGCATGGCCAGATTTAGAGCCGGTTCCCGAGGATCCAGCATACTTCTACCTCCAAGATGGTCAATACTAGAGGCATGATTGCAGGAGGACTCGAGTGGGTTCCTTACTTCACCGCTCGTTTTGTTATTTACCATTATACTTAGCCGTTTGGCACCGACATGTTAGTCGGATTGTCTTGTACTTACTTTTACATGATTGTAAGTAAGTCAGACTGCAGCTGATAATAATTGTGTATACTTGTTATACCATCTGGCTATGTTTTGTAAAGCCAGATCTCAAGAACATTTTGACTGAGCGTTTGGGACGCCTTACTGCTTTATCTTACATGTTCTCTATTTATGCTTCTTGTTTGAATGATTGAGACAATAGAGGTGTAATGACCATAGCAAGACTTTTATGTAGTATGCACCCCCTCATCTGGTTAGACACCATTGATCGTACTATACGGTATTCATCTACCCGTAATACGTAGCTGGCTGAGTCATTCTCCCGCTCTCCAGTATTCTGGTTCTGGGGCGTGACAATTTATTAAATGGTTCACGTGAACCCTTTCCTTGCTGCATTTATTGTTGAGATCCACATGGCCTCAGTACTTGAGTGGCCACGTGTCCCTTTTCTTTTGCTTAAGTGAAAGCTTGCATTTATTGCGGGTTTCTCTATCCTTGTCTTTTCTGGTTGCATGAATATTTCTTGCTGGCCGTCTGGCCCCCTTTTAGTTATTTTCTGGCTGCATAAGCTTTGGCTAGCCGCATGGGTGGCCTCCCACTCTCTTTGGCCGCATGTATGTTCTTCCACTTTTGGACCGCATGGGGTCCATTTTGATTGTTTAAATGTTTTATTTGCCCGAATTATGGTCAGAATTTCTTTCCACTCCCAACATGAAAATTGTAGAGTTTTTCCTTGGCTTCAAGAATATATATTATATTATTATTTAATTACCACTTGTATGCTTGTGCCATTAATTTAAGTGTGTTCTCTGACACGATGGTGACCCGTTGAGGTGCACTTTTGACAATGACATAACATGATAGTGGCCCGACATGGCGCACTCTTGTCACTTAATGATTGTCACCTCTAGCAATAAATGATCAGAGACCAAGTTATGTTCAGGCGAAGGGTTACAATCCCGGTCCTTGTTTGGTTTAAGGATTGTAACCTGGCTTCCGGAACAGTACCTTTACCCTCTCTTCGTATATTGCCTAGTTCTACTTATTTAACACGTTCTCCAGTTTACTTTATGTCAAATGATGATTTACTTACTGTCTCCCTATGTTCGGGATAAGTGTATTGGTACTGCACGAATCTCGATCCTTCCTTACTTATTGCTTTCTCTCCCCGTTGATTGCCTATGATTGCTGGTTTTAAGTTCATAGTTCGGCCTCCTTTGTGGTACTTGCTATTTGGGATCTGACCCCACTGGTTTTGCATGGCCAGTTCTGATAGAAGAGCCCGAAGGATCTACTGCACCATTTACTCGACGGTGACCAGCCGGAGCACCAGAGTGCCTCAGTGGGTTTCTTCTTCATTCTTCCACTGATATGTAAATTCTCCTCTTGTAACGTTTAGCCCCGAGCACGTGTTTAGCTCGTGTTTTGGTATTTTCTTTGATATTGTAGCCTACGGGCATAAACATGATATGTGTATTCTAGACTATAGCTAGTCCTTATCATGTATGACTAATACTCTAGCTAGTCATCAGTTCTGTGGTACTGGCTTCATGATTAGTCATGTATATATGGTTCGGGACGCCTTACTATTGTATGTATGATGATCGTGCTCTTTGCTCTTGTATAATTGCTTGTGATTGAGATACCTAGGATTGTTAAACCATAGGATTGACTGATGGCATGTAGAGTAACCCCCATGTCTTGACAGCTTATACGTGATTTCAGAGTATTAGCATACTTTGGAATTGCGTAGCTGGCTATGTCTGCCCCCGCTCTCCAGTGTTCTGGTTCTGGGGCGTGACATGGTTTTAGTGGTGGCCTATACAGGTCTCGATTTTCAGATTTGCGGGGGTTACCATGTTTAGATATCTCAATCACGATTATTCTTATTGATCTCCTTCGGATTATTCTCTACCTCTGATACTTGACTTAATATCTGTTGTGATCGTTGATCATTCCTGTTCCCATGATTTGATCTTGTGTCCTTCAACTTTCAAGGGCACTGTTCTTGATCCTTCTGATTATCTTGTTCGTGTTTTGCCGAGGGCAGCTCAGCATTCTTCAGCCAGGCCAGTTATGGAGGCTCAGTCTCAGCATGCAGGCAGAGATGTCAGTCCATCCCGATCAGCCAGTCGCTTCTGTCTTCGTATCTTGAGACAGGTGATAAAGTTCAAGCATCTGTTTCAACTACGATGACACGTCCTGGATAGAGTCATGTCTTGAACTAAGTCATTGGTACCGACTTACCTTGAGGCTTGACTTTTATCCATTTTTGGGAATCAGCTTAGGCCAGCGAGGACGTTGGTTTCTACACAACTGTCTCAGGAGTCATATTGATCCATATGCCTCCAGCCCTTCTTGATCATGATTGTATTTGTTCTTGTGCATTTATTTACCGTTTACGTATTTATTTACATTACTGATTGTTTTACTTTACTTATATGCCATGCTTGATTTATTGAGATTGTTGAGTTTCCTGGAGCTTTTGTTTTGTTATCTTGCTCGACTAGCCTCAGAAAATTTCGAGGACGGAATTTTTCTAAGGTGTGGAGAGTTGTGAGACCCGTCTTACTCTATCATTATTTTATACGGATACGTGTTTATTTGAGTCGTATTTCGTATTTACCGATTTGCGTGATATTTTAAATTTTTTCCTAAGTGTAGGATTTCATGACTTGGTTTAACTTGGATTTGGTTTTATTTGGTTCGGTTCCACTTTGACTTGGTTTAGTTGGTTCTTTATGAGATGAGGTGTATGGTTTAGATTGAGTGGAGAGGAATGAATGGTGGAGATCACTTGAGCTTGTTATATAAGCCACTTTTTTTCTCTTCCTCCTCATTCACCCTCATTCATTTCTTTTCCACCAAACCCTAGCTATTAGAGAGAGAGGCAAGTACACCTTGCCGAATGTTGGACTATTTCAATTTCGTTTGTTCCATTCTCTTCCTTGTTACATTCTAAGCATGTTTAGAACTTGGAGTTTTCGGTTTTACCGAGTGGATTGTTGTAGATCTAACTTTGAAGCAAATTCGATTTTATGGGATTTGATCTGTTAAACTTGCATATTTTTGCTAGTTGATGGTTCCATGTTGTAGAGAATTTCGTTCTACCCTATTTTGACCTATAGAAGTTCGGATTTGGACTCTGGATGATGGAATCATGGAGCCTTGCATGCTTAAATATATTATTTAATTAGCTTGGCCATAGTTGGCCGCATGAAGTATTTTAGCTTGGCCGCATGCACAAAAGTGTGCTTGGCCGCATACATTGCAGCTGGCCGCATGGCCTTTGCTAATTTTAGCTTGCATGCATTTAGTATATAAATATGCATGGTCTCAGCATTTAATGGTCTCAACATTTAATGCATTAGCAAATGCATGTAGCATTTAATGTACTATTTAATTTTATGCATGCTTTAGCACTAGTAAAGTGTGCTGGCCATTTGTAATTGCTTGGCCGCATGGCTCAAGCAATACTTGGCCGCATATGGCATTTTCTTTTATTTTGCAAGCAGCTAGCTAGCCACATGTGCCAACTGCTTAGCTGGCATGGCCACTATTATTTGCATTGACCACATAAGAATTATGGCTGGCTTTTATTATTATTATTTAATATAATATTTGCTAGCCGCATATGCCCCCCTGCCAATAATTCCTGGCCGTATGCAAATTTTACTTTGGCCGCATGGCCTTTTTAAATATTCTTTTGGCCGTATGGCCATTGCAAGTTGTTGCTTGCATGCATAAAATTGTTGGACGCATATGGTATAGGCATGGCCGCGTGGACCATCAATTATTGGTCAGCCGCATAGGCTATTACACATTTCCATGGCCAATTGTTGGTTTGGCCATTCGTTGCTTGGCTATTTGTTGCTGCATGCTTGTGTAAGCATTTACTAGCATGAGTTTAGTAGCATTAATGCTTAGTAAGCATTGCTGTAGAAGCATTTAATGCTTTAGTAGCATTTAATGCTTTAGTAGCATGAGTTTAGTAGCATTTAATGCTTTAGTAACATTGTTGTAGTAGCATTTAATGCCTTAGTAGCAATTAATGGCCTTAGTGGCATTTTAATGGCATGTGTAAACATGTTATGGCCGCATGACTATTGTACATTTTGGCCATTATAGATTTGGCCGCATGGCCAAATATTGGTATTGGCCGCATACATATTGCTAGCTGCAAACTTGGTTTGCATGCAAGTGCTTGCATGGCATTGATGTTAGTTTGGCCGCATGGATATTGTACCTTGGACTTGCAATTAATGTTGGCCGCATGGCTTTTCTTGAGCTGCATGTACTTGCATGATATATTAGAATACTTGTCATCATATTGTTTGGCCACGTGAACCATTTATTAAATGGTTCACGTGAACCCTTTCCTTGCTGCATTTATTGTTGAGATCCACATGGCCTCAGTACTTGAGTGGCCACGTGTCCCTTTTTTTTTGCTTAAGTGGAAGCTTGCATTTATTGCGGGTTTCTCTATCCTTGTCTTTTCTGGTTGCATGAATATTTCTTGCTGGCCGCCTGGCCCCCTTTTAGTTATTTTCTGGCCGCATAAGCTTTGGCTAGCCGCATGGGTGGCCTCCCACTCTCTTTGGCCGCATGTATGTTCTCCCACTTTTGGACCGCATGGGGTCCACTTTGATTGTTTAAATATTTTATTTGCCTGAATTGTGGTCAGAATTTCTTTCCACTCCCAACATAAAAATTATAGAGTTTTTTCTTGGCTTCAAGAATATATATTATATTATTATTTAATTACCACTTGTATGCTTGTGCCATTAATTTAAGTGTGTTCTCTGACACGATGGTGACCCGTTGAGGTGCACTTTTGACAATGACGTAACATGATAGTGGCCCGACGTGGCGCACTCCTGACAAATAAACTTGACATGATAATTCTCGACAGTGACCCGTAGTGGTGCACTCTTGACAATTAACCTGACATGCTATTTCTTGAAATATTGTTGCGACGGCTAACCTGACATGACCAGAATGAATGACCTGGACACCGTGGACGATTGTGCTTGTACAAATGAACCAGTCTTGTCTTGCATCATGTCTAGGACTGGGACCCCTGAGTACCACGGTCATGGGTACCCACTGAAATCGACTAAGATTAACAACTAGAATAATTTAGTAGTCGTGAGAGATTTCCCCAGTTACAGGCGATCCCGTTATCCCGGCCACAATTGTTTGGACTTGTAGCCTGCCGTCGAGTAGGGCACATTTCCAGTCCACTGTCATGTGGGGCACTTCATGAAACAATTTCTACGCACAATGTCATGTGGTGCACACCAAGCTACCTAATAATTATTGATAACTGCTTAATGAATCCAAGTCGCCTGGATAACCTGGATTAGCTGCAGGGCTTGTGACTGGAGGAACATCTCATTGCATATTGCTAGTAACTAAGGCTTGTGATAACCCTAGTTAGTTAAAGTATCAAGCCGTACTTATTGCTTGGCCGTGAATGAGTGGATGGAGTCTAGTCTTGTCTTGATCCTGTACAAGATTGTTACATGTCCTGATTTCTTATTTTATCTTGCCGATAAATGGTGGGAGAAACCAAGTTCTGTTCAGACGAAGGGTTACAACCCCGGTCCTTGTTTGGTTTACGGGTTGTAACCTGGTTATCTGAATAGTCCCATGGTTATCCCATCGTATATCACCTTTCCAGTCTAAGTCTTGTCCAGATCCAGTTCCTATTTATTCCAGGATAAAGGTTGCAGTGATTGTCACTCTAATGTATTGTACTCTGTATTGTCACTCTCTGATTGTCACTTAATGATTGTCACCTCTAGCAATAAATGATCAGAGACCAAGTTCTGTTCAGGCGAAGGGTTACAATCCCGGTCCTTGTTTGGTTTAAGGATTGTAACCTGGCTTCCAGAACAGTACCTTTACCCTCTCTTCGTATATTGCCTAGCTCTATTTATTTAACACTTTCTCCAGTTTACTTTATATCAAATGATGATTTACGTACTGTCTTCCTATGTTCGGGATAAGTGCATTGGTACTGCACGAATCTCGATCCTCCCTTACTTATTGCTTTCTCTCCCCGTTGATTGCCTATGATTGTTGGTTTTAAGTTCATAGTTCGGCCTCCTTTGTGGTACTTGCTATTTGGGATCTGACCCCACTGGTTTTGCATGGCCAGTTCTGATAGAAGAGCCCGAAGGATCTACCGTACCATTTACTCGACGGTGACCAGCCAGAGCACCAGAGTGCCTCAGTGGGTTTCCTTTTCATTCTCCCACTGATATGTAAATTCTTCTCTTGTAACGTTTAGTCCCGAGCACGTGTTTAGCTTGTTTTTTGGTATTTTCCTTGATATTGTAGCCTACGGGCATAAACATGATATGTGTATTCTAGACTATAGCTAGTCCTTATCATGTATGACTAATACTCTAGCTAGTCATCAGTTCTGTAGTACTGGCTTCATGATCAGTCATGTATATATGGTTCGGGATGCCTTACTATTGTATGTATGATGATCGTGCTCTTTGCTCTTGTATAATTGCCTGTGATTGAGATACCTAGGATTGTTAAACCATAGGATTGACTGATGGCATGTAGAGTAACCCCCATGTCTTGACAGCTTATACGTGATTTCAGAGTATTCGCGTACTTTGGAATTGCGTAGCTGGCTATGTCTGCCCCCGCTCTCCAGTGTTCTGGTTCTGGGGCGTGACAGAGACTCGGTGAGACCGAACTAGCCCGGACTGGGCCCAAACAGAGTCTAAGCCCATGTAGTCATGTAGTGTGTGTAATGGTGTCCATGTAGATACATATTTCGTAATCTAGTTAAATCGTCCAAATAAGTATTATTGTTTGTTATAAATAATTGTTATATCGTATAGGTTACTCACTATGCATTTGATAATTTCATATTTGATATTAGAATAAATGTATATTTTCTGCGGACAAATAGGATTAACAAGCACGGGATTAATATGTGCACATGAGTAATTAACATAGAAAATATTTTATGATTGCAATATTTTTATAAGTTAGAAATATATTAATATATAATTTTGTGGTAAATATATACAAATAAGTACCTATATTTTTAATGGTCTAATAATATATATATTATATAAGTATTGTATATATCTACTGTAGATGTATATAGGAATATTTTATAGTCATTTATAGGTGTGAATGTATATATATATATATATATATATATATATATATATATATATATATATATATATATATATATATATATATAATATATTTATAGGTGAGAATGTATATATATGATATATAAAATATATATAGGCGTATATGTGAATGTATATATACAAATATATATATATATATATATGGGTGTATACATGAATGTGTGTGTATACATGTATGTATATATAAATATATGTATACGTGTAAGTATATAAATATATGTGTGTATGTGTGTGTATATATATATATATATATATATATATATATATATATATATATATATATATATATATATATATAATATAAAGAAAAAGAAAAGAAAAAGAAATAAATAAAATAGCCCAAAAGCCAGGGAAGCCCAGCCCGAGCCTATTTCCAGCCGACCAGGCCCGAGCCCAGACTGGGTTTCCCAAATATTTTCGCTCGGTGGTTCAGCATATATAAATATGCAGAGAGAACGAAAGAACAAGGAAACCTAAAACTCTAATCTCTTCAACGCAGAGCCACCACACCCACGGCGCCTTCCCAGTCCCTGCGACCACCCTACGGCCGTCGGCGCCACCGCCGCGCGCGGCCGAAGCCGCTGGAGAAAGCGCGCGCACGCGCGCACGGGCAGAGGAACACGGCGACATCAGCAGCCCGACCCCCCTACTTCGCAGGTAAATAACTCTCCACTCGTTCAACTATTTTTTGATCTACAAGATCCTACACGTAGACAACCTATAGGGCTATAAACCCCCTTCAATTAGTTTGAATTAAGAAGCGGCGGATCGCTCGAAAAATCGAGACAAAGTTGTCGAGAAAACTGTCTTGAACCGGACAGATTTCGTATCCTAAGGACCCTATTTGCAAGGCCTTTTGCTGCCAACCAAAAATGAATTGTTGAATTATAATTGAGTAGACTCATAGGCTACTTGACCAGGATTAAAAATCTACAGATAGTTTTGATTTTAGTTAATTATTCAGTAAGTTAAAGCAGTTTGAAAATAAAATAAAAAACACAAAAAACTGTTTTTTCAAAAACTAGAAATTCTCTGATACCACGTGCGTCCCGCCAAACCGGGCGACTTGGTCATGAACCGTAAGCATCGAAAGGTGCGTAACGGCTTCGTGGACGTGTGGGCTTTGACGGAATTCAAATTGATCGCGTGTGCACGACGAATTTGATGCGTATCCGTCAAAATTCACCGTATCGGCCTGTGTGCAAATTTCTTAATTACTTCGTGCATGTTCGTCAGATCGAGACGAAACTTGTGCCAACAGGACCGTATCATTTTTCTGGCCTTGTATGCCAAGTTTGGTCCAATTCTGAGACAGTTGATCGGATCGCCGTTTCGCGGGCCCCACGATCCGATTCAACGGGTGATTTTGTGTACGGCCCGCCGGAATCCAACTTTGGACATACGGTTGGGTTCGTTTCAGAAAACTGGGCTTGTTGACATATATTTTGACGACTTTAGAGACCTTTGACTCTGGCACGATTTTTAGTGCAAAGCGGGTCCAACGGCGGACATCGTTTTTGTTCAAAATTATCGTTTTGCTCCTGTGTCCAGAATTAGACTTAAGGACAGGCAATTCTAGCTAATTTGATTATTCTGAGAATATTGGTAATATTTATTTCAGCTTTCGGAGACAGTTGTGATGATTTGGAGTTTATGGCTTAGCAGTTGACCATATTTTGTTGGATCTGCGTGCAACCTCCAGGCAAGTATACCTTGCCGAACATATACAGAATTTACATTATTTTCTTTCTATTGTTTTCCTTTCATATGGTCACATGATTCCATATTGTGATTGATTTGTCTTGATCGTTTTATTTGTTCTAGATTTACGTGCACGTATAGGAGATTCGACATTGCTTGATTATTGGTCTTTTCGTGTTACCTTGTCTCGTGATTGAGTTGTCAGTTTCTATATCTGTCCTTGACTTGACCATCTTGACTGGGAGTATCTTGCATTGTACTACAGTTAAGATATACTATAGATCGGGAGTATCTTACATTGTACTACGACCTATAGCCGATTCTTTATCTTTATATTTCTTGATTGACTTGACTTGAGACATACTATAGATCGGGAGTATCTTACATTGTGCTACGACCTATAGCATATATTGATTGATTGATTGACTTGACTTGCGACACTATAAATTGGGAGTATCTTACATTGTACTATAATTTATAGGAGTCTACTTGACCTTATATCCTTAGGAGAGGAGATCGATATTAGAATTGGCTAAACTCGACTGAGAGTATCCTGCTTGTACATCAATTGAAACAATATAGATTGGGAGTATCTTGGATTGTACTACAAGCTATAGGAGTTCTGATTGATAGTTAGCTAAGTCTAGTATTGCATACCCTTACGACTCGTCGTCCTTAGATGTCGTTCTTGCAGTATTCTTATCCTCCATACATGTTATTTACTGTCATATTAGTAAGCATGTTTTATGTATCTTGCTAGTCCTCTGAGGACCTGATGATCTCTTCAGGTAGCTGATTGTACGGAGTTAGTTAGCTGAGCATGTGGTAGTTGACTTCATCTGCATGATTCAGGTATTTTGTTAGTATTATCGATTTACTATCTTTCTTGTGCTTTCATGATATATCCTGCTTATCAGCGTAGCTTTATAGACTCATATTATTCTTGGAGTCTAATCAGACATATATGCTAGTGGGCTGTAGACCACGACCCATACTTGTTCATTCTTGTTTTATATGATTCCTGTGGATTGAGATATAGTTTAGATTAGACATGATACCATATTCTGGACAGCTTATACGTACTCGAGTCGGGCTGGAGTCCGCTCGATACGTAGCTGGCTTGCTCACGCTCTTGCACCCCGAAAACCGGGTGCGGGTCGTGACACTTATGGCTGTTAGAACAATCTCATTGTATCTTGCTAGTAACTAGGCCTATGATAACCCTAGTTAGTTAAAGTATCAAGCCGTACTTATTGTTTGGCCGTGAATGTTGGATGGAGTCTAACCAGTCTAGTCTTGTCTTGATCCTGTACAAGATTGTTACATGACCTGATTGCTTGTGTTTACCTTATCGATAAATGGTGGAAAACCAAGTTCCGTTCAGATGAAGGGTTACAACCCCGGTCCTTGTTTTGTTTACGGGTTGTAACTTTGTTATCTGAATAGTCCTATGGTTATCTTATCGTATATCATCATGATTTTCCATATTTCCAGTCCTTTATTATATAATTATGTTCTTGTGCTAATTGCTGGTTTTAGTTCTTAAGTGAAGCCTCCTTTGTGGCACTTGCTCTTTCTGGGATCTGATCCAGTTGGTTTTGCATAGCCAGATACCGGAGCAGCTCCAGAGGAACTCCCTACCTTCCAGCCAGATGGTGACCACCAGGCGTAACCCTGGCAACGAGTGGGTTTTATTTTGCTCTCCCACTCTATTGTAAAAGTATTCTTTTGAGGCATTTAGCCGACGAGCATGTGTTAGATCGATGTACTTTACTTACTGTCTGCCTATGGGCTGTAGCATGATTAACAAATTCTAGGGTTGATCATGTATGACTGAAACTCTTGCTAGTCTTCACATTTTGTATGACTAGCTTCATGATCATCCAAATATATAATGTATGGGATGCCTTACTATTGTATATTTGGTGCTATGACATCTTGTAAACAGCTATTACTTGTTTGAGATTGAGACAATAGGCTTGTTCATGACCATAAGAGACTGATGGCTTGTAGTTAAACCCTCATGTATCTAAACAGCCATGACCTTATAGCGAGGTGGGTTGCACTTTAATATACGTAGCTGGCTGTGTCCGCCCCCGCTCTCCAGTATTCTGGTTTGTGGGACGTGACAGTTCGACCTAGGAGGGAATTATGTATGGTATTTATGGTGCACATCATTCGGGCAATTTGCGACCGGCCAGTGTTGTGATAAGCTATGATATCAGTAAGTTTGGGATCCTTCGGATATTGGTCTAGCAACCCGTATCGAAGCGATTACAGGCTTACACATAAGAGATGTCAAGTCTATTACGGTACGAAACACCGTGACCTTCATATAGATAGGGCCGGTAGGCTGAGATTAGAGTTGGGTGCAGGCGCAGGGCCTGCTACCCTTATGCATATGGCTAAGTTTATGGTTGGTTGCGTAAATTGAATGATTTCTTATATAAAGTTCTAACCATTGCAGGCTAACGACAAAACGGGACAGAGATGAGCACGAAACACTATGTTATGTTCATATTATGGCTAACTGTATCTGCTGCAGGAACACGATATTGGACACAGTTATGATAAGTCGTTATTCGTGAATACTGCCATGAAACTGATCTTAAGGCTAAATAGAAAGACCACCAAATAATGTTGCATGTTCACTAAATATACTTAGTGTTTGGTTTGGGTACGAGTGGGTCTTAATCAGTGCAGCGAGGACGAAAGCACTAATCCCCCACTAGTTTGTGTGCAGGTTCAGATTATGATCGGCTCGGGACGGGGCTTGGCTTGGATGCACCGAGGCATGGAGTCCTTAGCGTTCAAGAGGAGCTACCGTATAGGCGTTCGGACTTGCAACATGGAGATGTTCGGCCGAAGACTACTTGTTGGCTATAAAGTGGCATAATGTATGAAGCAATGTAATCCTTTATGAGCAAGAGAGATCATGAGCATTGTAGCCACTTGGCATATTAAGTTGGGGTATTCAGGGCCTTTGTAATCTTTAGTTCGTATCAATAAAAGAGATTCTTATGTTATACTTTGTTTCCCCTTCCGTTGCTTATGTTATCAATTTGAGATAAATACTATGTGAATCTGTTATCTTGCCTTACACGAGCATAACTCCAGGCTTGTGCGACATCACGCCCCAGCGAGGACGATGATTCGGGTGAAATCTAGCGAGGACGAACAATTTCCCGGATCGGGGCGTGACAAGTTGGTATCAGAGCGGTTCCATCCTCTGGACCGTACATGAATCTCTTTGACCCTCAGTTGCTTCACTATCGAATTCAGTTGACTCTAAGTTGTTTTCGCAACCGCATGGCTCATGGATTTACTCGATGCTACATTGGATGTTCCATACAATAAGTCTATATTAAGTGAGTATGTCCGCCACAAGTATGTCGTGACTATCATGCTATCTTCGGGTGCGATCGGAGAATGTTGGTTGCACGAAGTGCAACGAGTTATGTAATATTGGTCGCACAAAGTGCAACAAATATGGTGATGTTGGTTGCATGATAGTGCAATGACATACGTATTGTTGATCGCACGAAGTGCGAGGAGTTATGTGTTGTCGGTCGCACGAAGTGCGAGGAGATATGTGTTGCTGGTTGCACGAAGTGTAACGGGTCGATATGTGAGGCGATACAAGTCATGTGGCTATGCGAATGGTTATGTCTTGTTGGTTGCACGGGGTGCAGCAAGTCGTGAACCGTCCGTTGCATCGGTGCAACGAGTCAACATGGTATGATACATGTTGTATGGCTATACGGATGGATAGCGATATGTTAAGCGAGATTGAGTAACGACCTTAAGTATCAAAAATAAATTGTTGTACGGGTTGCAACGAGTGAGATTGGAAGATCGCGGATGCGATTTGAACAAGTCGAGTTGGTCGCCAAGTCGAGTTTGAGTAGGCGAACGTTTATGTTGGCCGTACGTCGCATTCATCTTTGAGTAAGCGAATATTGCGTGTGTGATCGATATGATCGCCAGGGCACGATTGGTACGAGAATGAATGTAAAACTTGAGCGAACGATCGTGCATGTTGGTCCAGTTGTTGTGCCAACTCGAGTAAGCGAACGCTAGAGCTGGGATCAAAAAGATCGCCATACGGGGTAGTTGGTTGGAAGATAGATGTCAGACCTATGCGGAGTGTGATGTCGAGTAATGACTCGATTACAAGTGGTATATGCAATACCAATTGTGTGATCGATGCAGTGAAGCATTGTATCGATAACGATAGGCTCGATTTCTGAGTGGTATATGCAATACCGCTTAGCGACAGTTATGTTAAACCGTTTGGTGACTTATGATAGATTACGTTAAGACAATTGTGTTGTTACGATATGTTTGTCCTCAACGAACGGGAGTAGTACCGAGGCTCAAGAAGGAATGACTTGAGAGAAGTCGATGCTAGTATGCTTCGATGAATTGAGTTGAACGATTATGTACGAAGTCGTACCTATGGATGATACGTCGAACGAGGAAGTCGTTAAGTGTAAGTTGAACGATAGGCTGAGCATATCGAGGGAATGTTGCGTTGAGAAAATAGTTGACTCGGTTGAAATTGCGTTGAGTATGTACGAAGAAATCGTGCGAGCGAATTTGAGTTAGCACGACGAGTCGGTAGCACGATTTGAAGTGCGAGTTAGGGATATGAGAATGAATATATGAATTGGAAATTGTGTCTCGATGATGGTAGTTAGTTACAATGGAATGGATTTTGGTACGTGAGACTTGATTCTTGTTCGAGTTCGAAAAATGGCAGTGATTGCAACGAATTGAAGCTTGTGAGAAAGGAAGATGTTCAAGTTATGCATATCGACGATGGTATTGAGGCGTATCAAAGACGATATACAATGACTCGGGGATACTCTGATCGAATGAACAAAAATTATGTTGAGGATTGATGTTGGATGAATTAGATGCAAGTTATATTGATGCGGGTTCAGATGAAACGAAAGTACATGATTGTTTCGAGGATAACCACAATGTTGACATTCTTGTCTTATGCGAGTGCAACTCCAGCATCGCACATGCATCGTGCCAAATTAAGGCGATCATTCTGCGTAAGCGCTGGTATGGTGATTTATACAGCGGGGATGATCAAACTTACAAGGCATGGCAAAATCGGATTTGACTTGTGGTTTGATGCGAAAGTTATTCGAGGATGGTTTTGATGAGTATGGAATGTGTCGAACTATGATCACGGATAGGTAAACTCGGACTTGAGGCGAATAGATGTCAAACAACTAGCGAAAATAGTCGACGGTGATGCATGAGTGATTCGAGTAGTAACGGCGCATCTGTTGCGCGTGGATAGATAAATTATGGATTGGTAAATTATGTCGGATTGGATGAAGTCTCATAGGAATTGTCGGGAATTGATTTGGCTCCGCGATATGATATAGCATGGTTCGTTGTAACTGTCCCTCGTTGATGATCTCAATTATTGAACGTAGTTTCGGGGCAGATGACCCTAGAAGGCTTGACCGCCAAATCAAGTGAATGTTGAAGTCCCATAGGATGACCCAATGAAGTCACATAAGAAATTTCGTCGAGGATGAAGTATGAGGTAGTGCATGTTGAGGATAAGTCTAAGCGAGTGCGTATCGTGTTTCAAAAGTTAGCGATTAGCCTTCGACTAGATCGATAGGGTCAGAAAAGTTATGATCGATCGAATGAGTGCATAAATAGACTTGGTTGGGCGATGATTGAATAGACGTTGAGAAACGTACTTAGCATAGTGATGCGGTAAGGCTATTGCAAGGATTTTTGCAATGCGCGAGAGCAACGAATAGTAGAATAACCCTAAGAGTTGTGTCATAGATCGAATTAAGTAACTGTTAGGCTATGTGTGTTTGAGCGCGCAATCTACGTTACAAAATGAACAAGACGGGATTGAATCAAAGATTGAGTAAAGGACTCGTACTCGGTTGAGAATCAGAGATGAGCGTATCGTAAGAGACCTTGGGTCGAAAAAATTGTTGCCTTTGAGCATCATAGACTCAAGTTGACCTCTCGTGTCGGGAGTGTGCGAGCACGATGTCTGGATAGGTTACCTAGCGGGTGTAACCCCTCTTCCCGGAATTTTGATAATATTTATTTATTTATTTATTTCAACTCAATAGTGATTTTTAGAGTTTTTTATAAATAATTATTTAGTTAATTATTACAGTAAATGATTTTAGCCATGATGGAGTTTTGGAGTACACGGTGACTAGAAATCGTGGCACAGAGAGTGCCATGGCGTGCTTTGGGTAGTGTATTAGCCCATGTAGTCATGCGGCACGTCCAACGACATTCGTGTTGATGGAATTTGGTATGAGGGTGTTATATTTTGTTTTAATGATTTAATGAATATTTTCCAAGTATTCGTAATTAAATATCATAAATATTCTTATTAGTCGATATTCAATATTATTGGTATAAAATAGGTCATTGTACGTTTTGGGGATTATTAAACTACATAATATGGTATATATATACACCATTATTGTTTTAGTGAATTTCATTATTATTATTATTATTATTATTATTATTATTTTATTATCAAGGTTATTATTATATAATATTAATATTATCATTATGGAAGATATTATATTTTTCAAGTAAAGGTTATATATAGGTATATTCCTATTTATAAAAATAGGCTATGCTATTGGATTTATTTATAATTTTTATGGAGTATATTATATTAGTACATATATGTATGTATATGAATATACTAATATATATATATATATATATATATATATATATATATATATATATATATATATATATATATATATATATGTAAAAATATATATATATATATATATATATATATATATATATATATATATATATATATATATGTAAGTAATAAAAAAAAAATCAATCCACTGGAACAGTGGGCCTAAAACCCACGCATAGACTTTCCAGCCCGAGCGAGCCCCCAAACGAAAGCACCCGAGCATATATATGCAGAGCATATATATATGAAGACCTGAGAAACCGAGCAGAAAATTCGTCGAAGCAAAACCCTAAACCCCTCGCGGCTGATCCAACGCCGTCTTGACCGCGCGCGGCCTCCTCCCGACGCGCCCCACCCTCCGTGATCGCTAGCACGGCCAGAGCCGTCGGCCGGCGACGGAGTCGCCGGAGAGCTTCGCGCGCGCGCGCGGACATCGGAATCAAGGCAGCAGCAGCGACCGAAATCGGGTATTTTTGAGGTGAATTTCTCCCACCTCGTTCAACTATTTTTTGATTTACAAGATCCTACGCGTAGACAACCTATAGGGCTAGAAACCCCTTCAATTAGTTTGGATTAAGAAGCTGTGGATCGCTCGAAAAATCGAGCCAAAGATCGACGAAAACAGCGTTGATATGCACTGTTTATAGCAGTTTCGAGGCTGGTTTGGAAGGCAATTATTAGCCAAACCAATAACAGTCTTGAAAATCTGTTTGAACAGATTCACTAACAACCTATATGAGTAGGAAACACCATTGATAGTTTACAATTTTGTTTGTTAGATTACTAGTAAAACATATGCAAACTTTAAGAAAAATTAGTTTTAAAACTGAAAGTTTTTAAAGAAACACTCCGATACCACGTGCGTCCCGCCAAACCGGGCGACTTGGTCGCGAACTGAAAGCATCGAAAGGTGCGTAACGGCTTCGTGGACGTGTGGGCTTTGGCGGAATTCAAATTGGTCGCGTGTGCGCGACGAATTTGATGCGTATCCGTCAAAATTCACCGTATCGTGCACTTTGCAAATTTTTCAATTACTTTGTGCACGTTCCTCAGATCGAGACAAAACTTACGCCAACAGGACCGTATCGTTTTTCTGGTCCTCTGTGCCAAGTTTGGTCCAATTCTGAGACAGTTGAATCATACGTCGTTTTGCGGGCCCCACGGTCCCACTCAACGGGCGATTTTGTGCACGGCCCGCCGAAATCCAACTTTGGACATACGGTTGGGTTCGTATCGAAAAACTGAATCCGTAGACATATAGTTTGACGACTTTGGAGACCTTTGACTCTGGCACGCTTTTCGGTGTAAAGTGGGTCCAACGGCGGACATCGTTTTGGTTCGAAATTATCGTTTTGCCCCTGTGTCCAGAATTGAATTTAAGGACATGCAATCCTAGCTAATTTGATTATTCTGAGAACATTGGTGATATTTATTTCAGTTTTTGGAGACTGTTGTACGGGTTTTGACTATTGTGGCACATTGAGTAGTTCAGACTGTCGGTTTCACCAGCAGAGGACCACAGGCGAGTACAGTTTATTGTCTGCATTTCGATATTGATTTTCACTATATTTCATTGATTGGCCATTGGTTATGTGATTATTTTCTATTATAAATTGTTGAGTCGGGAATGAGAAGTACCAAGGATGTGTGATCTGACCTTAGACAGTGTAGACAGTGATTTATTATTACAAAGTAGACAGTGTAGACAGTGATTTATTATTGCAAAGTAGACAGTGTAGACAGTAATTTATTATTGCAATTAGACAGTGTAAAAAGTGATTTATTATTTTAAAGTATATCATGTTTCTTTATTTCATTATTTGCTGTAGACAGTGTAACTTTATACAATATAGACAGTGTAACTTTAGACAGTATAGACAGTGTAACTTTAGACAGTGTAGACAGTGTCGCATAATTGTCCCGAGACCGATCACATATCAAAGGTACTTCTAACAGTTGGGAAAAGTATCTTGTGTCTATTTATTGCTATTGGTTTTCCGTATTTACTGTTTATTTTCAAAACTCATGATTGATGTCTAACCTTTGTTTTATAGTCATTTTCTTTATTTGAAATTGCATTCAGTGAATTGTGCTCGTTCCATTCCTGACTGGAAACCAATATTTTTCAGGTTATCCATGGATTCACTTAGCATGGGGAGTTCGGGTGTAAATACAGACAAAAGCCTAGAGACTAGCTAGATAGTTGAGTTGTAGTCATTCATTTATTTGTACAATTTTCTATTTTTAGCAAATGTAAAACTTGTGAATATTGTAAGTTAAATTAATTATGTGAATGAGTATTATTCGTGATTTTTGATCTTTATGGCCGTGACAGCGTTCTACCGCCGACACTGCGGCGTAGGCTGGCTTGGACACGTCTCGTATCCGTTTTAAAAAAAATGGGTGCGGGTCGTGACAAGTTTTTGTGGTGGCCCATGCAGGTCAGTCTTCGCAAATCACGCGAACTCGTGATAGTACTTAAGTTAGTTGTACTATTGCGAGCCTGCGACTAGAAATGCTCATTCACGAATTAGAAATTAATTTAATTTACGAGAATGACTAAGACTAGGAGTCCCTTATACAAATTTACCGATGGGTAGTCTAGGCCATGCAATGTAGATAAGGAGTTATTAATTTTGATAGTTTATCAGATCCCCATAGGTACATTATTATCTCTTGATATGACGATGTAATCTAATTTGGATAGATTATTCCCTTGGTAAGGCAGGGCTTCATAGAATTAATGATCTAACCTTGATAGATTATTCAATTCATTCTCTTGCCTCTTTGGATATCGTCACCATATCTTAGTCTGAATTGCCCATTTAAAATCCTATTTTGCCGTAAGGGAATAGTTTATAATTCTTGATTCGGTTATTCAAATACGAATCTCGAGGTAGACTGATCCAAAAAAATTCTCCCATGGTTCGAATACACATG
This sequence comes from Iris pallida, assembly GCA_029216955.1. NCBI lineage: Eukaryota > Viridiplantae > Streptophyta > Magnoliopsida > Asparagales > Iridaceae > Iris > Iris pallida. Next base: position 9,283,248 of record JANAVB010038615.1, on the reverse strand, counting down.
AAAGAGATACCAGAATGTTTGTAGTTCTTTGTCTTCAGTTTGTTCCTCCTTGTACAATCTGTTATTTTAAAGATTGTGACTGATAGGACAAATATTTATGCCTTATTACATAGTCGACTTGCTTGAATCTCTAGAAGCTCATGAGTTTTTACATATATAGTTAAAGAAGATTAGTTAACTATAATGGCAGGACAGCAACGCACTGTCGCCATTTATTTAAAATATGGAGACTATGGACTCACTGCAGCCAGCAGCGCACTGGCGAGACACGACCCCATAGAGTTGGAATTTGTTTAAGAAATATAGGTTATAGAATGTTATTAAAAACTATGGCTAGTGGTCCTCTTTGACCATAGTCACACTGGTGTCAATATAAAGTAGAGTATCGGATAGCATGTCACATCTGAATCACGAAACCAAGGGTTTACCACAGCCCGATTTTACGGACGAGGCGTAGTCCTCGGTGTAATGACTTCAGACGTGATTACAAGGATACTATAGAGGATAGGACAGTGCCCTGTGTGTTCCATAAGATCCGAAGCTAATATTGGTGGAAGTTTTGTAAGTTGGATAGCACGTCTCCCGATCTAGCATTCCGTGGTCCTTGTGACCTATTGACGAGGATATCGATTGACACTAATAGGTTTACCTAGAATATGGAATTTAGAATGTCCATAACCTATTAGTCGACCAAGTCCTTGTGGATCAGAAGATAGTAGGAAGACTGTATAAGCAAGAACACCGGGTAAGGTTGATTCTCACAAAACTCGAATTACTTGTGCCTTCTTTCAAAAATCTCGCATAATTGTATTCGACTATCTTAACAAACGCTGCTGTTATAGCTTAGTTTTGCAAGCTCACTCTGTTCTTGAGCTTGATTCGAGGCATATATTTAGTGGGGACGCCTGCTAACTTATTGTCTAATCAGAATCAGTGTATTATGGTCTGATCAACCATGATGCATTTGGTTCGCTCTTCGTTTAATTACACTACGTGGATGGAGATATATAGGTATCTATGATCTCATCCACGACTGTATTGATAATTCCTCTTGAATTATATGTTCGCCCTTGAATCACGAAATTGTATTCAGTAACATCTCCATTGAAATCTTTATTGTTTTTTTTGTCTTTCACCGATTTGGAAAGACGAAAGCTCGTGATGGTAGAGAGATACAGAGTATTCCCATGGCTATGATAATGGTAGGCACAAGTGTAGCTACCATCGGCCAGTCATGTGATTGAGTTACTCGTTCTCCCATCGACCCTCAAACTACCATTGAGACTTTTGAGCCATCTGAATTTGAGAATGATTAGGGTTTTACCCTTAGTCATAACGCTAACCTAGGAGACTATCTATTCTCAAGAAACCAAATGTTGAGAGTCTCTAATTATTTGCTGGAAGCTTGCCTTAACTAGCAACCCTTAAGCCTTGAACCAACCCTTCCTCGACCGAAGCCCACAGTTAGACATGAGATGAGTGGACAATAGGGTAATCATTTACCGTGACACTCATCCCGAGATTGGTTTCCAACAAATATTACTCTAGTTATGTAAATTTTATTATTAAGACCTAACTAGTGTTGGAACACCACAGTCACTAGCTTAGCCAATACCATAGCTTAAATACCCTGTCTACCAGTTGTCAACGACAATACACGATCACTACGACTCTTGTGACGATAGTTTGGCAGGTTGACACAAATGGAAATTCACGACTCAGTTGTAGAAATCTTGTGCCTTAGAGTTGGTTACCCCGTCGATAACTCTAGTATACTATAGACGAGTAGATCATCCTATTTTATCGACCATGTGTCATTGTACACATCGTTCTCCATTTATTGAGGAACGATCCTTGACTTGACTTATATCTACCGTATCCTGATACGCCGTGCCTTATTCCCTATTAACAAAGAGTCGAGGTACAGTATCCGGACTTTGGGAACCCTCTAACCTCAATATTCCTAAGACCATATCCTATTTCTAAGGTGGGTAGACTGTAAGCCTCCTACAATTTTAGGATATACGAAGATCACCGATTAATTAGAACAAATTTTTATTAGAATGATAGTTAGTGTCCTATGGACTCCCATTTTCCATTTAGATCATTTTGTGTCCCCGGCCGTGTCATTAATATTCGGAGCACGAGACCAGCTGTTATCTTCCAACAAACTGCATATGCAAGATCTAGACGAGCCTACCTTTATCTAGGTATACCATGTCCCACTCAAACACGTCCCCTTATACTCTATTTTTATGGTACGACTTTCAGGTAAAAAGTACTAGCTGTAACCCTTACCGTAATACCGATAAACTTCCCAACTACAATTAGAGACTCAACCTTGACTCAATTCATTCGACCCAATATATGGTGGTGATCTACTCGAAGCCACTACGCACATGTCACCAGTCTGCCACTCAATTGTGCCTTCTCGTGCTACTTAAACACAAAGGTCACGGAAGACGCATTTGTGGGCTCTAGGGACCTAGCTAACCAACCAGACTAGCAACTAGCTCGACCACTCGGGTGGAAACCTATTCTAGGTTACCCTAACCTAGTAGAAGTAGTGTAATCATCGGGATCTTGACCATTCTGTAGAGACTAAAATCTGAGGTTCATCCAACCAACGATTGATGTCCAATCAGAAACCCAGTAAAACCCATCCATACAAATCACCATTTTTGGAATATATATATAAAAATCGAACTTTTGAAATAGGTCCCTATACCTATTAGGTAGTCTTCACCTCTTGGAATGTGGTGTCATTCGTAACCATTATTCCATTTACTTGGAAGTCGTAATATGATCTTGTATTGCATTTACATCCCTTGCTCGTGTGTTTAAATAACCACGAAAAAGATCACAATCTGGACTCTTCAAATTCCGTTCTATTATGAAACCTTGTTTAGATAGAATTTCGAGAACGGAACTTCTATAGTGCACGGAGTGCAAGCCACTCTAAGAGACGAAGGGTTCTTCGTTTTAAGTGACTAGGCTAGAGTAGCCCACTCTAGCAAATAAGTTAATGGTTCATGAATTTCCTTCTAGCTGCAACATTAGATATCCTCTACCGCCCTTGAAACTTCGTTAATGCTCTTGATTATTCTTCCTTATCTTCATGTCCTTCCTATTATAGAGTGACGAATGGTCATGTTTATTGGAAATTATTGATATTCTCAGCTACTTGTACAAATTTGTTGTTTGTTACAGATTTGTTGCTTGTTAAATTTTTGGTTGCTGGATAAATAAGAGAGGATTATAGATGCCACATACAGTAGATATATATATATACATATATATATTGGTAGCAATTTTTAGCAATTAGTTGGCGGATTATAAGGTTTTAGTGACATAGCTTTGCGGGAGTAGTGTGATCAAAGGTGGGTAGAAATCCTCGAGATTTTTGTAGTTGCCAAAATGGCCAAGGAGACGAATATAAACTATTTTTGGAGGAATTAAATTCGAGGAGATTAAGGTAATGATAGATTTCTTTTTGAATTTAAAGAATAGTTATGAATTAGAATTTCGAGGACAAAATTATTTTTAAGGCGGGTAGATTTGTAACCCCTCTTTTCAGAATTTTGATAATATTTATTTATTTATTTATTTATTTGAACTCAATAGTGATTTTTAGAGTTTTTTATAAATAATTATTTAGTTAATTATTACGGTAAATGATTTTAGCCATGTTGGAGTTTTGGAGTACACGGTGACTAGAAATCGTGGCACGGAGAGTGCCATGGCGTGCTTTGGGTAGTGTATTAGCCCATGTAGTCATGCGGCACGTCCAACGACATTCGTGTTGATGAAATTTGGTATAAGGGTGTTATATTTTGTTTTAATGATTTAATGAATATTTTCCAAGTATTCGTAATTAAATATCATAAATATTCTTATTAGTCAATATTCAATATTATTGGTATAAAATAGGTCATTGTACGTTTTGGGGATTATTAAACTACATAAAATGGTATATATACACCATTATTGTTTTAGTGAATTTCGTTATTATTATTATTATCATTATTATTATTATTTTATTATCAAGGTTATTATTATATAACATTAATATTATTATTATGGAAGATATTATATTTTTCAAGTAAAGGTTATATATAGGTATATTCCTATTTATAAAAATAGGCTATGCTATTGGATTTATTTATAATTTTTATGGAGTATATTATATTAGTACATATATGTATGTATATGAATATACTAATATATATATATATATATATATATATATATATATATATATATATATATATATATATATATATATATGTAAGTAATAAAAAAAAAGGAAATCAATCCACTGGAACAGTGGGCCTAAAACCCACGCATAGACTTTCCAGCCCGAGCGAGCCCCCAAACGAAAGCACCCGAGCATATATATATGCAGAGCATATATATATGAAGACCTGAGAAACCGAGCAGAAAATTCGTCGAAGCAAAACCCTAAACCCCTCGCGGCTGATCCAGCGCCGTCTTGACCGCACGCGGCCTCCTTCCGACGTGCGCCACCCTCCGCGGTCGCCAGCACGGCCAGAGCCGTCGGCCGGCGACGGAGTCGCCTGAGAGCTTCGCGCGCGCGCGCAGACATCGGAATCAAGGCAGCAGCAGCGGCCGAAATCGGGTATTTTTGAGGTGAATTTCTCCCACCTCGTTCAACTATTTTTCGATTTACAAGATCCTATGCATAGACAACCTATAGGGCTAGAAACCCCTTCAATTAGTTTGGATTAAGAAGCTATGGATCGCTCGAAAAATTGAGCCAAAGATTGACGAAAACAGCGTTGATATGCGCTGTTTATAGCAGTTTTGAGGCTGGTTTGGAAGTCGATTATTAGCCAAACCAATAACAGTCTTGAAAATTCGTTTGAACAGATTCACTAACAACCTATATGAGTAGGAAACACCATTGATAGTTTACAATTTTGTTTGTTAGATTACTAGTAAAACATTTGCAAACTTTAAGAAAAATTAGTTTTAAAACTGAAAGTTTTTAAAGAAACACTCCGATACCACGTGCATCCCGCCAAACCGGGCGACTTGGTCATGAACTAAAAGCATCGAAAGGTGCGTAACGGCTTCGTGGACGTGTGGGCTTTGGCGGAATTCAAATTGGTTGCGTGTGCGCGACGAATTTGATGCGTATCCGTCGAAATTTACCGTATCGTGCACTTTAGAAACTTCTCAATTACTTTGTGCACGCTCGTCAGATCTAGACGAAACTTACGCCAACAGGACCGTATCATTTTTCTGGTCCTGTATGCCAAGTTTGGTCCAATTCTGAGACAGTTGAATCGTACGTCGTTTTGCGGGCCCCACGGTCCCACTCAACGGGCGATTTTGTGCACGGCCCGCCGAAATCCAAATTTGGATATACGGTTGGGTTCGTATCGGAAAACTGGATCCGTAGACATGTAGTTTGATGACTTTAGAGACCTTTGACTCTGGCACACTTTTCGGTGCAAAGCGGGTCCAACGGCGGATATCGTTTTGGTCCAAAATTACCGTTTTGCCCCTGTGTCCAGAATTGGACTTAAGGATAGGCCATCCTAGCTAATTTGACTATTCTGAGAACATTGGTGATGTTTATTTCAACTTTCGGGGACTGTTGTACGGGTTTTGACTATTGTGGCACATTGAGTAGTTCAGACTGTCGGTTTAACCAGCAGAGGACCACAGGCGAGTACAGTTTATTGTCTGCATTTCGATATTGATTTTCACTATATTTCATTAATTGGCCATTGGTTATGTGATTATTTTCTATTATAAATTGTTGAGTCGGAAATGAGAAGTACCAAGGATGTGTGATCTGACCTTAGACAGTGTAGACAGTGATTTATTATTGCAAAGTAGACAGTGTAGACAGTGATTTATTATTGCAATTAGACAGTGTAAACAATAATTTATTATTTTAAAGTATATCATGTTTCTTTATTTTATTATTTGCTGTAGACAGTGTAACTTTATACAATATAGACGGTGTAACTTTAGACAGTGTAACTTTAGACAGTATAGACAGTGTCGCATAATTGTCCCGAGACCGATCACATATCAAAGGTACTTCTAACATTTGGGGAAAATATCTTGTGTCTATTTATTGCTATTGGTTTTTCGTATTTACTGTTTATTTTCAAAACTCATGATTGATGTCTAACCTTTGTTTTATAGTCATTTTCTTTATTTGAAATTGCATTCAGTGAATTGTGCTCGTACCATTCCTGACTGAAAACCAATATTTTTCAGGTTAGCCGTGGATTCACTTAGCATGGGGAGTTCGGGTGAAATACAGACAAAAGCCTAGAGACTAGCTAGATTGTTGAGTTGTAGTCATTCATTTATTTGTACAAGTTTATATTTTCAGCAAATATAAAACTTGTGAATATTGTAAGTTAAATTAATTATGTGAATGTGTATTATTCGTGATTTTTGATCTTCATGGCCGTGACAGCGTTCTACCGCTGACACTGCGGCGTAGGCTGGCTTGGACACATCTCGTATCTGTTTTATAAAAAAAAACGGGTGCGGGTCGTGACAGCGGGGGTAGCCCCAGACGCAATGCGTAGGTAGTTCGAGAACGTGAATCATGTCGGGATAGTTGCGTACGATGTATAGTACGGATTGTAGGCAAAGGAATTTGAGACATGTCGGACTTAGTCCATGTCGTTAAGGCCAAATGTTATGAACGGCTAGACGAAAGACTTGAGTTATGTGAGAGATAGAAAACGGTTGGGCGAATTGGCGTTGCAGAGAATTGTTGCGACCGGATGCTCAATGACTTAATGCAATACATGCGTTAGATGGCCGACGAGGAACTTATGGGATCGAAGTGATAGTTTTGAGTTAAATTATAAACATAAATATTTGGGAGGATGATCGCAAGTTATGGGATGATGCGTACGAGAAGTATTTTGGGAATATGTGCTAAGATTTGACTAAGTCGAGTACAGAGTGATTGGTGTTTGAGGATTTAAGTTGAGCCTGTTGTTTGTCCCGATATCCTACAACTGAGCTTGGCTGAAATGCATATATTGGTGGGACGCCTAAAATATGTGTATAATCCAAACTAAGCTGTATGATTCCAACGATAGTAGCACGAGATCGTGAACGATCTAGCGAGACACTTGGATTAAGTGTTGGTTTCGGTTCGAGGACGAACCTTGTTTTGAGTGGTATATTATGTAATGCCCCGCTCCGTACGGTGAATTATGATGAGTCGTTGACTCGAAGAGTTGCGTTAACTCAAGATGTAACCGGTCCGGTCCGGGCCGGCCCACGGTCCAAGGGCGGCGGGCCTGACCGGGTTCGGGCCGGTCCAGGACCGGCCCACGTAATTTTTCGGTCCGGGCTAAGCCCGGCCCGGTTTGTTGGCACGCAGCCCAGCCCGGCCCATTGAATCGGGGGTATTGGGGTCGGGCCGGTCCGGGCCTAGGCCGGTTCGGGCCGGTTCAGGCCGGGTTGACCGGACCGGCCCGAATTTTTGGGTTTTTTTTTTTTTTTTTTTTTTTACAGTTTTTTGTTTAATTTTGTTTTTTAATATTTTTTTTTGTATTTTAATTTTAAAAATTTTTAACTTAAATGTTTATAAAAAAAATATTTATAAAATGTTTATACAAAATATGTTTAAAAAATATTTATAAAATGTTTATAATTTTATGTTTATACAATTGTTTATAAAATGTTTATACAAAATATGATAAAATGTTTATAAAATATTTTCTTTTTAATAAAAATGTTTATAAAATGTTTTTACAAAATATGTATTTTCTTTTTAAAACCATTTTAAAAACCATGTAAAAGTAATCATTTTCTTTTGTATTTTAATTTTTAAAATTTGTAACTTAAATGTTTATAAAATATTTATACAAAATATTTATAAAAGTAATGTTTATACAAATATATACAAATGTTTATACCAATATTACAAATGTTTATAAAAATTTATAAAAATTATAAAAAAACATTTCTCCCTCTTCCTTTATCCGGGCTTGGGACCGGCAAATGCTTGTTTGGCATAGGCGGAGTTAAAAAATGTTTTTTTTTTAAAGTAAAAAATAGTTTTTGAAAGTATAAGTTAAAAAATTTGAATAATATAAGTTAAATTAAAAAATTTGAATAGTATAAGTAAAAAAAATAGTTTTTGAAAGTATAAGTTAAAATTTAAAATTGAAATGTATAAGTTTAAATGTACATACCTGATACCTTGCACCGTAGCCTCATTGTTGTTCGCCTTCATGCAATGAAAGCGATTCCAAATCCAGCTCGTGGATGTCATGATCTTCTCCATCTTTCTGGTTTTGTGTTCTTTTATCGGCAGCCAACCAATCTTGTACGCACACGATCGCTTCCAAAATATCGGGCTTCAAGCGGCTCCTCCTATCGCTCAACATCCTCGAACTTGCACTAAAACAGGACTCCGATGCTACCGTCGACACCGGAACCATCAGTAGATCACGTGCTATGTTAGAAAGCACAGGAAATCTCTTGTCGTGTCTCTTCCACCATTCTAGAACGGTGAAGTGATCTGGAGTCTCATCTTCGTCTTGATAAGAGTTAAGGTAAGCAGACAACTCTTGAGTAGGTTGGGAAGATTGCTTTTGTTTCTTCCTTTGTAGTATGCGACCGGCTGCTGATAGCTTAGACGCCAAGCCGGAGCTACTACTAGCCCCCCCTGAGTTGGTCGGGTCGACGTTGCTCCTTCTTCGTACAGTATAACTAACCTGTCCAATGCCACTTTAACTTCTGCCTTCATGTCAGTAACGTCTATACCTATATATTCTCCATATCCTTCTAATAAAACCTCTACGCCATCCAATTTGATTGTAGGATCAAATATGGAAGCCAAACAATATAAAAGAGGTACTTCACCCCAATATTTCCTGAATTTGGCTTCCATATTTCTCACCGCAATTTCAAAATTTGGATAATCTCTATATTTAGAAAATAAATAAGACATGTTACAAAGTTCACGTAAAGCTAAGCAAGATGTGGGATAATAAACACCAGAAAGAGTTAATGTAGCATTGTAAAAAACTTCTAAAAATTCACAAACACTTTCAGCTGCTAACCAATCATCATCAGTAACCTGATAGTCAAAGGTGACATCCGAAGTACAATAATATGAAATAGCACTCTTAAATGGAATTGCAGATTTCAACATCAAGTAGGTGGAGTTCCACCTAGTTGGTATATCCTTCACAAATCTTCTAAAAGTCATACCAAAATGTGCGCAAGCGCATGCAAAACTTTGTTGTCTACTTGGAGACGAGTTTAGGTGGAGCAAGCATTGTCGCAGAGTGTCTAAATGGGGTTCAAAAAATTTTAAACATTCTTTAACAACTAAGTTAATTATATGGCAAGCACACCTAACATGCATAAGTCTACCTTCTAAAATAGGCTTAAAAATTACTGACAAAGAAGACATAGCAGCATTGTTGTTTGATGCATTGTCCAAAGAGACAGAAAAATTTTTTGCGTGAATATCATATTCACGCACGTGTCTTGAAATCTCACTTGAAATTACAGCTCCCGTGTGAGGACATTCTATAAGTTTAAGAGAGATGATGCGTTTTTGCAACATCCATTGTGCATCTACATAGTGTGCAGTAATACAAATATAAGCATAACTCCATTTAGTAGTCCAAATATCAGAAGTAATAGCCAACTTACTAATATTTTGAAATTCCGCTTTCAAAGCGGCTTTCTGCTCGTTGAAGAGACGAATTGCCTCCTTTCGAGTTTGTTGCCTACTCACTTTAGTAAAGGAGGGGTTTAGAGAAAGTGATACATAATCTCGTAAAGAATCGCTTTCACCCGTCGTGAAAGGAAGCTCGTCACTAATAATATGTTTAGTTAACTCGGTTTTATGCCGAGCAGCTGAGTAAGTAAAGTTACCAATTGAAGAACCGGTGGCGCCGAAACTTATTTGGGTTTGGGACGCTTGAAGTGTGTCCTTCCCGTAGCAAGTGTCGTAGTGTCTGGATATGGTCCCGGTGCCACCGCCCTTCTTCCATGCGTACTGGTTGCAACATTTCTTGCATTGCGCCTTGTACGGTTTCGGTTCCCCCTTGGCATCTAAAACCAAAGAACCATCAGGATTAGTTTCAAAAATTAAAGTAAAATAATCCCAATACTTAGACCTCTTTTTCTTTTCAGGACGTTGGGTTGTACTAGCGACTTCCGGAGGAGATTGTTGGCACCCCTCCGGAATCGGATGAGTCGCAACTTGCTCAGGTGGAATTTTAGTACCGTCAAAAAAAGAACTAAAATAGTGGTATGTCTGTCCAGCAAGATCAGGTGGGTTTGAACCTTCACCAGCCATATATAAAATAAAATAAAGTAAACTACGTTAGAAGAAAGTAAGAGATTGAGAGGAAGATCGGGAAGCCATAGAGCCGGAATGGAGTTGGGAGCGAGATCGGGAAGCCGTAGAGCACCGGGGAGGGAAAGTCGTAGAACACCAGAGCACCGTAGAGAGATGTAGAGAATTTGTGAGGAATGAGTTGTGTATGAAAAATGGGATTTTTGGGCTATTTATAGGAATTTTTTGGGGTTATTTTGGTAATTTTAGGCCAAAAAAGACCAAAATACCCCTCCCAACGTTTTAATAACGGCTATATGGGAGGGGTATTTTGGTAAAAGAACCCCCCCTCCCAACGGTCAAAAGTTAAAAAAAAAAAAAAAAAAATCAAATTACAACGGTCGGCTCAGGCTGGACCGGTCCCAGCGGGCCGGGCCGGGCCGGTCCAACCGGGCCGGGCCTGTTTAATTCAAAAAAAAAAAAAATTACCGGTCCGGGCCGGGCCGGGCCGGGCTCGGGCTGTGGGGGGGGCCCGACCCGAACCGAGTACAGATGGGGGGCCGGGCCGGTTCGGGCCCACGGCGGGCCGGTCCGGTCCACGGGCGGGCCCGGGCCGAACCGGCCCAGTGAACAACTCGAGCGTTAACCCGATGAAGTATCGATGCGAATCGATGCAAGCCTAAGTTCGGTTGGAACAAAGTATTGACTTCGGTTGATATGGTGTGCAGGCTATATTTTTACGCTGGACGATAAAAGGTCGACATTTTGCCTTATTCAGTAAAGTGTTCGTGAAACCAAATCGTCGCCTTACAACAGAGTGTGGCATAGGCACGATAGGCCAAATCAATCGAGTAGTTCAAAGGTGTCACGCCCCGCTCCCATAGGAGCGATCATCCTCGCTAAGGCGTGATGCCACACGAGCCTAGATTGCACTCGTACAAGGCGGGTTCCATAACGGCCAATTTCAGCGGCTACAACGGGGTCGTCGCACAGAAGTCCCATACAGAGGCATTGAATAATAGCAGCAAAAATTAGAACAAAACACAAGATATTCAAAGAAGCTCTTTATCGATATCGAAAAGAACGGTTACAATGGGGCGCAAGGCCAAGATTACAAGTCTCTCAAGCTCACTCTTCTCACATTTTACAAGTTCACTCAGCTCTCTCTCATCTCTCAATACATGTCTCGAACCAGCGGATGCTTCGAAAGGCGACGTCCATACATTATGTCCCGTATAAGTCTTGACTCCATGTGGCCGCACGCTTCGAATCGCCAAGGAACTCCGTGCCTCGACGCATCCAAGCGAGCTTTGTGCCACGGGCTTCTACCTATGCATGCACATAAAAACTATGTGGGTGTCTGTACTCAACTGTACTGGTGGAATGAGCTCCTCGCCCACTCATACAAAAGCAACACGTTAATTTACTTTGTACAACATAGTCCCTTCTTATCAATTGTCTTTCTAGTCTTGCCTTAGGATCAGTTTTAGGACCGATGCCTTGCCTATTTTGTGTCTTTAGACTATCCCGTGCTCGCAACATCAATGCTAACTCAACAACGTTAACCTATCAAGTCGTGCTTGTCTTACGGCTTAAAATCAGAGACGCAACTATGCGATAAGACTCCATTCCCGTGTGACTGTGCTACAAACCCTTGCTGAGGCCGTGCCTCGCAACTCAATGAGACTCAATCATATCGCCGCCTCGCGGCCCTTTGCTACTAAATCATCATCCGACCCAATCAAGACTTGTGGGTTAAGTGTCACTCGACAGACTTTGCCTTGCGGCATTTTCTGACTTAAACTCAAGACACTCACATCCAAACTATGAAACTTATATGCCGACAACATAATACTTGACGCCACATCTCGTGTCGAAGTACGTCGCCTACGTTGTAGCCATTCTTAGGCCCAAGCACTTGTGTTCCAACCATACACACATTCAACTAGACTAAATCCAAAGGCACGCATGTGGATTGTTGCTCGTGCCGTCCCACCTATATGAATTGGTCACTAACACCACAAGCTATCGTGGACTTATAGCCTTGTTATTCGGCGACCCTTTCAACGTAAGTAGCTAGCCCCGCTGAAAGTTCCCAAATAACCCGAGCGATTCGTCCAGCTGCGGCTATACCGTGATTCCCTCCGGAACGACGCGGTCCCTCGGCGCCCTGGGTTGCCGCTCGTGAAAACTTTTCCTTGTCGATAAGTTGTCCAATGACCATGCAAGACTCGACTCAAACTGACGTCTCACACAATCATCCTTCTTTCAATGTTACCATCTCTTTCAAAACCAATATCAGGACTACTATCATTTGAGACCCCTCGACGAACCACGGTCGTGAGCATTCTTTCCATGTTACCATATCATTTCATTCAACTCATGAATGCCTGTTTGATAGTCCTTTCTACAAAACTCATTTGAATCAATTGTGGTCCTTGCCATAACACTAAGTACGTGCATCGTGCCTTTAACCGACTTGAACTCTATGCGACGATATCGCCCAATTCATACTCTATACGACTAACTTTGAAACCGTAGGACTTCGTAGGTATACTCAGCCGTAGAACTCATAGGACCGTGCTTGGAATGTCTTAGGTCGACCACCATCACTTTGTCTAACTTAATCAAGCCTACAACTTAACCCAAGGGACGAGCAAAGGCTATGTCAAGCCTTGCATCTTGGAAGCGTGCATGCTTTATCGAGCATTTACACGGGCGACGCCTATGACTTAGGCTAATTCACAGTTTTGTGTGGAAGATCAACTTTCCTTCTCCCAAGCCACGGGACGAAGGATCGAGTGTCATTTTCAAAGCATGTCGTGCACCAACTCTAAGCCGACCGTTGGACCTTTCCATATTCTAACTCAGTTCGACCCGACAAGATTATTCCCTTTAGCTATGTGGATTCGTCTCTTTTATTATCAAGCCTACTTGTGCGAGTTGAAAATATACGATTTATTATATGAAGGCTAAGATGAGGCAAGTTCACCGAAACTGTCCCATCTGAGCGAGCGGTCGCCTTGACCGAGCGATATCTCCGAGTAGCTGTTGTACGGCTAAATCCGAACGCCGTCGGCATTTCGATTCCTCCGATTGACTGAGCGGGACGGGGCACTACATCATACACCCCTCAGAAAAAGTTTCATACTCACAACTAACAGAGTACTTACTCCTTGACTTATCATTCGAACGTTCAACTACTCTCGCACACATTTCTCCTATGCATTTTCTAAATCCGAGCCACGCTCGTGCTATCCACAATCCTTTCTTCAAAACTTACGATCTCAAAATCCTCGACACTTTCCTATTCCTCAAGTCTCACTTGAATTCAACGTATCACTTAGTTTGGATCGTGCACACATTCCAGACGTCCCCGAAATACATGCATTTCAACCAAGCCTTGTGATAGTGAATCCAATTCCACCTATCGATCTATCCACTCAATCCTGAAAATCAATCATACCGTTGATGCTAACTCTCGCAACATGGACATCTCGCCTAGCCACTAGACAATCTCTTTAGGCTGAAGTCAATTGTCAGTATTGGAATCACAGTTCCCAAACAACGATATCAACACTGACCCCATCCTAAGGTCAAACCAAGTTGATAATACATGATTTTCTACCCAAGCTCGTATCACTCTGATTTCTAAACATCGAGCATCGATTCCCTACACACATCCCAATATTTCGTCGCACGGGGTCCGAGTCGTTCAGCAAAGCCATCCTATTGTAAGTTCATTCAACCAAATCTTCGATACATCAATATTGTTCGTTCAACAAGCCATTTCACATAGTCTATCTCTTCAAACATGTCCGACATAATCTGTCTATCAATCCTTCCAAGTCAAGCACGCTATGACACAATTCATCGCTAAGCCATAATTCACATTTCATACTCTCTAAGTCATTTATCCCAATTCACGAAATCGATCACAAGGTCATCTGACTTAACAATACGTTGTGCCCCAATCTCACGCGAGTCAGATTATCCATGGTGGCCATGAATCACTATGCACACTTCCGCGGGATAATCATCCTCATCGGGACGTAACTCTTGTTCGAGTCTAGACTAATTCATTCTCGATGCGCGGATTGGACCTACTCAATCCTAAAGTTTATTTCATTCATCAATCGCAAGTCCTAACATTCTCAATTATTTATTTTTTTGCATCAAATCAACAAGTCGAGACAATCAAAGTTTTCGCATCCTGATTTTTCGAGTTCGATCATTCCCGCGACATGAATCACCATGTCAGCGCTCACGCAGAATAATAGCCCCAAATCCGACGTAACGCATGTGCGAGGCCAGAGTTGCACTCGTGCAAGATAAGATCATCGACGCTGTGGCTATCAACGTAACCATCAAGACACAATCATTTTCATCCAACATTCATTTCAATCAAAATCCTAAGTATAGCATCCAACCGAACAATAACATTTGTACGATCGTCATTCGTCGAGTCAGAGTACCTCCGAGTTATCGCATATCGATCTTTGATACGCCTCAATACCATCGACGATATGCGTAACTTGACGATCTTCTTTTGCAACCAATTTTGAATCGTGTGAATGATGCTACCATTCGACTGGATAATCTCCTCGACATTCAATTTCAAGTTTGATCATTATCCCTCGAATCATTCATAACATCAATTTCCTCAAACCCAAATTCGCGTATCGTTCATCCCTTTATCTTAAATCATCGACCAACATATTTTCTCAATTTGCGTCGTCCCTTTGATAACTCAAATCATCGAACAACATTCAATCTAATCCTTAGAGTCATTCGCGTAACTTCAAAATTCAAACCTTTCATGCACGCTATCTACCTGTCGTGCTAACTTTTTGTATACAATTCGTATCAACTTCCTCGATCAAGTCATCCGTTCGCTACACCTTAGCTTTTCATCGATTTAATTTATCTACTCAATCATCTTCGTATTTCATACTCGCACCATCCTCAATCCCGTGCACGTTCCGTGCGTATCAATTTCTAGGCCGTTCGAATCAACTTATCAAACTTCAAGACAACAACTCACTCCTTCGTACACGATCTAAGGCTTTGCATATGTGTGACTTGCTGATAGACTCATCGACACCCTGTATCCTCAATCGATCAATCGACATCCCTGAGGCTATCACATACACCACTCAGGGATGAAGTTATTCAACAAATCCTTAACTATCATTCAAATTAAAATCGACTTTTTCAAGTTTTTCGTTCGAACTATTCCTCAATTTCCAAGCACGCTCATCTATATCGCATCGACGGTATCGTCGCTCGATAGCACCCCTATCAATAGTCGACTCACTTTATTCAATCGAGTTCAACTCATTCTTGCTCGACACTATTCAATTTCCGCACTCGACTTTTCTAAGGTCGATACAACTTTGGTGTATATGCCCAGTCCGACTTAGCCAACCGTGCTTACGCAAACCATCTTTTTGTTTTGTTGTCAAAAACTGTTCTCCTATATTTTGCAAAATAGTTAGACTTATTGTATGGACATCCCGTGGGACAATTGAGAGAGCGCACCAACGATATCAATATGCGGAAGCAACATTCAGAGTTCGCAAAAACATCACAGTTAAAGAATTCAATCGATAGTCCAAGGATGTAAAGCCGTGCTCTGATACCATTATGTCACGCCCCGCTCCCGTAGGAGCGATCGTCCTCGCTAAGGCGTGATGCCGCACGAGCCTAGATTGCGCTCGTGTAAGGCGGGTTCCATAACGGCCGATTTCAGCGGCTGCGACGGGGTCGTCACACAGAAGTTCCATGCAGAAACATTAAATAATAGCAGCAGAAATTAGAACGAAACACAAGATATTCAAAGAAGCTCTTTATTGATATCGAAAACAACGGTTACAATGGGGCGCAAGGCCAAGATTACAAGTCTCTCAAGCTCACTCTTCTCACATTTTATAAGTTCACTCAGCTCTCTCTCATCTCTCAATACATGTCTCGAACCAGCGGATACTTCAGAAGGCGACGTCCGGCGATCCACTTCGTCTTCTTCCTCAGCTCCGGCGAGACTCCGTCTGCTTCGAGTTTCCAAACCCTAAACTTCTTCACCATCTACATCTGTCCTCCAGCCAGCCGACAAGCTCTCAGCCGAACAGAAGACTTCGTCTTCTCCGGCGAGAAGACCATCTTCCTCCTCCGACCTGTCTTCTAGCCCCATCCCGAAACCCTAGGTCATCACCTTCCCATGGCCGCAACCCTAGCTTCTAGGTTCTTCTCCAATCTCCAGCCAAGAACCCTAGATCTAGGTTAAGAAAACCCTAAGTCTAGTGTTTTCTCTCCATGGCCAGCCGCTACAAACCCTAACCCTAGGTTTTCCAACCTCGACCGACTACTCCTCCTTCCTCAGCCTAACTTCCATGACTCCAAACCCTAATCCTAGATCCCAAATACAAACCCTAGATCTACAGAGAAACAAGGAAGAGAAGGGGGTTCGAGAAGGATCGAGAAGAGGAGCTCACCAGCCGGTCGGGGACGTCGATCTACGGCGGTCCTCGGCTAGCTGCGGACCTTCGGCGGCGAGATGGTGGTGCTCCAACGACGGATCTGGCCTCTGCTTCGACTTCGAGGCGGCGACGGGGACTGATCGGTGGAGATCTACTCGTCGGCGAGTAGATCGGTTGCACTCCCGACTCGGTGGCGTGGCTTGGTCGCGTCTGGACGGAACAGTAGTGGCGGAGCTCTGACGAGAGACGGTGGCGGAGGTTCGAGCTGCGGACTCCTCGGGAACCGAAGGACGGTGCGCACAGGACTCGAGGCGTCGGCTCGAGTCTCGTGGCACGGTAAAATGATGGCGGCGGCACGGCAGTCGAGGTGGCTCGACAGTCGAGGCAGTGCTCTGGCGGTCCACGCGGCCCAAGGTGGTAGCGCGGTCTCCGAGGCTCTCTGGTCTTCTAGCGGTGGAGCGAGGATCGAGGCGCGCTGCTCGATGACGTGGCACGGCACACGAAGTAGCGCTGCAGTCGAGGCTCGACACTGCAGACGAGGCGACGACGGTGCTCTGGCGATGACGACGGTGGTCGGCGATCTCGGTGGCGCTCCGGCGAGGGCGCGGCGGGGCACGACGGCTCAGTCTTCTGTCCAGTGAGGGGAGAAAGAGAGAACAGAGAGAGAAATTGTAGAGAGAGAGAGTGACGTGTAGAGAGAGAGTGTCAGAACATTGGACTGTGTATAATATTTTAATATTATTTATAGTGTAGTAGTGAGTGGCAGTGCAGGTAAATAACTGTAGATCTAGGTGCATTAGTATAGTGGCAGTGTTGGTAAATAAAACTAGATCTGGGGCTAGGAAATAATCTTTGCTAACAGAATTCCAAATTCAAAATCAAACAGTTTTCCAAAACCAAAATATTCCCTCCAATATATTCCAACAGATTTTAAAACAGTTTTAAAATGGAATCTCGAAAATAACATTCCCTCCAATAGATTACAAAACAGGTTTTTAATTCAGAAATAATGATTAGGAATTTAGGTTGAAATTGGCTTCAACTCAGCTTAGTGAAATTGTGGCCTTCCAATGAATGAGAGCCGTAGGTTTTGAGAGAGGTGGCTTAAACAGTTGGGCCTCAACAATTGGGTTTGGAAAAATGGACATAGATTGTTGCTGATCTTGGGTTGCTGAGCCGGCCGACCTTAATTGGCTATTAAACTAGTTTGGGTGCTGACAGCAACTAATCAATGGCCGAGCCTAAATATCCACGGCCTGCTACACTTGATGGTTATAAAATAAATGGAACTTTGGAGAAGGGTCAAAGGCTGCAATGAATATTAATCAAAAGTATAGATATCTAATAGAAGTTCCTGTTTAGGAAAAACCAATTATATGTTATTTTAAATATTCTAAGAAAAACAATATATGGAAAAATGGATAGATAAATACTCGTAAAGATTTTAATAAAGCCAAAATATATTATGAAAATTATTCCAAGCAATATTATAATATTCTGAAACTCAAATTCTGGAAAAACGGACTTACAAATCTACCCACCTTACAAAAATTTCGTCCTCGAAATTTCAAAAGGCACAATAAACACTATTAAAAATTAAAAATTAACTAAACATAGGATCGTAAAATCACGACTTCTAGAAATGTTCAAAATTTAAAATCTAGGCATGATAAATCCTAAACATGAGAATAATCAAAAAAATTTCATAGTAAAAATAGTACCAAATGACCATCATGAATTTAAGACTCAATCCAATAAAAGCGTTTTGTATAACTAGCATTGCTATGACTAAAAATTTTAAACACGATAGAATGATCAAAATTATTAAGCTTGATAAGAGCTAAAATACGATAACTATCGAAATGATACGATTCAAGGTTAGCTATCAAGATATGGAACCGTTTAACAAAATTAGTGCAATACGCTAAACCAACCCATAAAAAATAGACCAACAAATATTAAAGGAGGAATAAATTTCCAAGATGAATCAGGAGAAGATGGAACCAATTTGTGGAGGTTAACATAAGATCAATATCAAGATGATTTTGATAAGCTTGCCAAATGGTGGTAAGAGATCAACATGGTACATAACACGGATATAATCTCAATAGTATCCGGAAACTATATATATTCGAAATCATTTTACCTAGAGTTTCTGCCTCGCCAGTGTAGTGTACATCTGACTGCAGTGAACCTTTGGCTCAATGATTCAAATAATAATAAATTACCAAATATTTCTATCAACTTATCCATGTTATCGGAACAACTCAAGAATTTAAAATTTTATGATTTAGGACATAGTCTCAATAATATCCGAGAACCTATGAGTACCTGGAATTACTTTGACTTAGAGCTCCTGCCTCGCCAGTGTAGTGTACATCTGATTGCAGTGAACCTTTAGTCTCCATAATCCAGCTAATGGCTGCAGCGCGCAATTGTCATGCCATAGTAGGTCATCGAATAGTCTCTCGACTTTATCCCTAGGAATTTCAAAAGAGTTTCAAAATGAATTTCAATAGTCCAAGTCACGGAAATGTGAAGTTACCTGACTGTTAGAATACATGAGTTTATTAGGTACTAAAAATGACACGGGATCCAATCAGTGAGTACAAAAGAGCAGCCAGGAAGATTTAAAATTTCAGACAGAACGAAGTTCAAATTATGACGGAATATCAACTGATATCTGGAATGGTAATAAGATTCCATATATGGAACGTTATCTTGAAAGGATAACAGAGTCTCGAAGGGCAAACAGTAGCAAGGCATCAAATATAAGACAATGTCGCAAAATAAGAAATAAATCGCGCATTGGAAACGAAGTTTTAACAAAATCTCAAGTAACGACAAAATCTCGAACAGATCCCAAATGGGAAATGAATATCCAATAGTATACAAAGTCTCATTAGAACTAAAATATCAACGAAATTGCAGATAGAAAGTAATTCTCGAACAAGAAGCAAGGTCATGACTAGTGAGGAGAATAGGGTATCAAGCAGAGAATAGGGAACAAGCATTGAATGGTGAGTATGAAACAAGCGAAATCTCAAATAGGAAACGAGGTCAAATAAGGTCGTGAACAAAACAAATTCTCGAATCGGAGGCAAAATCTCGAAGGAAAGCAAGGTTCCGAACAGGATCACGATTAGAAAACCAAATTTCAATAAGCCTCGAATAGAAGACTGAAACGAGTATGAAGCAAGATCGAAACAAGTCATAAAAAATGAATATGAAAACATGGTATTAGATAGCGGATATGAAACAAGTGAAATCTTAAAATACGAGGCAAGATCAACAAGATCGTGAATAGAACGGAAAACAATTCACGATTGAGAAATAAAATTTCATAGGGAACGAGGCAAATTTTTCAAGATAGAAAACGAAATCTGCAAATGAAATCTCGTATAGAAACAAGATTCAAACAAGGTTTCAGAATGATATTTCAAGTAGGAATAATTCTGAGTAGTATAAGTTCAATTAGCAAACAGAATATCAATAAACGAGTAGGAACAAGTATCCATAAAACAAGCAAATCTTGGATAGGAGACAAGATCGAAACAAAAATAGTGGACCAACAACTCTCGACTAGAAAATCAATGTCATGAATGAGGAAACAAATCTCGAATAGGAATTAAATCTTAATTAACACGAAGTTTGATAAAAGAACAAAATTTACAATTAGGAGCCATTACTAGGAGACAAGGTCTTGAATGAATGTACAAACGGTATCGAATAATAGATTTCAACCAATCTCGAATTGTGGGTCTGAAACAAGTTTGTCGAATATGAAACAATATCTTGAAATAAGTTTCGAACATCAATCAAGGTTCCAAAATAGAAACAAGAAGTTTCAAGAAATGATCAATGTGTTAGGAGGAATTTAAGGGAAGACTGGATTATTAATCAAGATACATGGTTTTTCCAACCATGCAAAAGAAATCTTCTGTCTTCAGTCCATCTTCAGTGTTTCTCTGGGACTGGAATCACTTCAATTTCTTCAGCTGTCCTGTCGTAGGCCGGGTCCTTGCGATAGTGCTCCATGTGGCTGCTGATTCTGAAAAGGTGGTTCCCTTTTGCTGTAGTCTGATGCTCCTCGCGCTTGCTCTCGGGCAATGTGATAAACTTCCTCCAGCAATCCATGATTTGGTGGGCAGTCGATCCGTAGTACAGTATAGCCTCCGTCTTTTGCGGCACTCTTCATAGTGGCATCCTGAGAAGTGGCAGAAATTGTAAATGATCGTCGGCTGGATATGAATCTGGATCTCCCGCTGGGGCTGAAATGTAGGGCTCTGGCAGGAATATATGGCTGCTGGCGTGCTGGCTGCTGAGATCTGCTCTTGATAATGCGACTGGTGGTGTGACTGAAGAAACGTTGACTGAGTGTTCTGATGCTTTGCGGGTCCAAGGTAGTTGTTGTCTTTGTTATAAATCTTCATGTTCCTTCTGAGCTTCAGTTTTCCCTTGTGTCCTATTGTCTGTGCTACATTCTGGATCTCCTGGCAGGTGGCTCTAATCTTCAGAGAAGTCGGGTCTTCAGAAACTTGGGTGATTCTTCAGTGGTAACTCCAGGTTCTTGATCTGGTCCTTGGTGTAAGATATGCGCTCGGTGTCAGAAAAATCCAAGTGTCTAAGAGTCTGGAAATCAGAAGTCCTTCCTGGCTCGGAGAGTGTACCCACAAGTCTGACTTGGAAAGGGTGGCCTGCTTCCTCTGTTTGTCAAGGGACTCTTCAGACGTCTCCGTCAACTACGTACTACCCATGGGGATAGTAGAGTGATAGAACATAGTGGAAGCTCGAAACCGTCAAGTGCAGGTGAATTGACAGTTCTGGTGTCGCATGCTTTTGAACTATCTGCAAAACAGAAAACTATTAAAATAACCTAGACCTACATACAATAAGTGTTTATAGAATATTAAAATACCTGATACACCTGATATACCTGATATACCCTTATTTTCTGATTTTCCTATGCTGTGATCAAGTTTCCCTAGTATAATCAAGTCCCCCAATAGTACGCTAAGTCCTAGGTACCATTAGGATGGATCTGCATGGGCCACCACTAAAAACATGTCACGACCCGCTCCCGAATAACCGGATACGAGTCGGACACGCCCAGCCTTTGTTGTTAGACACAACAAAATAAGCTGTACCAATCTAGGGAAACTAACCAGATAATATGAACATGAATCACAGCATCTATATAAATGTGTCCCAACCAGAGTAAAGTACAATATCTAAATTATTACATTCCATCTAGTAAAAGAGTCTGCTAGTCTCAATACATGGAAAGAAAATGGAAAGTACTAATGAAGCTCTAGGCTTCTGCAGCCTCTAGGTCAGAAGCAGCTCCAGCTGGCTCAGTAGGGAAAGCACTATCCTGTCCATAGTAGGTGTCACACAAGGCCTCCATCTCACCTGCAACATATCCTATTCAGGAGCGGAGCAAAGTACAGTTCTAGGTAATGAACAATAACATCATGATATGGAAAGTAAATGCTGAAAGAACAAGAAGAACAAGATATGTAAGAAAAGGAAGAACATGAACTACTGCTATAAAGATACATGGAAGATCATGACTATGTAAAGATGCAGGAAAGATCACGACTATAGCTAAAATCAAGATACAAGTAAGATCATGAAAGAACAAGTAAGATCATGAACCTGTGTGTTATAAATTTGAAATACTTCTATGATATGTGACCGGCTTAGGTAAGACCATGAAAGAACATGAAAGATCTTGAAAGATCCTGAAAGATCATGTAGGTACGGCTTAGGACCCGCGTGCACGGTGCGAGGCCTAAGCTAAAGATCATGAATAAGTATCCGGGTTTGGTCACATATCTAGAGTATTTCCCTACCCCAAGATACAAGTAAGATCATGAAAGAACAAGCCAGAAAGATCATGAACGTGTCGCAATGTGTCAGCAATAAAGAACAAGAAAATGCACTGATCAAAACCATAGAATGTACTTGCCTCGGTTTGGTTGCACGATAATAGTACTGTATGGTTGTAATGAACCACCTGTTATATTTGTACAAGTTATTTAGGGTTTGAATAATGACAATTAGCTAACAACTTAGATAATCAAATCATTTAACTTAGCTAATGAAATATTCTAGCTAATAATATTTGGAAAATATTATAGTTTAAATCAATATAAATACTAATAAACTATTTTAGAAACATTTTGGTAGCAAAATTTATAACTATATAAACCTTTCATTAGCAAGGTAAAATTATAGCTTTATTCAAAATACTTATTAACCAAATACTAATCCATATCAAGTAAATATTTTAACCATGTTTTTGCAAAATAATATTTTTAGAAAATATTTGCAGCTAACAACATTTTGAAAATATAGAATGTAGCTTAATCAAAATAATGCCTTGGCTATATCTAATAAAGAGTTTATTTTGGAAACAATAGAACATTTATCTAACCAATTTATATGAGGAAAATAACTGATAACTACACTAATATTAGTTAACAAGATTTAAACAATAAAATCAGCCTTTTCCTGTTAAGCCCAGCCCAAATGACTCAGCCCAGCTCCTAAATGTTAAAACAAATTAAAACTGGAGCCCAACTAACTCCCTGGCTCGGCCTGCTTAGGCCCAGCCCACACCCTCTTCCCAGTCCAGTTAATTTATAATTAACCTTAATTCTTAACAAAGACCAGCCCAAACCATTGGCCCAGCCCAGCACTTAACACTCTCTGTTTAACTAAATTACTAAACTTAATATTCTCTTAAAATCGATCAGCCCAAGGTTCAGCCCACAGACCCGGCCCTGAAACCCGGCCCACACTCTTAAAATAAAAATCTAAAGCCTTTCTCTCTCCTCCCATTCTCGAATTCTCCAGAGAACTCACGAGAATCCTCTCGTCTTCTCCGCTGCTCCGGCGATCCACTTCGTCTTCTTTCTCAGCTCCGGCGAGACTCCGTCTGCTTCGAGTTTCCAAACCCTAAACTTCTTCACCATCTACATCTGTCCTCCAGCCAGCCGACAAGCTCTCAGCCGAACAGAAGACTTCGTCTTCTCCGGCGAGAAGACCATCTTCCTCCTCCGACCTGTCTTCTAGCCCCATCCTGAAACCCTAGGTCATCACCTTCCCATGGCCGCAACCCTAGCTTCTAGGTTCTTCCCCAATCTCCAGCCAAGAACCCTAGATCTAGGTTAAGGAAACCCTAAGTCTAGTGTTTTTTCTCCATGGCCAGCCGCTACAAACCCTAACCCTAGGTTTTCCAACCTCGGCCGACTACTCCTCCTTCCTCAGCCTAACTTCCATGACTCCAAACCCTAATCCTAGATCCCAAATACAAACCCTAGATCTACAGAGAAACAAGAAAGAGAAGGGGGTTCGAGAAGGATCAAAAAGAGGAGCTCACCAGCCGGTCGGGGACGTCGATCCACGGCGGTCCTCGGCTAGCTGCGGACCTTCGGCGGCGAGATGGTGGCGCTCCAACGACGGATCTGGCCTCTGCTTCGACTTCGAGGCGGCGACGGGGACTGATCGGTGGATATCTACTCGTCGGCGAGTAGATCGGTTGCACTCCCGACTCGGTGGCGTGGCTTGGTCGCGTCTGGATGGAACAGTGGTGGCGGAGCTCTGACGAGAGACGGTGGCGGAGGTTCGAGCTGCGGACTCCTCGGGAACCGAAGGACGGTGTGCACAGGACTCGAGGCGTCGGCTCGAGTCTCGTGGCGCGATAAAATGATGGCGGCGATACGGCAGTCGAGGTGGCTCGACAGTCGAGGCAGTGCTCTGGCGGTCCACGCGGCCCAAGGTGGTAGCGCGATCTCCGAGGCTCTCTGGTCTTCTGGCGGTGGCACGAGGATCGAGGCACGCTGCTCGATGACATGGTGCGGCACACGAAGTGGCGCTGCAGTCGAGACTTGACACTGCAGATGAGGCGACGGCGGTGCTCTGGCGATGACGACGGTGGTCGGCGATCTCGGTGGTGCTCCGGCGAGGGCGCGGCAGGGCACGGCGGCTCAGTCTTCTGTCCAGTGAGGGGAGAGAGAGAGAAGAGAGAGAGAAATTGTAGAGAGAGAAAGAGTGACGTGTAGAGAGAGAGTGTCAGAACATTGGACTGTGTGTAATATTTTAATATTATTTATAGTGTAGTAGTGAGTGGCAGTGCAGGTAAATAACTGTAGATCTAGGTGCATTAGTATAGTGGCAGTGTTGGTAAATAAAACTAGATCTGGGGCTAGGAAATAATCTTTGCTAACAGAATTCCAAATTCAAAATCAAACAGTTTTCCAAAACCAAAATATTCCTTCCAATATATTCCAACAGATTTCAAAACAGCTTTAAAATAGAATCTAGAAAATAACATTCCCTCCAATAGATTACAAAACAGGTTTTTAATTCAGAAATCATGATTAGGAATTTAGGTTGAAATTGGCTTCAACTCAGCTTAGTAAAATTGTGGCCTTCCAATGAATGAGAGCCGTAGGTTTTGAGAGAGGTGGCTTAAACAGTTGGGCCTCAACAATTGGGTTTGGAAAAATGGACATGGATTGTTGCTGATCTTGGGTTGCTGAGCCGGCCGACCTTAATTGGCTATTAAACTATTTTGGGTGCTGACAGCAACTAATCAATGGCCGAGCCTAAATATCCATGGCCTGCTACACTTGATGGTTATAAAATAAATGGAACTTTGGAGAAGGGTCAAAGGCTGCAATGAATATTAATCAAAAGTATAGATATCTAATAGAAGTTCCTATTTAGGAAAAACCAATTATATGTTATTTTAAATATTCTAAGAAAAACAATATATGGAAAAATGGATAGATAAATACTCGTAAAGATTTTAATAAAGCCAAAATATATTATGAAAATTATTCCAAGCAATATTATAATATTCTGAAACTCAAATTCTGGAAAAACGGACTTACAATCTTGCCTTAGGATCAGTTTTAGGACCGACGCCTTGCCTATTTTGTGTCTTTAGACCATCCCGTGCTCGCAACATCAATGCTAACTCAACAACGTTAACCTATCAAGTCGTGCTTGCCTTACGGCTTAAAATCAGAGACGCAACTACGCGATAAGACTCCATTCCTGTGTGACCGTGCTACAAACCCTTGTTGAGGCCGTACCTCGTAACTCAATGAGACTCAATCATATCGCCGCCTCGCGGCCCTTTGCTACTAAATCATCATCCGACCCAATCAAGACTTGTGGATTAAGTGTCACTCGACCGACTTTGCCTTGCGGCAATTCCTGACTTAAACTCAAGACACTCACATCCAAACTATACAACTTATATGCCGACAACATAAGACTCGACACCACATCTTGTGTCAAAGCACGTTGCCTACGTTGTAGCCATTCTTAGGCCCAAGCACTTGTGTTCCAACCATACACACATTCAACTAGACTAAATCCAAAGGCACGCACGCGGATTGCCGCTCGTGCCGACCCATCTATATGAATTGGTCACTAACTGTCACTCCCACTTTTCACAAATGGGTGTAAAATGGTCATTTTTGCAATTTTGGGAATTTTAGAAATTTTTATTTAATTTTATTGTTATTTGGGAATTTTTAGAGTCGGGTTCGAATTTTAGCTCATTCCGACTTGTATCGGGGACCCGGGGTAGCTTAAACACTGATCGGGACCCAAACTTAAGTTAGATATGGCCCATAAAATCCCACAAATTAGTCTGGTACCTTTAGATAATTTTCCCGTGACTTAATCGGTCAATTTGCAGATTTTAACTTGGTTTTTCCGACCCCGAAAAATTGTTTAAGTCAATTTTGACCTAGAGGAGGCTTGGAGGGCATTTCAGACATTTGCCAAATACCCCAAGCCCCCCTACATGGTCGGGCACCTATGGAGGTCCATCCCCACTTCATTTACTTCTTCTCCAGTCAAGTTCTTCCCTAATTTTGAGTTTTCTCCAAAACCTAGACCTAGAAATTGAGATTTGATCTCTCAAACTTCTATTTTTTCCCAAATTTCTTCCATAGATCCTCTCTACACCATCAAGGGAGGGTGCTACCTAAGTTTGGGAGAAAAGTGCAAGGTGGAAGTGTCCATTCTTCAAGAATCTTCGTATCGGAGAGAGTTTCATTAGGATTTACTCCTAATTGGTAATTACTTATTCTCTAAATCTATTTCGCATGAATTTTATTGATTATGGAACCCATAGGAACTACACCATGGTTGTGTCCCTTTATGAAGAGATTAGGGCCTATGGAAGACTCCTAGGAGAACTAGGATTAGTGTTTGTGTCCTTGTGTTGTGTGTCTATATATATATATATATATATATATATATATATATATATATATATATATATATATGAATCCATGTGTGTGTGTATATATATGTATCTATATATATACATGTGAGTGTGTCTATGTATATGTGTATATGTATCTATTTATATATGAGTGTGTCCATATATATTTATTTATATGTGTGTTTGTGTCCATATATATATATATATATATACATATGTGTGTGAGTGTGTGTGTCTATATGTAGGTATCCATGTGTGAGTGTCTATATATATATATATATATATATATATATATATATATATATATATATATATATATATATATATATATATATATATATATATATATATATATATATATATATATATAGATGTGTATGTGTGTATGTGTGCCTATATACATATATATATAGATATGTGTGTGTGTGAGTGAGATATATATAGAGTGAGTTAGAGGAGAGAATGAAAGGAAGAGAGGAAGGAATGAGAGGGTGAGAGAGGGAATAGAAAGGAAGAAATAGCAACAGCAGCAGCTTGTGGGGGGGGAATGTGAGCTGCTGCCCCCCCCCCCCCCCCCCACAAACTCAACAGCAGCAACAACAGTAATACCAGCAGCAGTAGCAGCAAGTATAGCAGCAGCAGCAGCTCACATTAGCAGCAGCAATAGCAGTAGCACCAAACAGCCCCCCCCCCCAATTATCCCCCTTTAGCCCCATTTAATCCCCACTTATATACAGATATATATACATATATATACCCACTAATATACCTATATATATCCACATATATACTCCCAAATATATCCCCCTAAATTGCCTCTCAACTAGTCCTAAGCGAGTAGTATTAGAATGGGATTTTGAGGAGTGTGAGTGAGTCGAAATTTAGTGAAAGGGTGATTTTGAGTTTCGAGTGTCAGAACGCGTCCAAATTTGAATGAGACTTAGTTAATGTAAATTAGATTTTGTGGGTAGGCTCCTAGGTTAAAATCGGGGTTTCGTGGGGGATTAGGAGGATGGTATCACACGATATCATTGAGTATCTCGCGATATTCAAGATAATCGGTAAATCGACAACATGGACCGTAAGATGGACTGGATGTCCACTTTACCTAGGAAGCTTGGTAGGTAATGATAGTGTAGGCTAGTATCCTACTACCCTAGGAAGCCGGGAGTGAAACTCCTAAGGTAAAGCTATTTGGTCTTAGTACTAGAGTAGAAGGGTAAATGGATAAGTAGGGATAATACCCAATTCTCAACATTTGAGTTTAGTACTTTAAGATATAGCTAAAATTTGGTTATTATGGTTGGTAATGGTTAGAAATAGTGGACTTCGACTAGTTTTGACCTTGGTTGACCACGGTTGACTATTTTGACCAAAAGTCAACCGAAAGTCAACCGAAGCCTAAAATTGAGTAGAACTTGACCAAACTTGACCAGTTGACCCAAAGTCAACTATTAGTCAACATTAGTCAAGTTTGACCTAAAGTTGACCTAGGGTTGACCAGAGTTGACCAGTTGACTAAAAGTCAACTGTTGACTTAAATTGACCTAGTTTAATTTCGTTTGACTTGTATTGACCCAGTTTGACCTAGTTAGGCCTAATATGACTTAGATTGACCCTGTACAATCTAGTTTGACCTTGTTTGACCTAGATTGACTTAGTTTGACGTGTCTTGACCTAGTTTGACTCAGTAAGTCTTAATTTCACTTCCAAACCATTATATTGATACAGTATTCCATCTATAGGTCCTCGAGGCACTGTTCTTGGACTCAGTTGATCTATCCATCACATTACAGGCGAGTACATTCTCTGATAACTTTTCCAATTTATGATGATTGTTATAATTCATATAATTAGTGTAGATATGCTTGTTCTCGACACATTGGTCACACGGATTAGTATTCATGGATCCCGACATGAGATGTTATTTCTCGTTATCTCGGTATATCTTGTGCAAGCCCCCTTGTAGTTCTTGTGCAGCATATGGACACCGATTCTCGAGAAGACTTGCTCCCTTCTCGCAGAATCCCGTGTCGTGACGTGTCTTGTTTGGATCCACTCTACCAGTCGGGGACGGGGAGTATTAGTGTAGATGTGTGGTCATTATCCATCTTGTTATTCTTGTAGATCTTGTGAGTGTTAATCATACACTCCATGTATGATTAACCAGGCCAGTAGACCTTGTGCGGACCCAAGCCGGCCACATGTTGAAACTAGTACTCACTCACTTAGATAGATGAATCTTGATTCTTGTACATGCCATGATCAGTTTTACTTGCCTTGTTCTAGATCTAGATTTACAGCTTACCTTGCCATGATACTCACATGTACATTCCATGATTTTTTGTATATACTCTCTATTTACAGTCTTATAGCTTTTGTCATATCTTGCAAATTGTTGTTAGTTGATTGTACTCGTTCCATCCTGACTGGATATGTTGACAAAATATTACAGATGCTGATGAGGAGGATTACAGTACCTACTACGGTCCGGATGACGTAGTAGGCTTAGACTTGGAGACCTTGGTTCAGCATGGCTTAGCTCTGCCTGACGAGCCTCTAGCTTAGTTTAGTTAGAGTAGATATTTGGACTGGACCTTGTCTCCAGCTTGCTACTTATGTTATGATATATTATATTTTGGATTGTATAACCATATTACTCTGTGACTCTTTCTCTCTGTTGAGCTGGATTTTGCACTTGTGATTATATCTATCTAGTTTTCGTGCCATGATTCTTCCTTCTAGATTGTGATTGAGTTTATCATTATTTCATATTATATTCCTTCGTGCGGAGATGACAGGTTATTATATACTGTTTGTTAGCTAGCAGACCTACAGCGTTCTACGCCGTTTTTACGGTGTAGGCTGGGCGTTGTTACGCACTTGTGCCCCTACCTAGGGTGCGGGTCGTGACACATTTTTAGTGGTGGCCCATGAAGGTCGAAAGTCGTAATTAGTGCGATATCGTAGTGGCGCTCGACTTAGAGTGTTGTTAAGAGCCTGTGGTACGTATCTAGGATAGGCTATAGGCTAAGTTACTCAATAACAAAATAGAAAAACTTCTACTTGCTGATCTTTTAACTGTCCTTTTGATATTGATTTTTGCATTCTAATTGTCCTCCTTGATATAATATTTCATGTGCCATATTGATTTCCTTCTTTTATTCTACCTTCAGGATGGTGCAGACCAGGTCCCAGCATCCTAAGTCCGCAGACGTGGAGAGGTCTACTATGACTCGCGGACCTAATCCAGACACCCCTGTTACAGTCGGGGTGTCGGCCGCAGCTCTTGGGGACGCTCCTCCGCCAGTTTCGAGGGCTGACCCCGGGGTTGCTACGACTATTCCGGCCGCAGTACCAGTGGTTGATATGGGCGCTCTTCCTCCTCCTGCACAGCGGATTCCTTCGCCAGTTGCAGATGTACTTCCACCTCCACCTTCTCTGCCTACAAATATAGGGTCTTCAGGTGCAGTCAGAGCTGATAGACAGAGTCAGAGCAGCTCAGTTTGAGGATGAGGCTCTGAGGGTCATCAGAGAGCAGGTCCGGACAGGACTGTTGGATGAGTTCTCTATAGCGGGAGATGGGTCGTTGAGGTATGGTACCAGATTGTACGTGCCGAGCGGAGGACTTCGGGAGGAGGTTCTTCAGGAGGCACATCGTTCTCAGTACTCTATGCATCCTGGAGCCAACAAGATGTATTTGAGACCCCTCGACGACCCACGGTCGCGAGCATTCTTTCTATGTTACCATATCATTTCATTCAACTCATGAATGCCTGTTTGATAGTCCTTTCTCCAAAACTCATTTGAATCAGTTGTGGTCCTTGCCTTAACACTAAGTCTGTGCATCATGCTTTTAACTGACTTTAACTCTATGCGACGCTATCGCCCAACTCATGCTCTATACGACTAACTTTGAAACCGTAGGACTTCATAGCTATACTCAGCCGTAGAACTCATAGGACCGTGCTTGGAATGTCTTAGGTCGACCACCATCACTTTGTCTAACTTAATCAAGCCTACAACTTAACCCAAGGGACGAGCAAAGGCTATGTCAAGCCTTGTATCGTAGAAGCGTGCATGCTTTATCGAGCATTTATGCGGGCGACGCCTATGACTTAGGCTAATTCACAGTTTTGTGTCGAAGACCAACTTTTCTTCTTCCAAGCCACGGGACGAAGGATCGAGTGTCATTTTCAGAGCACGCCATGCACCAACTCTAAGCCAACCGTTGGACCTTTCCATATTCTAACTCTGTTCGACCCGTCGGGATTATTCTCTTTAGCTATGTGGATTCGTCTCTTTTATTATCAAGCCTACTTGTGCGAGTTAAAAACATGCGATTTATTATGTGAAGGATAAAATGAGGCAAGTTCACCGAAACTACCCCACCTGAGTGAGCAGTCGCCTTGACCGAGCGATGTCTCCGAGTAGCCGTTGCAAGGCTAAGTCCGAACGCCGTCGACGTTTCGATTTCTTCGATTGACTGAGCGGGATGGGACACTACAAAAGGAATGGCTAAGTCCGAGAGATTGTTATGCAACCAAGTTATGGAATCGAGCCGCTTCAGCTCGGCAAAACGACAAGGCGTATCGACTTAAGGTGGGCGGGTTCTTGACTCTCTCTCCCTATTCCTTTACGTCTATAAAATATATCATTGTATGCGTAAGATGTTATCGAGTTAGCGAGCATCGCTCGGGCGAGTAAAGGTCTTAGTGTGGGTCGAACATTAAGATAGAACATTGAACAATTGAATAAGCGACGTGCATCAAGTGTACGGGTCGCGGTAGGGCGGTGATGGTAGAACATTGAAAGGCAATATCGAGATGTGCATCACGCACACGACTTCGAGAACATTGAACACTAGGTCTAGAATATTGATTATGGCGTTAAGCGTGCCTTCGTGCACGAAATCTACGAAATGACTAAGTAACGATGGAACGAGGTTATGTGAATAACTTATGAATGGAACACGTTGAATATAAGTATGAGAAGTCTAAGCCGTTGGACGTCGTGCATCAATACGGATGTGTTGGGGCATAATATCGTCGGAACTTGAAATAGAGATTGGGGATTATGTTTATGGAACACGAGATTGGTGGGAAATGTTATGACTTGTATGCTATGGTACGTATTGCATGGTCAATGGACTCGGATGGCCCGTGCACGGGTGCGGCTTCCCTCGGACGGTTACGACCGGGGCACCGGGACCGTTCGACCTAGGAGGGAATTATGTATGGTATTTATGGTGCACATCATTCGGGCGGTTTACGACCGGACAGTGTTGTGATAAGTTATGATATCAGTAAGTTTGGGATTCTTCGGATATTGGGCTAGCAACCCGTATCGAAGCAATCATAGGCTTACATATAAGAGATGCCAAGTCCATTACGGTGCGAAATACCGTGACCTTCATATATATAGGGCCGTGGGCTGAGATTAGAGTTGGGTGCAGGCGCAGGGCCTGCTACCCTTATGCATATGGCTAAGTTTATGGTTGGTTGTATGAATTGAATGATTTCTTATGTAAAGTTCTAACCATTGCAGGCTAACGACAAAACGGAACAGAGATGAGCACGAAACACTATGTTATGTTCATATTATGGCTAACTGTATCTGCTGTAGGAACACGGTATTGGACACAGTTATGATAAGTCGTTATTCGTAAATACTGCCATAAAACTGATCCTAAGGCTAAATAGAAAGACCACCAAATAATGTTGCATGTTCACTGTAGAAGCATGAAAAAATACAAATAAATTCTTATGCGGCCCAAAAATCAACCCCATGCGGCTCATAGCTGAAGGAGCCTTCAGGCGGCTCAAAAGGCCCGAGAGCTTCATGCGGCTCCAAAAAGATGAAGGGGAAGCCACGTGGCCTCATGTGGCTCAAAACAGGCCTTTATAGCGGGCCATAAATGCTCTGAGCTGCTGGCTCATTAATTACCCTGACACAGCGGCAGCCCTGACACAACGGATTGACAGCTCTGACATAAAGGGGAAATGATGACTCTTGACGTGCTCCTAGAGAGACGAGGAAAGTCTTTACAGCCAGCACGATCCACCCATTTTCAAAGCTCTTTATGCGGCTCAGTTGTAAGGACTTCCATGCGGCTCAGTTGTAAGGACGCCCATGCGGCTCAGTTGTAAGGGTCTTCATGCGGCCCAGTTGTAAGGACGTCCATGCGGCCCAATTGTAAGGACGTCCATGCGGCTAAGATTAAAGGACTTCCATGCGGCTCAGATTAAAGGACTTCCATGCGGCTCAGTTGTAAGGACGCCCATGCGACTCAGTTATAAGGGTCTTCATGTGGCCCACTTGTAAGGACGTCCATGCGGCCAAATTGTAAGGACGTCCATGCGGCTCAGATTAAAGGACTTTCATGCGGCTCAGATTAAAGGACTTCCATGCGATTCAGATGAGGCCACCCTTATGCGGCTCTGACATGAGGCCACGCTCATGCGGCTCAACTATGACAGTCCTCCATGCGGCTCGCAGCAGTTGGGACACGTGGCAGGCGTTGATCAAATCCTAACAATTCAAATTTATGGCAATCGACATAACAGGCAGTTGGGACATGTGGCAGGAGATTGACCAAGATTTATTCACTCGGATATGCTGATATCAACAAATCATCACCATGCAGATTTTTTGTAATCAACATTAACTGCCAAGATCGATTTCCAACAAACCATGCAGATTTGGTGCAATCAAACATTAACTGCCCAGATTTGTTATAATCAACATTGACGGCCCCAGATTAATTTCTAATAAACAAGATCAAGGCTAATTGTAATCAAATCCCTAACCGTCTACTTTTTAAGGAGCAATTACTGCACACCCTACTTATCACAAAGCCCTATAAATTGCAAGGTACCATTCCCTTGCAAAGGACTGGAGAGAGGAGCAGTCGCACAGAGCCCAAGCAGAGAGACTGTTTGCCATTGATTGTAAAAAAATAGAACAATTATCGGAGGACTGAACTTAGACTCACAATACAAACTCGCTTGTTCAAAGAAAGCCTAGGGATGAAAACCTAGGTACAGCAATCTAAGTACAATTGTTTATTTTAGATTCTGGGGGGTGACGATAGAGGCTCGAAAAAGCGACGGCAGCTCCGACTTACTCCTTGGACGATCGGGTGCAACCTTGGCTCTGAAGAAGAATTGCTTGGCGTTGATGAAGAAATGCTCTCCTTTTAATCTCTTCCTGACTCTCTGGATCCGAGGGGGGTGTGCTCTCTCTCTCTCTCTCGGCTCTCTGCTCTCTTCTCCTCTCTCTTTTTTGTCCCTTTTTTTGCAAAGGAATGGCACCTTGCTATTTATAAGAGTGGGGGACATCATTAGGGTTTGCAATGATTACCCATTCTCAAAAGTCGACGGTTAATGATCAATGAATCTGGGCCGTTCATAATAGATTTGAGCAATTAATGTGATTATATCAAATCTCTGTGGGCAATTAATGATGATTGCCATAAATCCTCATGATTTGTTATGAAGCCTGGATCTTTTGCCGCGTGTTCAATTTGATTGATTGCAAATGATCTAATTTGATCCCAATATTTTATTGGGATTTGTTGATGGATTTCGGTCGATTTGATGCCACGTGTCCCATTATCATGCCACGTGTCTTAACCGTGAGCCACTTAGAAAATCTGAGCCGCATGAGGACTGCTCCCCATTGAGCCGCATAAGGCTGGCCACGTGTCAAGGCTTCTTGGGAGTAGCCCCTGAACATTTGAACCGCATAGTGGTGATCTGAGCCGCATGAGCGTAGGTGACCGCATGATGGGTGCTTTCTTCGTGAGCCGCATGGAGATAGTCCTCGTGAGACGCATGGAGATAGTCCTCGTGAGCCGCATGGAGATAGCCTCTGCTTGAGCCGTATGGGGTAGTTCTGCCTGAGCCGCATGGGTGGCCTCTGTCTGAGCCGCATGCGACTGTCCATGTGTCAAGGCCGCATAAAGGTCTTTTGGGGTTTGAAGGATTGTGTCAGAGATATCCTTCGTTTCCCTAGGAGTCTGCCATTATGACAGAGTCATTATTGCATCTTTCTGTCATTGGTCAGAGCTGTCAGCCGTCAAGGCATTAAATGCAGTAGAAGACAAAGGGAAGAGCTATTGAGGGCCACGTGGCTCCTTTCTGAGCCGCATGAAACTATTCGAGCCGCATGGGTCCCTGAGCCGCATGAGCTCTTTGAGCCGCATGGGGATCCTTGGCCGCATGGATCTTTCTTTATTCTTTTCTATGCTTCTATAAGACCCCCTTCAAAGATTTCAATTTGCAAAATTGAAATACTTTGAATAAGAAGCATGGCTATGTATAAACTCTTGTGGCCGCATATGATTTTCTGGCCGCATGGATGTCCCAGCCGCATAGCCTCCTCAGCCGCATTGGTCAATCAGCCGCATGGACCCTTTGGCCGCAGAGGCTGTCTGGCCGCATGAGCTCCTTGCCACGTCATCCTGCCGCGTATGCAAATCTTTTGCATTAATTGCTGTTGATTTGCCGTCAATTTTTAAGGCCGCTTTTTGGGACAGGATCCCAAGAGTTTGGCCTTTATTTTGGTCGGCTCGTCTCGAGAACCGAAGGGTCGGTTACTGTACGTGGATCAAGGTGCCTCTCTCTTGCCTATAAAATATAAACGTGCTCAGTCGAAGAGACTTCTTCACTCTCTCCTTCATCTTCGGAATCGACACCAGGAAGCATATCCTCGAACTCCAGAGAAATCTGACCTTTCTGGAGTCTGAGCTCGAAGCCGCCCGTGCCGAAAAGGGACTTATTATACAGGAAGCTGACAGGCTTAGTCGAGCTTCTGCCAATCTGGAGCTCGCCCTGAAGAAGATGGAAGATGTTTGGCAGGCACATATGTATTTTGATGATGCGGAGCGGTTGTCCCAGGAAGCGGAGCGCCGAGCTAAGCAGCGGATTGAACGGGAGACCGCCTTGGTGAAGAACCGTCTTCTGGAATTATGTAATGCCGAACCATAGTCGGCCTTTTCTTCTTTTGTTATGTTCTTTTTGAGAGGGACATGGTACCAGAACATGTAATGCTTTTTGGCTTCCAAACAAAAGAGTATACTTTATTCCACCCTTTATTTGTACTGCCTGTTGTGCTTGTGGTGTTGTTGTGGCGTTTGCCCCGAATGGGGGACTTATTTGTGGACCTGTTACCCTTGGCATACCTTGGTTTTAGGTACGGATAACAAGTTTGATTGGGGATACCTAGAATAATTCCACGGCAAGGTGACCATGGACGTTCTTGGTATCAGGAGAAAGAATGCCATGGAGCAGCTAGGCTCCCAGGGCATGATGAGAAATGACGGGCCTGTACTAAGAGACTTAGCAAAGGACATTTGTGGGCCTATTATCCTTGGCGTACCCTGGCTTAGGATACGAATAATAGGATGGAGGGGAACCAACATACTTACTCAGAGGTAATGAGGACATGGCAAGCATGAGGGTTTTACCGCGGAGTCTTCCTACTCAGAGGTAATGAGGACATGGCAGGAGTGGACTCAACGGAGGATATTTGTGGTCAACAGAGGACATTTGTGGGCCTATTATCCTT
This sequence comes from Iris pallida, assembly GCA_029216955.1. Lineage (NCBI taxonomy): Eukaryota > Viridiplantae > Streptophyta > Magnoliopsida > Asparagales > Iridaceae > Iris > Iris pallida. The sequence goes on along the minus strand of JANAVB010038615.1, from coordinate 9,246,635 downwards.
GGCGTATCCTAGCTTAGGATACAGATAATAGGATGAAAGGGAACCAACATACTTACTCAGAGGTAATGAGGACATGGCAAACATGAGGGTTTTTACCGCGGAGTCTTCCTACTCAGAGGTAATGAGGACATGGCAGGAGTGGACTCAATGGAGGATATTTGTGGACCTATTATCCTTGGCATACCCTAGCTTAGGATACAGATAATAGGATGAAAGGGAACCAACATACTTACTCAGAGGTAATGAGGACATGGCAAGCATGAGGGTTTTACCGCGGAGTCTTCCTACTCAGAGGTAATGAGGATATGGCAGGAGTAGACTCAATGGAGGATATTTGTGGTCAACAGAGGACATTTGTGGGCCTATTATCCTTGGCGTATCCTAGCTTAGGATACAGATAATAGGATGAAAGGGAACCAACATACTTACTCAGAGGTAATGAGGACATGGCAAGTATGAGGGTTTTTACCGCGGAGTCTTCCTACTCAGAGGTAATGAGGACATGGCAGGAGTGGACTCAATAGAGGATATTTGTGGACCTATTATCCTTGGCGTACCCTGACTTAGGATACAGATAATAGGATGAAAGGGAACCAACATACTTACTCAGAGGTAATGAGGACATGGCAAGCATGAAGGTTTTATCGCGGAGTCTTCCTACTCAGAGGTAATGAGGACATGGCAAGAGTGGACTCAACGGAGGATATTTATGGACCTATTATCCTTGGCGTACCCTGGTTTTTTTTGGTACAGATAATAAGTCGAGGGAGGACCCACATATTTACTCAGAGGTAATGAGGACATGGCAAATATGAGGGTTTCTTCGATGGAGCCTTCCCACTCAGAGGTAATAAGGACATGGCAGGAATGGGCTCCATGAAGGGGTACATACGACGACTCAAAGGTAATGAGCACATGGAAGTTCTATGTAGATGGATGATTTGTTTTTAGCAGAAGTGAAACGACTCAGAGGTAATGAGGACATGGTCGTTTTGGAAATTTTGTGGATCCGTTACCCTTTTTGTGTACTGAGAGTGCGGGTAGTGGATCATGAGGGAGGATCTCTTTCAGGAAGAAAGTTCAGAGGTATGGTCATACATGACTTACTATCTGAAAGAGTGACCGGAATGTGAGTTCAGAGGCACCTGCAGGTACATAACTCGATAATTTGGGAGATTATGAGTTTAGCGGTATGGGAGGGTACATGACTCAATAATCTGGAAATTTGTGGATATGAGTTCAGCGGTATCAACGGGTACATGACTCAATAATCTGGAATTTGGAATATAAGTTCAGAGGTACCGGCGAGTACATAACTCAATAGTCTGGAATTTTGGGAATGTGAGTTCAGCGGCACCAGCGGGTACATGACTCGATAATCTGGAATTGTGAGGATGGGTTCAGCAGTACCAGAGGGTACATGACTCGATAATTCAGAATTGGGAGGATGAGTTCAGCGGTACCAGCGGGTACATGACTCAGTAATCTAGAAAATATCGTTTAGACATAATACTTCTTCAGGAACTTGCCATTGACGGGCAGCATGAGCAAGTCTCCATTTTGTTTTGCGAGGCGGTAAGCACCGTTGGAGAATACGGCCTCAATGATAAATGGACCTTCCTATTTTGGCTGGAATTTGCCGGCGGTTTTGTGAGTCATGACCATCGGCCTCCGAACTGCCAAAACGAGATCGCCCACTTGGAATGTTCTGATTTTAACCTTCTTGTTGAAGGCTCCGGAGATGCGTGCTTGGTGTAGTTCGATCCGTTGCTGAGCCAGGAGGCACTTTTCATCTAAGGCCTCCAACTCTTGTAGTCGGCGACGGTAGTTATCATCCGTCGTCAATTGGTAAGTAAGGGCGACGCGGAGTAAGGGTATTTGAGTCTCCAATGGGAGAACTGCTTCAGTCCCGTACACCAGGGAGAATGGTGTGTTCCCTGTGGCTGTTCGAACAGTAGTACGGTACGCCCACAAGCATTCACCAAGCTTCTCGTTCTAGTCGCGTTTGTTGGATGATACGAACTTCTTGAGAAGTTTGATGATTATTTTGTTGAATGCTTCTGCCAACCCATTCGCTGCTGGATTGTATGGCGTCGAAGCAATATTCTGGATGCGGTGCTTGTCGCAGAACCGATAAAAGGCGTGGCTTGCGAACTGCGGACCATTATCGTGGATGATCCTTCGGGGCAGTCCAAAGCGATAGATGACGTGATGCTTGAGGAAGCTGATCACGTTTGAAGTCTTTACTTCTGCAAGCGGAACAGCTTCCGCCCATTTGGAGAAGTAATCTGTAATGGCGAGTATGAAGCGGTGTCCTCGGGAAGAAGGTGGAGCGATCGGACCGATGATGTCCATTCCCCATGCCTCGAATGGCCAGGACGCCACCGTCGGATGTAGAAATTCGGATGGTTGGTGGATGAAGTCCGCGTGGACTTGGCAGGCTTTGCACTTTCTTGCATAGTCTATCGCATCGGCTACCATCGTGGGCCAGTAGTAGCCCATTCGGCGAAGATGGTCTTGCAATTTTGGGCCAGGCTGATGGGCCCCGCAGACACCGTCATGAGCTTCGAGTACGGCTTCTTTGGCTTCTGCGTTTGACAGACATCGAAGCAATAACCCATCGTAGGATCGTCGACACAGCATTTTCGTCTCTGTATCGTAGAAGAATCTGAAAGAACGCCTTCTGATGGAAGTGGCTTCCTTTGGGTTCTCGGGCAGGATGTCGTAGACTACGAAGTCTATGAATGGTTGTCTCCAGTCTGGCGCTTCGTCGATCGTCTGAGCGGAATAACTCGCCACGAATTGAATGTTGTTCTTGGGACAGACCAGTTCGTGGCCTATCACATCAACCGAATGATGAGTATGGTTTGGCACTGCTAGGGAAGCGGCAAGACCTGCTAGGGCATCGGCTTCAATATTTTGGAGTCTGGGAACATGTTCGATGAAGAACCCCTCGAACGACGAGATGATGTTGTGTCACGCCCCAGAACCAGAATACTGGAGAGCGGGGGCGTACATAACCAGCTACGTATAACAGAATGGAATCCACGCCGCTATACGGTCACGGCTGTCTAGATATGTGAGGGTTTCACTGCAATCCATCAGTCTCTTAAGGTCATAAAATAGCCTATTGTCTCAATCTCAACCAACTAATAATAGTTACAAGATGTCAGACCACCAAATACACAATAGTAAGGCATCCCATACATTACATATTCGGAATGATCATGAAGTTAGTCGTTGCAAAATGTGAGGACTAAGCAAGAGTTCAGTTATACATGATCAACCCCCGGGGCTTGTCAATCATGTTACAGCCCGTAGGCAGACAATAAGTAAAAGTTGCAATCGAGCTAACACTTGCTCGTCGGCTAAACGCCTCAAAAGAATAATTTACAATATTACAGTGGGAGAACAAAAGAAACCCACTCGATGCCCTGGTTACGCCTGGTGATCACCATCGGACTGGAAAGCAGGAAGATCCTTTGGTGCTGCTCCGGTATCTGGCCATACAAAACCAGCTGGGTCAGACCTCAGAAAGAGAAAGTGCCACAAAGGAGGCTTCACTTAAGGACTAAAACCAACAAATCATTAGCATTCAACATGTAAGAAAATAATAAGTAACACAGATTGAGGTTTGTGCACTACCAATGCACTTGTCCCAATCAGAGAAAATAATTAAGTGAAGTATTATTGACATAAGACAGCTGGAGAATCATGTTAAATAAAATATAGCTGGACAATATATGAAGAAAAGACGAAGGTACTCTTCCGGAAGCCAGGTTATAATCCTTAAACCAAACAAGGACCGAGATTGTAACCCTTCGCCTGAACAGAATTTAGTCTCTGATAATTTATTGCTAAAGGTGACAATCATTAAGGTGAAAAATGAGAGAGTACAATGATAAAAGTGACAATTAAGAGTACAATACGCTAGAGTGACAATAGAGTACAATCATTATAGTAACAATCTGGAGTGACAATCATTCAATCAATCTGGTACAATCTTGCAATCAATCACTTCTAGACAATACTATACTGGACTAGACTCCATCCAATCAATCACGGCCAATCATTGCCTACGGCTTTCTATATTAACTAACTAGGGTTATCACAATCCTAGTTACTAGCAAGATGCAATGAGATGCTCCAAGTAGTCACAGGCCCTGCAGCTATCCAGGTTATCCAAGCGAACTTTATAGTGACAATTTAGAGAGTTCAATCATTAAAGTAACAATCAGAGAGAGAACAATGCACTAGGGTGACAATAGAGTTCAATCATTAAAGTGACAATGGAGAGTGCCCCACATAACAGTGGGCTGGAAATGTGCCCTACTCGTCGGCAGGCTACAAGTCCAAACATTTACGGTCGGAATAACGGGATCGCCTGTAACTGGGGAACATCTCTTCATGACTAGTGAATTATTCTAGTTATTAACCTTAGTTTACTTCAATATGTACCCCTGACCGTGGTACTCAGGGATCCATGCCCTAGACATGATGCAAGACACACTGGTTCATTTATCAATACATTCACAAGTCACCCACGGTATCCAGGTCAATATTACATTATCATGTCAATATAGCCGTCGCAACGGCGCTCAATAAACTATGCCATTCACTTATCTGGAGTGCACCACCATGGGTCACTATCAAGTTGCTCACAGAATTCAATACGTCAACCATGCTATGCTCATATTATGCTCATATCAATGTCGTGTCAAAAGGCGTAAGGATATAAACAGGAAATACCATGCACTAAAAGAAGATGAAATAAAACATAATACAAATAGGTGCCAAGACTAGACTGCGTTGGGCAGCCAGGGTCAGGTTGCGCCAGGAAGAGTCAGGCCAAGTCATGTTGCGCTAGGCACTAGACTGCGCAAGGCTAGGTTGCACATGCCTCAGGTTGTGCCTGAGTCAGACTGCGCTTGGAAGGGGAAAGCTGGACCGCGCTAGGCTGGGTTGCGCCAGGCTGGATTGCGCCAGGCTGGATTGCGCCAGCACTAGATTGCGCTGGGAGGGGGCAAGCTGGACCGTGCTAGGCTGGGTTGCGCCAGGCTGGATTGTGCCAGCACTGGATGGCGCCAGCACTGGATTACGCCAGCACTGGATTGCGCTGGGCTGGGCAGCGCCAGCGCTAAAGAGCGCTGGACTAGACCGGGTGAGTGGCGCCAGCGCTAAAGAGCGCTGGGCTAGCTGGATTGCGCTCGGGACAGGGGGTCTTCTTCCCCAAAGCTGAGAGCAATGGCCATGGAACTCAAATTTTCAAAAGACCATAACTAGGTCAAATCTCAATGAAAATCCACTTTGCAAAGGTCTAAGTTGTGTAAAATTAAATTCTCTTCCACATGGAATAATCAAAATATGAAAATGAACAAGTCTCATAGATCAAAACCACCAAAATCCGAAAATACTTCAATCCTAGATCTACAAAATTCCAAGCTCCAAATGGAGAAAACCCAAGTTCTAATATTGCTTAAAATGAGCTAATAAAGTTATTAGACAAATAAAATGTAGCCCTCAAGTGATAGCAAGATGCAACTTGCCTAGGTTGGTGGTGTGTTAATGGTGGAGAGGAAAGAGTAATGAGGAAGAATATGAAGAAAATAAATGAGGAGAAAGAGAGGGGAAATTGATATTTATGGTAGGGTGGTGGTGGTTCTCCATGTCAAATCCAAAATAAACCAAGCCAAGATAAACAATGGTGAACCAAGTCAAGGCCAATAGACTCTCTCTCTAGCAATTTAAACCAAATGAATCATGAAATAAACCGAGCCTCACTAATCCAAAAATAAACCAATGAACCATTAAAACCAATTGAACTATCAATGCCAATAAAACCAAGCCAATGCAAAATAAACCAAGATAACTAATCATGACTAAATAAAATATGGGTCCAAAACACGTATACGTACACTAAATACGTATCACAAATTTGGGACATTACATGTTGATTGTTATTTGGTGATATGGGATCATGTCTTCATGGCAAACTTCGTATGAACCCCGGATCTGATTGACGATTAACTGTGAATCGCCGAATGCTTCAAGATATTCTACCCCCAGCTCTCTCGCAAGTTGGAGGCCAATGACCAAAGCGTTGTACTCGGCCACATTGTTAGAGCAAGGTTCTGTGAGGGAGTAAGCGTGATTGATCACCAATCTGGAAGAAGAAACCAGCACCACCCTGACTCCGACGACGATGTTGCCCTTAGGTCCGGTTCTTGAGGTGCCGTCGAAGAATATTTGCCATATATCATCGTGAGAGGTTGCATGCGAGTCGGCGACCTCATCTGAAATTTCTTCATATATTCTGGACGACTCCGAGCCTGGGTGGGCTGCCAAAAAGTCTGCCAGGGCTTGACCTTTAACAGCCTTTTGTGGGACGAAGATCATATGGTAGGGGGACAGTAATATTGCCCATGTAGCGAGGCGAGAGCTGAGTGCTCCTGGTTTAGTCATGAGGACCCTGAGAGGGTTGACTCGTGAGATCACATGTATGGTTTTTCCCGTGACATAGTGTCGCGTCTTTTGAATGGCGAACACCAGGGCGAGGCATTCCTTCTCCAGGGCGGTATATCGGTGCTCTAGCCCGATCATCATTCGGCTGAGGTAGTATATGGCTTGTTCATGGCCTGCATCGTTGTTTTGTGCCAGTAGGGCATCGAGGGAATGTTCTATTGCTCGTATGTAGAGCAGAATGGTTTTCCAGCAACCGGAGCCACCAGGACTGGAGGGTTCAACAAATATTCTTTAATGCTGTCGAAGGCACGCTGACACTCTTCGTCCCATACGAATGAGACGCCCTTCTTCATGAGATGGGTGAATGGCTGACAACGCCCGGAGAGGTTGGAAATAAACCTCCTGATGTAAGCTAGCCTCCCTTGGAGGCCTATGAGTTTTCGGAGATTTCTCGGGGGACCCATCTCCATGATTGCCTTCGTCTTCTCAGGGTATACGTGGATACCCTGGGCGGTGATGATGAAGCCCAAGAACTTTTTGCTGGATACGTCCAAGAAAGATTTTGTAGGATTCATCTTCAGTTTGTGTGCTCGCATCAGGTCGAATACCGTCCTCAGATCCTGGAGATGGTCTCCCTTACAGCGACTCTTGACGGCAATGTCATCAATATAGCACTCCACGATTTTGCACAAGTGAACCCTGAAGATAATACTCATAGCTCTTTGATATGTGGTGCCAGCATTCTTTAAACTGAAAGGCATGACTGTATAGCAGTATGTGCCAATCGGTGTTCGGAATGACGTATGCTTTTCGTCGTCAGGGGACATCTTGATTTGGTTGTACCCCGAGAAACCATCCATAAATGACATGCGTTCGAAGTCGCATGTGTTGTCGATCATAATGTCTGTGATAGGGAAGGGAATTCATCTTTGGGACATGCCTCGTTTAGATTGCGGAAGTCGATGCAGATTCGAATCTTTTCGTTCTTCTTGAGGACCGGTACTATGTTAGCGACCCAGTCTGGATGTTGCTCCTCGCGTATGAAGCCACTGGCTATGAGTTTGTTGACTTCGGCTTCGATTGCATCCATGAAGCCTGGGCAGAAGTGTCGTTGTTGTTGCTTGACTGGCTTTGTATCTGGCCGAATGTTGAGTTTGTGAAGAGCAACATCGGGGTTTAACCCTGGCATGTCTTCATAGCTCCAGGCGAACCCATCAATATATTCTTTGACAAGTTCCAGTAGCGACTCTCGCTCTTCGTCTGTCAGGCTTTTACTGACGAAGATTGGTTTTGGAGAAGATTTGCTGCCGAGGTCGACCTGTATAACTTTATCTTCAGTAGGAGGTTCTCTCTGTTCGAACCGCTTCTCCCATTGTGCATCCAGCTGTTGGGCCTACGGCTCTAACTCAAGAATTTCAGGAATGTTTTCATCTTCTTCGTAAGCGTCGGCAAATACCATGTTGACTGACAGGACTTGCCAGAGCATGTCCCCGATGCTGACATCTGAATCGGAAGTGGATGATCCGGTTGAGTGTGAGTGCCAATCGCATTCCTCGTCTGAGCTTTCAGGGGTTGTCGCGAGTGTGACATAACCTAGTCCACATCTGGTTTTGTTGTAGTAATCTCGTGGTTTTCCAGCCGGGACTGGTGACTTTAAAGGTAGTCGTCGACCAGTGCCGTAGTTCAAGCCTGGCGTGGTCTCCAGATCATACCCCTGTTTTTATATGAGATATTTGGATTGGAGGCTATACAGATAAAGATGCAGTCTTCCGGTATCTGATTCGAGATCGACCTTCTCTATGGTGAAGGGCTGTGGGTCTCCTTTCGGCCGAAGATGATTGGATGGTCCCCTCCCTCGATTATGTGGTAAGCGTCTTCCACTGGAGTAAGCTGGTTTATGGTGTGAACATTTGTCACCTGTGTGTGTAGGTGAGTGCCTCATCTGCGGATGGAACATCAGTATGAGCGGCCACATACTTGGCTAGTTCCGGTTCTTCTTCGGCCACCCCCGGTATAAATAAAGACTGAGAGGATGACTTGGACAGCTTGATCGTCAGGGGTTCTGCTGGTGGAGCAGAACGTGGAGTCGTTGGCAAACTAGCGACCCCCAGTTTGGTACTCGATGCTGGGCGGTGAGTTGTTGGCTCTCTAGAAGCCCCCGACTTTGCATCGGGGTGACGATTCTTCTTGGGAAGACGTATCGTCATTGGTTTGTCGGAGGGATTGAGCTTCTCCGTTTGTGGCTGGCCGACTCTCGGTAGTCTGATTGTCAGTGGCTCCATTGTGGGTCTCGGTGCTTGACCGGACCTTGGCAGCCGGATTATCATTTGCCCTTCTTGTGCCGAGAGGCTGATTGTGTCCTTACGCAGAGCGGCCGTAAGGGGTGCGGACTAACCAGGTTTGCGAGCTTGAAGGTGGATCATCAGAGGTTCTTCTGATCCTGAGGCCATCTCAGTTCGAGCCTGTACATCTTCATCCAGGTGTCTCTTCGACTTCTCGTATAGGCAGGAGTCTGAGTAGTAGGATTCGACCCCTTTGAAGGGATCGATGTCGGCAAATTCTGTCTTCACAAAGCCGTATTTGTCGACATACTTGAAGCACTGGTGCAGCGTGGAAGGCATGATCATATAATCGTGTATCCAAGGGTACCCCAAAAGGATGTTGTAAGAAGTGTCCGCATCTATGACATAGCAGGTTACTTCCGACTGAAGATCGCCGATTTGGTATTTCAAGCGAATCTTTCCAATCGGGTAGCTCCTGCCTGAATTGAAACCGCTGATGGCGGTGCTTGTTGGCGTCAGGCAATGCATAGGAATGTGAAGATGATGTAGCAGACCCTTCGGGATGATGCTTATAGAAGAACCAGGATCAATGTGCATCCGATCTACCTTTACGTCCCCGATGTATCCGATGTAGTATAACGGGCGATCGTGCAGGTTGGTTTTGATGAGCATATCCTGCGAAGTGAATACAATGTTGGGCATCGCTCCCGTACAAGCGCTGTCTTGGAGATCTGCAGGCGGGCTCTCTCCCATGAGGTTGACTTGAGCCAGATAGGCGTCGGCATTCTGGAGTGCATCGCTCAAAGCCACGCGAACATCCTTTGAGAGACTCAGGAGCTCGTATAATGACAATTTGGCCGGTGTATTGGCCAATTGCGCCAAGATGTCGAAGTTGTAGGGCCTCTCCAGCCCCTGCAGTGCCTCTTTTCGGAGGGATTTGTCAAAGCGAGTCTCCTTTGGCCTAGGCTTGTCGGTCGTCGGAGGCTGAGAAGATCCTGGAGTGTCAGTGGTAGCTGGCTGATGATCTTCAGCCGAGTTATCAGCCGCAGGTTGGGATTGTGCCCCAGACCGAGTAACGACAGCTGTGACTTCTTCGACATCTATCGAGATTGTGCGGCAGGATCTGACTTTTTTACTCTTCTTCTTGCGGATGGAAGATGGTGTGGACTGAGTCACTTCAGATACCAAGTCTGGATGGACCCACATGACCTTCCCTCGTGATATGGTGAGGGGCACTAGACCGGCAGCCTGATCCCGAGGAGGTGGAAGATTAGCAATCTCCATTGTCGCCAGAGGGATGGGTATCACACCGTCTTGAGCCTCTGTTGGAGGAAAGCTGCCGAATTATACGGACACCATGTTGGCTGCCACGGTTACCTCTTCGAAATCGATGGCCAGAACGTTCGAATCGATGAGATGTTGGATGTACCGTTTCAGTTGGTAGCAGTCGTGTGTAGCATGGTGGACGTAGCGGTGGTAATGATAGTACTTTGGGCTCTCTATTTCTGCAGGCCGGGGTTCCCGTCTTGGTGGACGAAGCTGAATTCTGTCTTCTTGTATGAGCATGTCCAAGATGGGCTTGACGTGACCGTCTTCGAAGGAGTAAGTGATTTGCGGCCATTGTTTGTCCGCCGGTTTTGACTCAGGTTTCTGGGATGTGTCGGCCACCATAGCCTGCTTATCCTTGTTATTCCGAATGTTGGAGGGGCTACCCCCATTGTCGTTGTTGGTATTAGGACGCTTGCCCTTGTTCTCTCCCTCCGAGATGTGCAATCCCAGTTGGCGAGCCTTCTTCAATCGTTCTTCGGCGCTAGTGGCACTGATAATAAATGTCTTCCAATCCTTGAATTGACTTTCACCCATCCAGAGGCTGATTGTTGGAAGCAGTCTCTTTTGGCAAATTTCAATTGAGGAATCCGGATTACCGGACGGCAGCTTCATGGCGGTTTGGCGGAACCGTTCAATATAGTTCCTTGTCAGCTCTTTCTCTCCTTGAACGACGTCCATGAGGGTGGACATTGTGATGTCCTGTCCTACTTCGTAAAATCTCTCCAAGAACATGCGCTTGAAGCTGGCGAAGGAGTGGATGCAGTTGTCTGGCAGGTTACGGTACCAATCGAAGGCGACTCCTTCCAATGCCCCGATGAATAATCGTGTAAGGATGGCATCGTCATGGGGCAGATGGTCGGTGGTGACCTCGAAGTAAGTGATGTACCGACTTGCAGATGTCTTGCCATCATAAGGATTGATATTGAACGGCTTATATCTTGGTGGGAAGGGGACATCCCTCCATGCAGCAGGATATGGTTGTCGTATTCTGAGGTCTTGAGAGGTTTCTCGAGCGTGAAAAATGGCTCGGAGCTCCTGGACCTCTCTTCTTGCTTCCCTGGCCTCATCCGCGGTGGTGGGGGCCATTATTTCAGGAGGATTGTTGCCCGGGTTCGGCGCTGCTGAGTTCGAGTCCGTATTGACCGCGGGACTCGTGCTTGTTTGGCCCGGCATCCCTCCCTGGAGAGTTGGAAGGGCCGCTTTGATCTCGTCTACAGACTTGACCAAGGCATGCATTATAGCCTCCAGAGTGTCGATGCGTTGGCGATCACTGGAACCACCTTGGTCACTGTCCGTCATGAATACCGTCTTTATATGAGGAGAGATAGAAGGAACGGTGGAGGACGTGCCCTCCGAATCATACCCCCGTAGCGAGAAGTCATCGGGGTATGTGGAAATGTTCTCTTCTGGTTCGGACTCAGAAGGGATAGTACCCCCAGCTTCAGAGTTTGCTTCATCTTGGGAGTCGTGGACGTCCTCGGGGACGTCGGCCCTTGCTGTATCTGATGGGAGAGTTGTTTCCTCGGGCTCATCTCCTTGGAACATCGGATTATCGTGGATATTCTGAGGAGTGCTACCCCCAGTCCCAGCAACCCCCAGTAGTGTGGACGATGAATCTCCTACTGTAGCAGATTTCGTCTTTGAACGGGTACCTTAGAAAACTCTGGTGGTGGGCACCCGTTTAGACGATAGTCTCTTAGTCATAGTGGTTGAAATCTTCGGGCTGGGAACATTGGGCTTCTTCCCTCTCCCATCGGCGAGGATTTTCTGAGTAGAGTTGCAGGAGACGGCGGAAGGTGCCTCATCCTCTGAACATGGTTGTTGCAGTCTTTGAAAGACGGACTGCCGGTCTTCTCGTACCGTCGCATTATTGCAACAGCAGTTGACGATGACTTGGGTGCAGTGACGTCCGTGGGAGGACTCTTTGCACCCCGAGGCCCCTTCTTTTTCTTTGCGTTTGTGGAGGATGGCCTCACGCAAGTCAGATGGGTCCGGATCGACCATGTTTGCTCCCTGGATTTTGGGAGACTTTTGGGAACCTCTCTGTCCGTTTGCCACCGGGGGCTGGACTCGAGTGGTTCTGTACAACTTCCCATCAGAGGCCCGCATAACTGTATATGGGACGCTCTGATGGTCAGAGGTCGGATCAGCGGACCGAGCTTGCCAAGCTCGTGCTGCCCTAGACTTCTTCACTCTAGTGCATGAGGACACATAGTAGGAAGAGTCTAAGTGGTGCTGGAGAGAGTCAGACATGTCTTCTTGGGAGCACAAGAGATCAGGACCATATGAGAGGTGGTCGAAGACAGAGCCGCGTGGAGTTGGCGGCATGTGGCTGGAATCAATAATCTTCATGCGGCTGGCAGTCGTAGCCGCATGGGCTCTCTTCATACGGCTGGAAGTCCCAGCCATATAGGTATCTTCCCTGCAGCTGGTAATCCTGGCCGCATAAGTGTTTTGTATTTGGCTAGCAGTTTCGGCCGCATGGTCATCATTCATGCGGCTGGCAATCTTGGCCGCATGAGTCTTCGTTTTGCGGCTAGTGCCCTTGTTCGGATTCTTCTTGGAGCGCATAGAATTATTCTTTGCCCCTGTAAATCCAGTATCGTAGTGCTTTCCTCTGCCGGACTTGGGGACAGCAGAGTCCTTTATGGCTTGAAGTGGGGCCGCATGAGAGTTGCCTTCGCTGTCTTGGGTAGCAGAGAGTACTCCGTCCAGAGCTTGGGAAGGAGCAAATAACTTTGGCCTCCACTCCCTGCGAGCCTTCTTTGTGCAGGTTCGCTTCTGGACCGGGCCAGCGCTTCCTTCGGAGAGTATTTCTTCAAACGCCTGTTGGTCGAAGCGGACGACCATCTTCTGTTGCGTGGAGCCAAGTTTGGCTGCATCCGATTGCGTCACCAACTCCTCAGCCGTAGAGAAGTTTGTCCCCAGCAGAGTTGCCATCGTGTTTGCTATTGATTGTAAAAGAACAGAACAATTATCGGAGGACTGAACTTAGACTCACAATACAAACTCGCTTGTACAAAGAAAGCCTAGGGACGAAAATCTAGGTACAGCAATCTAAGTACAATTGTTTATTTTAGATTCTGGGGGGTGACAATAGAGGCTCGGAAAAGTGACGGCAGCTCTGCCTTACTCCTTGGACGATCGGGTGCAGCCTTAGCTCTGTAGAAGAATTGCTTGGCGTTGATGAAGAAATGCTCTCCTTTCAATCTCTCCCTGACTCTCTGGATCCGAGGAGGGTGTGCTCTCTCTCTCTCGGCTCTCTGCTCTCTTCTCCTCTCTCTTTTTTGTCCTTTTTTTGCAAAGGAATAGCTCCTTGCTATTTATAAGAGTAGGGGCATCATTAAGGTTTGCAATGATTACCCATTCTCAAAAGTCGGCGGTTAAGGATCAATGAATCTGGGCCGTTCATAATAGATTTGAGCAATTAATGTGATTGCATCAAATCTCTGTGGACAATTAATGATGATTGTCATAAATCCTCATGATTTGTTATGCCAAGCCCGGATCTTCTGCCGCGTGTTCAATTTGATTGATTGCAAATGATCTGATTTGATTCCAATATTTTATTGGAATTTGTTGATAGATTTCGGTCGATTTGATGTCACGTGTCCCATTATCATGCCACGTGTCTTAACCGAGAGCCACTTAGAAAATCTGAGCCGCATGAGGACTGCTCCCCATTGAGCCGCATAAGGCTGGCCACGTGTCAAGGCTGCTTGGGAGTGGCCCCTGAACATTTGAACCGCATAGTGGTAATCTGAGCCGCATGAGCGTAGGTGACCGCATGATGGGTGCTTTCTTCGTGAGCCGCATGGAGATAGTCCTCGTGAGCCATATGGAGATAGTCCTCGTGAGCCGCATGGAGATAGCCTCTGCTTGAGCTGCATGGGGTAGTTCTGCCTGAGCCGCATGGGTGGCCTCTGTCTGAGCCGCATGCGACTGTCCACGTGTCAAGGCCGCATAAAGGTCTTTTGGGGTTTGACGGATTGTGTCAGAGATATCCTTCATTTCCCTAGGAGTCTGCCATTATGACAGAGTCATTATTGCATCTTTCTGTCATTGGTCAGAGCTGTCAGCCATCAAGGCATTAAATGCAGTAGAAGACAAAGGAAAGAGCGGTTGAGGGCCACGTGGCTCCTCTCTGGGCCGCATGGAACTATTCGAGCCGCATAGACGCTTGAGCCGCATGGGTCCCTGAGCCGCATGAGCTCTCTGAGCCGCATGGGGATCCTTGGCCGCATAGATCTTTCTTTATTCTTTTTCATGCTTCTACAGAGACTAGCAACCCCCGCACACACAAAGAGCATTTCTTCCCCGGAGCCGAAGCTGCGTTCGATCGTCCAAGGAGTAAGGCAGAGTTGCCGTCACTCTCCCGAGCCTCTACCGTTACCTCCCAGAATAAAAAATAAACAATTGTACTTTAGATTGCTTTTCCAAGGTTTTGTGCCTAGGCTCTCTTTTGTACGAGCGAGTTTGTATTGTGAAGTAAAAGTCCAGTCCTCCCATAAAACTGTTCTGTTCTTTTATAATCAATGGCAAACACGATGGCGACTCTGCTGGGGATGAACTTCTCCACGGCTGAGGAGTTGGTGACGCAATCGGACGCAGCCAAACTTGGCTCCACGCAACAGATGCTAGTCGTCCGCTTCGACCAGCAGGCGTTTGAAGAAATGCTCTCCGACAGGAGCGCTGGCCCGGTCCAGAAGTGAGCCCGCACGAAGAAGGCCTGCAGTGAGTGGAGGCCCAAATCATTTGCTCCTCCCCAAGCTCTGGAAGAAATTCTCTCTGCAGTCCAAGACGGTGGAGAAGACTCCCATGCGGCCCCACTTCAGGCCGCAGAGGACCCTGCTGTTCTCAAGTCTGGCAGAGGAAAGCACTACGATGCTGGACTTGAGGAAGCAAATGGGGACTCTATGCGGTCCAGGAAGAAGCCGCATAAGGGTGCCAGCCGCATAAAGAAGGCTCATGCGGCCAACAATTCCAGCCGTATGAAGACTCATACGGCCACTAAATCCAGCCCAATGAATGCTGATGTGGCCAACGGATCCAGCCGCATGAATGCTGATGTGGCCAACAGATCCATCCGTATGAATGATGATGTGGCCAACGGATCCAGCCGCAAGAATGCTGATGTGGCCAACAGATTCAGCCGCATGAATGCCCATGCGACAGTCAAATTCAGCCGCATGAATTCCTATGCGGCCACAAATGCCAGCCGCATGAATGCTCCATACGGCTCGGGTTCAGTCTTTGACCGCCTCTCATGCGGTCCTGACTCCAGATGCTCCCAAGAAAATGTGCCAGATTCTATGCGGCACCATTCGGACTCTTCCTACTATGCACCCTCGGATGCTAGAGTGAAGAAGTCTAGGACAGCGCGGGCTCGGCAAGCTCAGTCAGCTGTCCCAACCTCTGACCATCCGAGCGCTCCGCTTACTGTTATGCGGGCCTCCGATGGAAAGTTGTACCGAACTGCTCGAGCCTAGCCCCCGACGGCAAACGGACAGAGTGGTTCCCGATAGTTTCCCAACAATCAGGCAGCAAACATGGTGCCAACACACTCAGATGCTCGGGATTCCTGGGCCCACAAAACGAGTGTAAAGGTTGCCCGAGACGCACCTGACTTGCGTGACGTGATCCTTCACAAACGCAAAGAAAGAGAAGAAGCTTCGGTGTGCAGAGAGTCCTTCCATGGACATCACTGCACCCAAGTCATTGTCAACTGCTGCTGCAACAACGCGGCAGTACAAGAAGACCGGCGGTCCGTCTTCCAACGACTGCAACACCCAAGCTCAGAAGACGAGGCGCTTCTCGTCGCCTCCTGTAATTCTGCTCTGAAGATCCCTGGCAGCGGGAGAGGGAAGAAAACATACATCTCCAGTCCAAAAATCTCAACCAGCATAACCAAGAAACTCTCTTCTAAGCGGTTGTCTACCACCGTTACAGGAGGAGTTTACCAAGGTACCCGCTCAAAGACGAAATCTACCACACTTGGAGATTCGTCGTCCACATCTCTGGGAAGCGCTGGAGCCAGGGGTAGCACTCCTCCACACATTCACGACAATCCGGTATTCCAAGAAGATAATCCAGGGAAAACGGTTCCCCCAACAGATGCAGCAGGTTCCGACGTCCCCGAGGACGTCTACAACTCTCAAGACGAGGCAAGCTCTGAAGCTGGGGGTACCACTCCTTCTGAGTCTGAACCAGAGGAGAACATTCCCACATACCCAGATGACTTCTCTGTACAAGGGTATGACTCAGAGAGCACGTCCTCCACCATTCCTTCCATCTCTCCTCATGTGAGGACGGTGTTCATGACGAACAACAACCAAGACGGTCCCAGTGATCGCCAACGCATCGACATTCTGGAGGCCATACTTCATACCTTGGTCAAGACCGTGGACGAGATCAAAGCGGCCCTACCGGCCCTGCAAGGAAGGATGCCTGGCCAAACAAGCTTGGGTCTTGCGGTCAATGCGGACTCAAACTCAACTGCACCAAACCCGGGTGATAATCCTCCTGAAATATCGGCTCCCACCACTGCAGATGAGGCCAGGAAGGCAAGAAGAGAGGTCCAGGAGCTCTAGGCCATGTTTCACGCTCGAAAAACCTCCCAGGACCTCAGAATACGACAACCGTATCCTGCTGCATGGAGAGATGTTCCCTTCCTACCAAAATATAAGCCATTCAACATCAATCCCTATGATGGAAAGACCTCTGCAAGCCGATACATTACTTACTTCGAGGTCACAACCGACCATCTGCCCCATGACGACGCCATCCTTATGCGGTTGTTCATCGGAGCATTGGAAGGGGTCGCCTTCGACTGGTACCGCAACTTGCCAGACAACTCCATCCATTCTTTTGCCGGCTTCAAACGTATGTTCCTAGAGAGGTTCTACGAAGTAGGACAAGACGTGACGATGCCCACCCTCATGGACGTTGTTCAAAGAGAAAAGGAGCTAACAAGGAACTACATTGAGCGGTTTCGCCAAACCACGATGAAATTGCCCTCTGGCAATCCAGATTCTTCTTTGATTGAAATCTGCCAAAAGAGGCTGCTTCCCACAATCAGCCTCTGGATGGGCGAGACTCAATTCAAGGACTGGAAGACGTTCATCATCAGTGCCACTAGCGCGAAAGACAAGTTGAAGAAAGCTCGCCAACTGGGACTGCACATCTCGGAGGGAGAGGACAAGGGTAAACATCCTAATGCCAACAACAACAACGGCGGTAATTTCTCCAACAACCGAGACAACAAGGACAAGCAGGCTATGGTGGCCGACACAGCCCAGAATCCTGAACCAAAGCCGGCAGAAAAGCAGTGGCCTCAGATGAACTACTCCTTCGAGGATGGCCATGTCAAGCCCATCTTGGACATGCTCATACAAGGAGATCGAATTCAGCTCCCTCCTCCAAGGCGTAAACCTCGTCCTGCAGAGATGGAGAGCCCCAAGTACTGCCACTACCATCGCTATGTCCACCATGCCATGCAAGACTGCATCCAACTGAAGCGATACATCCAGCATCTCATCGATTCTAAGGCCCTGGCCATTAATTTCGAAGAGGTGACCGTGGCAGCCAATATGGTGTCAGTACAATTCAGCTGCTTCCTTCCGACAAACACTCGAGATGGAGTAGTATCCATCCCCAGAGCAAAGATGGAGGTCGCTAACCTTCCACCTCCCCGAGACCAGGCTGCTGGTCTAGTGCCCCTTACCACATCACGAGGGAAGGTTATGTGGGTCCATCCGGACCTGGTACCTGAAGTGACTCAGTCCGTGCCACCCTCCACCAGCAAGAAGAAGAGTGAAAAAGTTAAATCATACCGCATAATCTCGGCAGAGGTCGAGGAAGCTACGGCTGTTGTTACCCGATCCGGTGCACAAACTCAACCTCCACCGGAGAACTCGGCTGAAGATCATCAGCCGACTACTGCTGATGCTCCAGGACCTTCTCAGCCTCCGACGACCGACAAGCCTAGGCCAAAGGAGACTCGCTTTGACAAACCACTCCGAAGAGAGACGCCTCATGGACTGGAGAGACCATACAACTTTGACATCTTGGCACAATTGGCCAACACACCGACCAAATTGTCGCTATACAAGCTCCTGAGACTCTCCAAAGATGTTCGTGTCGTACTGAGCGAGGCACTCCAGAATGCCGACGCATATCTGGCTCAGTCTAATCTCACTGGGGAGAGCTCGCCTACAGATCTCCACGACAGCGCTTGCACAGGTGCAATATCCAATATTGTCTTTACTCCGCAGGATATGCTTATCAAGACCAACCTGCACGATCGCCCTCTGTATTATACTGGATACGTTGGCGACATCAAGGTGGATCGGATGCATATTGATCCCGGTTCTTCCATAAGCATCATCCCGAAGAGCCTGCTGTACCATCTGTACATCCCAATGCATCGGCTGATGCCGACAAGCACTGCCATCAGCGGTTTCAATTCAGGCAGAAGCTATACGACCGGGAAGATTCTCCTGAAGTGCCAAATCGGTGACCTTCAGTCAGAAGTGACCTGTTATGTCATATATACGGACAATTCCTACAATATTCTCCGAGGGCGTCCTTGGATACACGATTATATGATCGTGCCTTCCATACTGCACCAGTGCTTCAAGTACGTCGATAAGCATGGCTTCGTGAGGACAGAATTTGCCGACACCTTGTCGAAGGAGATATTCAAGCTCAAACTGAGGCGGCAGCTGGATCGAAAGAACCTCTGACGATCCACCTCCAAGCCCGTAAACCTGGCAGAACTGTACCCCTTACAGCCACTCTGCGCAAGGATGCAATCAACCTCTCTGCACAGGAGGGGCAGATGATAATCCGACTACCAAGATCTGGTCAGGCACTAAGATCCACGACAGAGCCACTGACAATCAGGCTGCCTCTAGCTAGCCAGCAACAAATAGAGGAGCTCAATCCGTCTGTCAAGCCAATGATGATTCGTCTTTCCAGAATGAATCGACAGCCGAGCGCTAAGCCGGGGACTGCTAGCCAGCCAACAACTCCTCGTCCAGTACCAAGCACCAAACTGGGGGTCGCTAGTATGCCAACGACTCCACGTTCTTCGCTACCAGTGGAGCCCCTGATGATTAAGCTGCCCAAGTCATCCTCCCAGTCATCATTGACATAGGGGGTAGCCGAAGAAGAGTCAGATCTGGCCAAGTATGTGGCTGTTCACACTGACATTCCATCCGCAGATGATGTAATTCTACTGGAAAAGATACCTTACTTCATCAATAAAGGGCTATCTTTGAACTACCTCGAGCTTAATAAGCTTTGTACAATGTATGCCATGGAACACGTTATAGGCACCCACCTACACACACAGGTGACAAATGTCTACACCGCAAACCAACTTACTCCAGTAGAAGACGCTTACCGTATAGTAGAGGGAGAGGATCATCCAATCATCTTCGGCCGAAAGAATGATCCACAGCCCTTCAGGATAGAAGAAGTTGAGCTCGAACTCGATACCGGAAGCCTGCCCCTTTATCTGTATAGTTTCTGATCCAAGTATCTCATGCAAAAACAGGGGTATAATCTGGAAACTACGCCAGGCTTGAACTACGGCTCTGGACGGCGATTACCCTTACAATTGCCAGTTCCGGCTGGGAAACCATAGGATTACTACAACAAGACCAGATGTGGGCTAGGTTATATCACACCTGCAACGACTTCTGAAAGCTCAGATGAGGAATGCGACTGGCATTCACACTCAACCAGATCACCAACTTCTGATTCGGATGTCAGCATCGGGGACGTATTCAGGCAAGTCTTGTCTGTCAATATGGCATTCGTCGACGCCTATGAAGAAGATGAAGACATTCCTGAACTTCTTGAGTTAGAGTCGTGGACCCAACAGCTAGATGCACAATGGGAAAAGTGGTTCAAACAAAGAGAGCCCCCTACTGAAGATGAGGTCATACAAGTCGACCTCGGCAATGAGTCTTCCCCAAAACCAATCTTCGATAGCAAAAGTCCGACAGACGAAGAGCGAGAATCGCTACTGCAACTCGTCAATAAATATATTGACGTGTTCGCCTGGAGTTATGAAGACATGCCAAGGCTAAACCCCGAGGTTGCACTCCACAAGCTCAACATTCGTCCGGACGCAAAACCGGTCAAACAACAGCAACGACGTTTTCGCCCGGACATTATGAACTCTATCGAAGCTGAGGTCAACAAATTGATAGCCAGCGGCTTCATCCAAAAGGAGCAACATCCATACTGGGTCGCCAACATAGTACCAGTCCTCAAGAAGAATAGAAAGATTCGAATTTGCATCGACTTTCGCAATCTGAACGAGGCATGTCCTAAGGATGAGTTTCCCCTCCCTATTACAGATATAATGATTGACAACACCTGCGGCTTCGAGCGCATGTCATTCATGGATGGCTTCTCAGGATACAACCAAATCAAGATGTTTTCTGACGACGAAAAGCATACATCATTCCGAACACCGATTGGCGTGTACTGTTACATAGTCATGTCCTTCGGTTTAAAGAATGCTGGCACCACCTATCAAAGAGCTATGAGTGTCATCTTCAGAGATCACCTACGTAAGACCGTAGAGTGTTACGTCGATGACATAGCTGTCAAAAGCCGCTCTAAGGGAGACCATCTCCAGGATCTAAGGACGGTATTCGACCTGATGCGAGCGCACAACTTGAAGATGAATCCCATAAAATCTTTCTTGGGCGTATCTAGTAGAAAATTCTTGGGTTTTATCATCACTGCCCAGGAAATCCACATAGACCCTGAGAAGACGAAGGTAATCATGGAGATGGGTCCTCCGAGAAATATTCGTGAACTCCGAGGCCTTCAAGGGAGGCTGGCCTATATCAGGAGGTTTATCTCTAACCTCTCCGGACGATGTCAGCCATTCACCAACCTCATGAAGAAGGGCGTTTCATTCGTATGGGATGAAGAATGCCAGTGCGCCTTCGACAGCATCAAAGAATATATGACGAACCCTCCAGTCCTGGTAGCCCCAATCGCTGGAAAACCATTCCTGCTCTATGTGCGAGCAATGGAGCATTCTCTCGGTGCTTTACTAGCACAAAATAATGATACAGGCCATGAGCAAGCTATATATTACCTCAGTCGAATGATGATGGAGCCTGAGCATCGATATACTGCCGTGGAGAAGGAGTGCCTTGCTCTGGTGTTCGCCATCCAGAAGATGCGATACTACGTCACGGGACAAACCATCCATGTCGTATCAAGAGTCAACCCCCTCAGGGTCCTCATGACTAAGCCAGGTGCACTCAGCTCTCGCCTCGCTACCTGGGCGATATTACTGTCTCCCTACCACATGATCTTCGTCCCGCAGAAGGCTGTTAAAGGTCAAGCTCTGGCAGACTTTTTAGCAGCTCATCCAGGTTCGGAGTCAACCAGAATAGACGAAGAGATTCCAGATGAGGTTGCCAATTCAAATGTGGCCTCTCATGATGTCGTATGGCGAATATTCTTCGACGGCGCTTCCAGAACTGGGCCCAAGGGCAACATCGTCGCTGGAGTCAGAGTGGTACTGATTTCTTCCTCCGAGCTGGTGATCAATCGGGCTTACTCCCTCACGGAGCCCTGTTCAAACAACATGGCCGAGTACAACGCTTTGGTCATTGGCCTCCGACTTGCAAAGGAGCTGGGGGTAGAGTATCTTGAAGCATACGACGATTCGCAATTAATCGTCAATCAGATCCGGGGTTCATACGAAGTTCGCTACGAAGATATGATCCCCTATCACAAATAGCGATCAACATCATTTTGTCATTTGAAGGGTTCTTCATAGAACATGTTTCCAGACTCCAAAATATCAAAGCCGATGCCCTAGCAGGTCTGGCTGTTTCCCTAGCGGTCCCAGAATATACTCATCATTTGGTGGACGTAATAGGCCACGAATTGGTCTGTCCCAAGAATAACGTTCAATTTGTAGTGAGTCATTCCGCTCAGACGGTCGATGAAGCACCATACTGGAGACAGCCATTCATAGACTTCATAGTCTATGGCATCTTTCCCGAGAATCCAAAGGAAGCCACTTCTATCAGAAGACGTTCCCTCAGATTCTTCTACGATACAAAGACAAAAATGCTGTATCAGCGATCATACGATGGATTACTGCTTTGGTGTCTGTCAAATACAGAAGCAAAGAAGCTGTATGTGAAGCTCACGACGGCGTCTACGGGGGCCATCAGCCTGGCCTAAAATTGCAAGACCGCCTTCGTCGAATGGGCTATTACTGACCCACAATGGTGGCAGATGTGATAGACTATACAAGAAAGTGCAAAGCATGTCAAGTCAACACAGATTTCATCCACCAGCCATCCGAGTTTCTACATCCGACAGTGGCATCCTGGCCATTCGAAGCATGGGGAATGGACATTATTGGTCCGATCACTCCGTCTTCGTCCCGAGGACATCGCTTTATACTCGCAATCACAGATTACTTCTCCAAATGGGCGGAGGCTATTCCGCTAGCAGAAGTGAAGACTTCAAACTTGATCAGCTTTCTCAAGCATCACGTCATCTATCGCTTTGGACTGCCCCGAAGGATCATCCACGACAACGGTCCGCAGTTCGCAAGCCACGCCTTCTATCGGTTCTGCGACAAACACCGAATCCAGAATGTTGCTTCAATGCCGTACAATCCGACAGCGAATGGGTTGGCAGAAGCATTCAATAAAACTATAATCAAGCTGCTCAAGAAGTTCGTGTCTTCTAACAAACGCGATTGGAATGAGAAGCTTGGCGAATACTTATGGGCGTACCGCACTACAGTCCGGACGGCCACTGGGAACACACCATTCTCTCTGGTGTATGGGAGTGAGACGGTTCTTCCACTGGAGACTCAAATCCCCTCGCTCCGCATCGCCTTCACTTACCGATTGACAACGGATGATAATCACCATCGCCGGTTACAAGAGTTGGAGGCTTTAGATGAGAAGCGTTTGTTAGCTCAATAACAAATCGAGCTGTACCAAGCACGTATCTCGAAAGCTTTTAACAAGAAGGTTAAAATCAGAACATTCTAAGTAGGCGATCTCGTTCTGGCAGTTCGGAGGCCGATGTTTATGACTCACAAAACCGCCGACAAATTCTAGCCAAAGTGGGAAGGCCCATTTGTCATCGAGGCTGTATTCTCCAATGGTGCTTACCGTCTCGCAAAACAAAACGGAGACTTGCTCATGTTGCCTATCAACGGCAAGTTCCTGAAGAAGTATTATGTCTAAAAACGACATCCTCCAAATCTCCCAGATTGTTGAGTTATGTACCCTCTGGTACCGCTGAACTTATATTCTGACTCCAAATCTCCTAGATTGTTGAGTTATGTACCCGCAGGTACCGCTGAACTTACACTCTGATCACTCCAGACGGATCTATATCATATCTTCTGGGTAGTAAGTCATGTATGATCATACCTCTGAACTTTCTTCCTAAAAAGAGCTCCTTCCTCATGATCCACTATCCGCGCTTTCAGTGCATAAAAAGGGTAACAGATCCACAAATTTTTCGAAACAACCACGTCGATGTCACCTCTGAGTTGTTTCACTTCCATCAAAAACAAATCGCCCCTGCATAGAACTTCCACGTCCATATTACCTCTGAGTTGTTCTATGTACCCTTTATGGTGTCCACTCCTGCCACGTCCTCATTACCTCTGAGTAGGAAGATTCTATCGAAGAAACCCTCATATTTATCACGTCCTTTTTACCTCTGAGTAAGTATGTTAGTTCTCTCTAGACTTATTATTAGTGCCCAAAACCAGGGTACGCCAAGGATAATAGGCCCACAAATGTCCTCTGTTGACCACAAATGTCCTCAGTTGACCATAAATGTCCTCAGTTGACCACAAATGTCTTCTGTTGACCACAAATGTCCTCTGTGACCACAAATCTTGTACTAAGTCCTCTAGTACATGCACCTCCTTTCTCATCATGCCTCTAGGGCCCAGCTGCCACATGGCACTCTTTCGCTCGATACCAAGAACTTCCATGGCCACCTTACTGTGGAATCGTTCTAGGTATCCCTAATCAAACTTATTATCCGTACCTAAAACCAAGCTATGCCATGGATAATAGGTCCACAAATAGTCCCTTAGTAGGGCAAACATCACAAATACCAAAGATACAGTACAAGCACAATAGATGATGGATGATGAAAACATAGTCATTTATTGAAAAACAAAAGTACTACATATTCGAGGACCACGTCCCTACCAAAAGGAAGGAAAATGACAAAGAAAGAAAGAAAAAAGGCCGACTATGGTTCGGCTATACATAATTCTCTAAGGTGGTCCCTCAGCACGGCAGTCGACCGCTCAAATCGCAGCTTGGCCCGGCGCTCGGCCTCCTGAGTCAGCCGCTCTGCATCCTCCAGATGCGCGT
The DNA here is from genome assembly GCA_029216955.1 of Iris pallida. Lineage (NCBI taxonomy): Eukaryota > Viridiplantae > Streptophyta > Magnoliopsida > Asparagales > Iridaceae > Iris > Iris pallida. The sequence continues at coordinate 9,222,151 of JANAVB010038615.1, read as the reverse complement.
GGGCCTGCCAGCCATCTTCGAGTCTCTTCAGAGCACGCTCCAGGCCAGCAGAAGCTCGGGTGACCTTTTCGGCCTCCCGAACGATTAGCTCTTTATCCGCGCGGGAGGCCTTGAGCTCAGATTCCAAGAAAGCCAGCTTCCTCTGGAGCTCAAGGATCTGCACCCTCGTATCGGTTATTCTGCGAGAGGTGGCTGCCTCCCGAGCAGCACAATCCTCGCTCCTGCAGCTCAGCTGATCGTACTGAATAGACAGATCGTCGAGGTCCTTTATGATAACCGGCTTAGACGCATCTCGTGTGGTCCGTACCTTCTCCACGACAGTGATGAGGAAGGCCCGCTCATGATCTATCGCTGAAGACAGATCAACTTACTGCAGTATTTAAAACTGGGCCACAAGCCGATCCGCCTCTAGCAATTTAGGCTCCAGAAGCTCAACTACCTCCGCCCCACCGGAAAGGGTTCAAAGAATTTCAATCTGGCCACGAACGCATTGACGGGCCAGATCGAAAGGGATCTTTCTCTCCACAGCGGCTTCGACTCTTCGCCTCAGGTGACGGTAGAAACTATCAACCACATCCCTTGACGATTCATCCAGTACTTCTGAAGAAGACGACATCAAAGGGAGAGTAGCTGGCAGAGTCGAAGAAGATGCAACGGAACTTGATGCCCCTGCCACGAGGGAAACAAATTTTGAGCGAAAGGACGCTTGAATAGCGGCCAATTCTTCTTCCGAATCCCAAAGAATCCGGAGGCTCGGTAGGGCAGAGAGGTCGACCTCTGGAGCCACACGAACAGAAGACGATACAGGGATCATCTCTCCCCACCCCGGCCGTTCCGTCGTTTGCTGTCCCGAGATTGACTCAGCGGAAGGGCCCTCAATGAAAGATGGAGAGAGAGGAGGCATGCTCTCTCTGGCGAACTCTACCCTGACAATGTCCGTCATTGGCAGTGAAGGAGCAGGACTTGTATGTCCAGAGAAATCATCAATCAGCTTAATCCAAAGAATGTGATGATAGAGCGAATGAGCCTCCTCACTAGTCAAAACTTGGCTTATCTTACCAGGGGAGAGTTGCAGAGGCTGAGGTTCGCTCGCAGCCGCCATAATCTCTTCGCCAGCAACACCCGGGCCGAATTCAGCTGGTTCCTCTGCCCAGCCTCTCCGGAAGGGGATATAACTGGATCAGCGTCACCTTGCTGAAGTTCAGTAGTCTCGGAGACGGGTTCAACGGAGCCAACATCTTCCTGGGTCGAGACCTCAGCCACATGAGACCCCTCAGCCGCCGCCGAGAGAACCCCGACAGAAATAATCTCAGCACACATATTACTAATCAAATTGGTCATGGCTGGGTCGACTTCAGAAACAGCGGCCGGCTCTCGAGAGTCCGACTCTTCTGACACCTACAGAGAAAAGAAAAATGATTAGATCATAGTTTAGGAAAAGAAAGAGCTAAAGAAGGAGATGGTTGTAATTCAATTCACCTCCGAAATGGCGCCCATATCCTCGCCTCTCTCCTTAATGAGAAGCCAGCGAGGCTTAACCGCAGCCCGTTTCAAGGAGTAGGTTCTGCCGCCACCAGTAGATTCAGGCCTGCTTCGCTTTCAGGAAGAGCTCGACGCAACGGGCGGCTGATCCGCCACCACCTCATCTGCAGGAGGGAGAGAGTTGTCGGGATCATGCTTATGCTCATCATCCTCTTCGTCCGCGTTGGCAGACTCTGAATCCGACATAACGACTGTGTTCTCCCGCTTCTTCCTCGTCTTAGACCCCTTGGGTTTCTCCTCTAAGCCGGTACCAACAATAAGGCTGGTACTCGGGTCAAAGCCAACAGGAGGCTTGTTCGACATGACGTGGTAGAGAGCCGCCAAATACAAGATCTCTCCTGAATCCCCAGTATCAGGAACCGAGAAGCTAGTACGGGTGTGAACCATATTATAATAATGCCAGGCCCTGATGCCATCGAGGACGCTGCCTTCAAAACCCAGGCAAGAGCTGGGACTGTCCAGGAAAAACTGGCTATACCCAAACTGTCGGGCGAACCTACTGGACAAGTAATGCTCCAAGTAGACAGCGTTGCGGTTGCGGTATACCAGGTGGAAAGGGCGAATGTTGTGCAACCAAAGAAGTATTTTGCCGTCTAAGAAGTGGGGAGGCCCAGTACCATCCAGATGTGCGGCCCTTATTTCCTCAGCAGTAAATCGACGGACAGATACGAAAAAATTGTATATGCCCACTCTCGACAGCGCCATCCTACAGGCACACATAGTATCGCAATCCCAAGGCATGCGACGATATTGCAAGATGAAGGCGTCATCTGCAGTTACGACCCTCTTCGGGGCCAGGCCTCATTAAAGACCGGCAATACATCAGCAACCACCCCCATCAGATAGTGGTTTGGCAGTTCAACACGTTTAAAGTCCTTTGTCGCGTCACGGGAGATGACCTTGGATGTAAAAGTACGAAGGCCACGGTATATATTGCACACCATGGCCGGGAGTAGAGCTAGCCTGACTCCGAAGACCAACTTCACAGCAGGGAGGATAAAATTACGGCTGATTCTCTCAATGGAACCAGTCCCTTCTGAGACCACGCAATTTCGCAGCCATAGCATCAGGAATCCCGCCAGGAGAGCCTTCTCAGACATCGGCTGGGTATCCTGGTAAAAATAGTTAAAGGAGTCAGTTTTACTCCCAAATCTGTTGCCTGTGGTCCTCGATCTCTTGGCCGACGACACTTGGCTCTATATTTTTTCATAGGGTTGAGGACTGCGGAGAGAAACCCGGCCTGAGGCACCTAGCTTAAAAAGGCAGGTGAGCCAGGACTTAGTATGGGGAAGGTTCCCTTCCGAGCTGTCGTCCTTCTTGATGGATATCTGGTGGCATGTACTGTGATGACACAGTAGTTCCTGGTAGACAGCTACGAAGCCCGGGAACCGTTGCTCCAGATCCTCGAACTCTTCGTTCGTCGGAGTATACACTTCAAAAACTTCATCTCCCCAAGGCAGTTTGGAGACTACATGCATCTCGTGCAGAGCAAGCCCTATTTCCCCCACGGGTGTAAAGAAAGTCCCCGTGCGACAGTTGTACATTTCCAGCAAAGCCATGAACAATTTCTTGCTTATGGACAAGCCATAGCTGGTGCCCCGAATGCATGGTAGAGTCTAACCTCGCACAGGAGAGTCTCGTACCTTCGTACAATCTATGTAGACAGGTTGGTCCACGAAGGGAGAGGGTGTATCCAATTCGGCAGCAACAACCGGCCAACAGGATAGGACCCCTTCCGAGTAAGTTGGTTTATGAAAGTGTCAGCTTCCGAGAACGTGAAATTGGGACCCTGCACATTCAAGAAACTGCCCGAGGCCAACCCCATCACGTATCGGCTGACTGGTACCCTGCCCGCGTACACTGACCGCATGTTATTGTTGTAGTGAATTTCGTCCACAATCATCCCGCTCCGGGTCGGAGTCAAGGAATCCTCCATCTTCCAAGTCATGGGCAATATGTTGAACCATGACAGTGGAAAGTGACGCTCCATCAGAGGACTATGGATCGCCATCCCGTCAGAAGTAAAGTCCCAGCTCTCAGATACGTCCAGAACTTGGGAGTTCTTCACAGTCAAGGCATCCCCGAAGAGGAACGCAGGCTTCAAGTGTTTGCCTCCCAGCAGCCCTGAGTTCATCATCCCCGAAATAAAGAAGAAGGACTGCTTTTTAATGTCATCCAGCCTCTCCAAAGGTTCGTCTTTTGGAAACTGGTTCACCACATACTCGACTATGTGGTCATACCTATAGCCCATAGCAGATTGGGCGCGATCCACCAGAGGCTCTCCTGCAGTATTTACTGGCAAATTCACTAAAAGAAGGACAAAGGAAACAAAGTCAGGAGATGACCAGAAAACATTTTAAAAGAGTTTATGCGGCTCTGTTTGGACAGGCCCTTATGAGGCTCAGTTTTAACAGAGTCCATGCGGACGGGTCCTTATGCGGCTCAGTTTTAACAGAGTTCATGCGGACGGATCCTTATGCGGCTCAGTTTTGTTGGCCCATTCCATGGTCACACCCGATTTCGATAATCAACTTATACTTTAGTCCATACACAAAATATAGAAAATGCTGCTAACCATTTCAGAATGCATGAAATCTTATTCAACGAACGATGTACTGCATAAATCCAAGCGTCAAAGTCATCAAAATTTCTGAAGACTCTTTTCTACTTTTATTCTGTATTTTACATTTTATTGAGTCTAGAAATTTCTTTGTAAAATCAATTATGATAATACTGGCTTAGGGTTAAAATTGTTCTCATTCCCAAAAACCTCTTTACCCTTTCTTACTTTCGGTTACAAATATTTCAAAAATGTATTTCGAAAATATTCCTTTTTAAATGATTTTACAAATAACCAAAAACATGTTTGAAAACTGTTTTTACAAAAGATTTTTAAATATCTCCTGACAGAACTCTAAGCCGAGTTCGGCCCGAGTTCGGTCCGAACTCTGACCGAGTTCGGTCAGTTTGTATTCAAATTTTAGTTGCCTCCAAATCTGCGAGCAACGTCTATTTTGCGAGATATTTGCATCCGAACTCTGTCCGAGTTCTGCCCGAGTTCGGTTGGTGAAAACACCTATAAATAGAGAAGAACTTTTCACTTCAAATCATCAATTCATTCTTCATTCTCTTCTCTATTCATTCAAGTGTTTTCTAGTGATCTAAAAGTTTCAAATCTCACCTATACTTCTCTTAGCCAAAAGCCAGTACTATCAGATTGATTTAGAAGTCTTTTGGTTATTCAGAGTTGTAAAGAGGTCGTCAAGTTTCAACAACAAGTTCTCGTTGTGGAGCTGGTCGTGCGCTCGTCACCAAGCACGGTGTATGTTGGAGTTGGTCGTGCACTCGTCAACAAGCACGGTGGTGTAAGAGTTGCAAGCACTCAGTTAAAGCTTGTGCCTTTAGTGGATTAACATCGAGCAAGAGTACTCGAGACTGGATTAGTCCTCTCAGAGGGATACCAGTATACATCGCTGTGTTACTGAGTTTGAATCTCCTATCTTTACTTACTGCTCTTACATCATTGCCATAGTTTAAATTTTTTTAAATTGGTGATTTTATTTCCGCTGCACACACGCACTCTATTCACCCCCCCCCTCTAGAGGTGCTCAACGATCCTACAATTGGTATCAGAGCAGGTTATATTCTTATATAACATACCCTAGAGAGTATATATATGGCAGCCGTGAAATCTATATTCAACGGTGAAGGGCAATCCACAAATAGACCTCCCCTATTTGATGGAACAAACTATACATACTGGAAAACACGTATGACTTTCTTTCTAAAGTCTCTAGATTTTGATTTATGGTCAATAGTCATTGATGGGTATAAGAAACCACCACCTACTGTGGTTGAAGGTATTCTTATGGAAAAGCCGCATGACAAGTACACCGATGCTGAAAAAGCAAAGGCTAGTCTTGATGCTCGAGCATCAATGCACTATTCTGTGCAATTGACAAAACCGAGTTCAATAGAGTTTCTACCTGTAAGACGTCTCATGAAATTTGGAAACTCCTTGAGGTAACCCATGAAGGGACTTCCCAAGTCAAGGAATCCAAAATCAGTAGACTGACTCAGGAATATGAATCTTTTAAAATGAAACCTGGTGAGTCAATTACACAGATGTTTACTCGTTTCCTTGATATAACTAATCCCCTTCAATCTCTTGGTAAAGACTACAGCAACCATGAGAAAATCAGGAAAGTGCTGCGGGCTCTAACAAAGAACTGGAATCCAAAAGCCACAGCAATCATTAAAGGAAACGATCTCACCACGATGACTCTAGAAACACTGATGGGCAAATTGATGACTCATGAGCTCGACTTGCAAGACTTTGAAGAGGCCACTCCAAAAGAAAAGACCATCGCCTTCAAAGCTCAAGCAAGAAAATCAACATGCAACGACTCAGATGAAGAATCATCAAGTGGTGATGAACGTGCCTTACTTGTGAAGAACTTCAAGAAATATCTAAAGTTCACAAGCAGAAAGAAGAAAGACATCCAAGAAAGCAATGAAGACGAGACTATATGCTTCGGATGCAAGAAATCAGGGCACATGAAGAAGGACTGTCCAGCTACCAAGAAGAGCAGTCTATATGATCGATCAAGATCAAACAGAAGATCCACATCTGGCCGAAAGTATGCCAACACAAGCATCTGGCACGAGAGTGATGCCAGTGACTCAGAAGAAGAAGACAGACCCTGCAGCAATGCAAATGTTTGTCTTATGGCATTCGAAAAGGTATCATCTAATCCTCTGTTTGATGATTTTACTTTTGATGAACTAGAGACTGCCTTTAGCGATTTACTTGAAGATCACAAAACTGTGCTCGACAAGTATAAACAATCTCGAAAAAAGATTAAGGCACACACAGCCGAGATAGCTAGATTGTCTAATCTACTTGAAGACATTAAAGAGACATCTACTACCGGTAACACGGAAGAGATAGCCAAACTTAAAGTAGACTATCATGAGGCTATCCTCAACATTGAAAAGAAAGAAGAGGACTATGTCAAAATACACAAACTTTATGACATAGAGAAGAAGTTGCACCTAGTAACTGAACAAAGACTCCTTGATATGACTGCAAGATACGAAGAGTCTGTAGCGATTTCTAAAAAGTTAGAAATTAAGTTGGGCAAACAGGCAATACCTGTGACACAGCCCAAGATTAGTCCTAATGCAAAGCATACACCAAAAAGGACTAAACACAAGAAAGCACAGAGGAAACACGAACACTATTATGCTTTCACTTATAGGTTTTCCAAACAGAACAAGCCTGCAAACACAGTTTATTCCACTAAACTGACTTGCACATATTGTGGTACACACGGTCATATATCACAATACTGTATGGCAAGAAAGCTTGTTGATAACCATACTCTAGTTTGGAAACCTAAAGCTAATCTGAGTGGACCCTTCAGAAAATGGGTACCAAAGGATTCATCTACTTGTTTTGTAGGTGGACCCTCAACCCTCTCATGCTAGAAGCAAGTGGATTCTCGATAGCGGATGTTCGCGACACATGACTGGTGATGCATCTTTATTCGCTACGCTATCGATGAAGAAAGAAGGATACGTCTCCTTCGGAAATAACTTGAGAGGTAATATTATAGGTAATGGTACTGTAGGTATTTCTCCTTATCCAATAATAAAGGATGTTTGTCTAGTAACTGAATTGAAACATAACCTATTGAGTATAAGTCATTTGGCAGATAATGGTTATGGTATCAATTTTGTGAAAGATAAATGTACTATATATGATATGTCATCTGGTGATCCCGTATATAAAGGGATTAGAGAAGACAATATTTATGTTTTCTTTTTGGAGAATACTAATAATGCAGGAAGGTACCTAGTAGCCAATTAAGATAAAAGCTGGCTATGGCACATGAGACTAGGACATGCAAACATGGACACTATCTCACGTCTGAACACAAAGAAGTTGGTAAAAGGACTCCCAGAAATTCCATTCAAGAGAGACATGGTATGTGCTGACTGTGAAAAGAACAAAGCACATAGGTCTTCTTTTAAATCCATCAACGCTGTAAGTACTTCGAGACCTTTGCAGTTGATTCATATGAATTTATTTGGTCCTAGTAGAGTCGCTAGTCTTGGCGGTAAACTCTATGCTTTTGTCATTGTTGATGATTTCTCTCGTTTTACATGGGTTTACTTTTTATCAAACAAAAGTGATGCTATTTTTGAATTTCAGATATTTTGTAAAAAGGTACAAAACGAAAAAGACTTCATGATTACTCGTATCCGAAGTGATCATGGCGGCGAATTCGAAAATTCTGATTTCAAAAAGTTTTGTGATGATAGTGGATATTACCACGAATTTTCTTGTCCTAGAACTCCCCAACAGAATGGTGTTGTGGAGCGGAAGAATCGTACTCTAAGCGAAATGGCTAGAGTCATGCTTAATCAGTATAATCTTCCTAAATATTTTTGGGCAGAAGCTGTTAGTACAGTCTGTCATATTTTAAATAGAGTGTTGATTCGACCAATCTCGAAGAAAATACCATATGAGCTTTGGTTTGGAAGAATTCCAAACATTTCTTATTTTAAAGTTTTTGGTTGTCGCTGTTTCATCCTGAACACCAAGGATAACTTGGGTAAGTTCGACTCGAAAGCAGATGACGGGATATTTCTCGGATATGCTGCTAAGAGTAAAGGATATAGAATTTTTAATAAAAGATCTTTGATTGTTGAAGAAAGTATTAATGTCACCTTTGATGAGTTGAATAGTCATAGATCTAGCGACAGTGATGATGAAGATGCACCTACAAAGACAAAGAAGAGTTCTGAAAAAGATCCTACCCAAGAGGCAAGAACTGATAAAAGTTCCGAAGATGCAGGAACTGAGAAGAGCCTTGTGAAAGGTATGGCCCAAAGATTCGAATCATTGAGATTCAAACCGGATCATCCAGAAACTCTCATAATAGGTGATGTATCCAAAGGTGTAAGTACTCGTTCATCTCTTAGAGATTCTGAAGTAGCAGCTAATGTAGCATTTATTTCTCAAATAGAACCTAAGAATGTTGATGAGGCTTTTTCTGATGAATTTTGGATTTCTGCCATGCAAGAGGAACTTAATCAATTTGAGAGAAACCAAGTTTGGGAACTCGTTCCTAAACCTATTGGTCAATCGATAATTGGTACCAAATGGGTGTTCCGAAATAAACTTAGTGAAGATGGTCAAGTTCTACGCAACAAAGCACGTCTAGTGGCACAAGGTTATAATCAAGAAGAAGGAATTGATTATGATGAGACCTATGCTCCTGTTGCTAGACTAGAAGCCATCCGCATGTTTTGCGCTTTTGCTTGTTTTAATGATTTCAAACTTTTTCAAATGGACGTGAAAAGCGCATTTTTAAATGAATTTTTGAAAGAAGAAGTTTTTGTGAAACAACCCCCTGGTTTTGAAGATTTTCAAAAACCTGATCACGTCTTCAAGCTTAAGAAAGCACTTTATGGACTCAAACAAGCACCTCGTGCTTGGTATGAACGCCTAAGCGCCTTCTTACTTGATAATGGATTTTCAAAGGGCAAGATTGATACCACTCTTTTTATTAAATCTATGAATAATGATATTCTTTTAGTGCAAATTTATGTAGATGACATCATCTTTGGTTCTACTAATGAACAACTCTGTCAAGAATTTGCCAAGTGTATGCAGAGTGAATTTGAAATGAGCATGATGGGAGAGCTGAACTTCTTCCTAGGATTGCAAATCAAACAACACTCGAACGAAACATTCATCAACCAAGCCAAGTACACGAAGGACATACTGAAGAAGTACGACTTCGAGAATGTGAAGCCAATTGGGACTCCTATGGCTACATCTACAAAGCTTGATACTGATGAAAGCGGCAAACCTGTTGATCAGCGTAAGTATCGAGGTATGATTGGTAGTTTATTATATTTAACTGCTAGTCGCCCTGATATTATGTTTAGTGTTTGCATATGTGCACGATATCAGGCAGATCCTAAGGAATCACATCTTAGTGCCGTTAAGCGTATCTTCCGATACCTTAAAGGAACTTCTACAGTTGGCTTATGGTATCCCAAAACCAAATCCTTTGACCTTATAGGTTACTCGGATGCGGATTTTGCTGGATGCAAAGTGGACCGTAAAAGTACCAGTGGTACATGTCATTTCTTGGGAAAGGCCTTAGTCTCTTGGTTTAGCAAGAAACAAAATTCAGTAGCATTATCAACAACTGAGGCTGAGTATATCGCCGCAGGACGTTGTTGTGCTCAAATTTTGTGGATGAAGCAAACCTTAGAGGACTACAATCTGCAATATTCAAATGTTCCTATATATTGTGATAACACTAGTGCAATTAATTTGACTAAGAACCCTATCTGTCATTCACGCACAAAGCACATAGAAGTTAGACATCATTTTTTACGTGATCATCAACAACACGGGGATATTTGCTTAGAATTTATTGATACAGTACATCAACTAGCAGATATTTTCACTAAACCACTGGCTGAAGACCGTTTTAACATCTTGAGGCGTGAGCTCGGCATTCTCGGATTCTTAAAACATATGGTAATTAAAAACTGTATTTATGACTTGATAATTTATTATCTAATAAAAATTATTTTTGGGGACAAACTTACAAAGGGTATGTCTGTCACCACGGCTACGGTCGAAGCGAAGCGGTACTTAAGAGTTCCCCGGTGAACCACCGTTAGCTGGGACAACCCCTACAGTTAACCCGAAAATAAACAGCAGTTAGTTAATAAACCAGTCAAACATCATTAACTACAAATCTTTATTTACCTGACTGCTTTAACTGTCTCGGGAATGCAAGTGGCCGAACTCGGCCCGAACTCTGACCGAGTTCGGACCGAATTCGGACCGAGTTCGGTCGGCGCTGTGATGGTTCCAGAACCGAACAGCCGGCCCTAGCACCTATATAATTCTTCCTTCCTTCCACTATTCCTCCACACCAAATCGTGAAATACTTCCATCTCCTTCTAGAAGTCTTTCCTCCTCCCTCTTTGCAAGGAATCGACGAGTTCAAGTGGGCGATCCTCTTCCTCCATCTCCTCATGGCTCCAAAACGTCAACGAGGAAATTCTTCTCAAGGTGCTTCCTCCTCATTCGACTACACACCGGCAAGTCTCTTTAGTCCAGCCAAACCTAGAGATCCCGAGGAATTTGACGGCACTTTGTTTCCCGACAAAGACTTCTCCGATCTCTGGTTTGATTCTTTCTTCTTACGTCGTATTTGTGCTGGAGCCTTTGTCAATTTTACAACCTTCTTTGAATATGCTCCTGTTTTTGAGCAACTTGGATTTCGCGACTTTTTCGAGGTCCAAGATAGCATTTACGACAATGCAGTCCGTATGTTTTACTGTAATTTGCAAGTAAAACAAAACGGGAACTTTTATTCCTGCATTGCTGGGCAGGAACTAGAATTTAGCGCCACCGATATCAGTGAATATTTTTACGTTCCTGATCTTGGTGATGCACTTGTTGACATCCACCATATTCAGTTCCCTTCCGATGTCACTTTAGCTTCTTTTAGGGAATTGATTTGTCACCCTACTCCTCCTCCCCGGAGAATCTTTTCTAGACATCTAAACCAAACTTTTTACGAGCTTCATCGTATGATTTTCTCGGCCCTTCTTCCGAAGAAAGGCTCTACCGATGAAGTTACATTTTTGGAACTCTCTGCTCTTTATCACATTCATTTTGGAATTCCTTTCTCCGTTCCAAAAACCATGATGTCTTGGATGCTCAACTGCAAGAATGCAGGTAGGAACCTAGTCTTTCCTATGCACCTTGCTAGTATTTTTCGACGTTTCGAGATTGATCTTGAAACGTGTGCCGTTTCTTCTCCACCTGTTGAGTTGACCCGCTCTCGTCGGTTTTCTCAACCTCCTGGTGCTGCTCCTGCTGTCCCAGCTGCTGATGCTGAGGCCCCTCCAGTAGATGCTCCTCCTGCTCCGGCCCCTACCCCAGGATTCGATCCAGCATTCTACTAGCGGTTTGATGATTTCGTTGCAGTCTCCACGCAACGTTATCAGGATTCCGAGTTCCGGCACATTTCTCAGGCCCAGGTGCTGAGAAACAGTATTGCCGATCTCCACTACAGCCTGGTTCAGGATCCAGTCCATCCACTCACTATCCTTCCACACCCGGCTTTCCCTGGTCCTCGTTTTACTGATGAGGTTACTTTTCAGTACTTCGACCCGACCACTGTGCGGACGACGCGGCGATGTGATGTGGATTCAGCCATGGGATAGTGAATTTAGTTTTGTTTAGTTTGATGCAGTTTATGTAGTATTTTTTCTTTTTTTTCATGTCTAAACTGCTTTAGTTAGACATTTATCAGCTGTATTATTTGGCTTTCTAGTGGAAAACTTTTTATGATAGTTCATTTCATTCCAGTTGTCTATGCTGTGATTGTTTCTTTTACTTCACTTTGTCTTGTCTATTCTATTGTTGGCTTCATGATTTACGGGGGAGCCTATTCATTTTGGCTACTTGACAAAGGGGGAGAAAAAGAGTATACCCAAAAAAATATCATCGCAAAGCGCATATACAACACAAATTCAAAACCAACAAAATTTTTCAGGTATTTTACTATTTTGTTCTATTTTATATAAATATATTTTGGTATAGACTCAAGTTTGTCAATTATCAAAATGGGGGAGATTGTTGGCCCATTCCATGGTCACACCCGATTTCGATAATCAACTTATACTTTAGTCCATACACAAAATATAGAAAATGCTGCTAACCATTTCAGGATGCATGAAATCTTATTCAACGAACGATGTACTGCATAAATCCAAGCGTCAAAGTCATCAAAATTTCTGAAGACTCTTTTCTACTTTTATTCTGTATTTTACATTTTATTGAGTCTAGGAATTTCTTTGTAAAATCAATTATGATAATACTGGCTTAGGGTTAAAATTGTTCTCATTCCCAAAAACCTCTTTACCCTTTCTTACTTTCGGTTACAAATATTTCAAAAATGTATTTCGAAAATATTCCTTTTTAAATGATTTTACAAATAACCAAAAACATGTTTGAAAACTGTTTTTACAAAAGATTTTTAAATATCTCCTGACAGAACTCTAAGCCGAGTTCGGCCCGAGTTCGGTCCGAACTCTGACCGAGTTCGGTCAGTTTGTATTCAAATTTTAGTTGCCTCCAAATCTGCGAGCAACGTCTATTTTGCGAGATATTTGCATCCGAACTCTGTCCGAGTTCTGCCCGAGTTCGGTTGGTGAAAACACCTATAAATAGAGAAGAACTTTTCACTTCAAATCATCAATTCATTCTTCATTCTCTTCTCTATTCATTCAAGTGTTTTCTAGTGATCTAAAAGTTTCAAATCTCACCTATACTTCTCTTAGCCAAAAGCCAGTACTATCAGATTGATTTAGAAGTCTTTTGGTTATTCAGAGTTGTAAAGAGGTCGTCAAGTTTCAACAACAAGTTCTCGTTGTGGAGCTGGTCGTGCGCTCGTCACCAAGCACGGTGTATGTTGGAGTTGGTCGTGCACTCGTCAACAAGCACGGTGGTGTAAGAGTTGCAAGCACTCAGTTAAAGCTTGTGCCTTTAGTGGATTAACATCGAGCAAGAGTACTCGAGACTGGATTAGTCCTCTCAGAGGGATACCAGTATACATCGCTGTGTTACTGAGTTTGAATCTCCTATCTTTACTTACTGCTCTTACATCATTGCCATAGTTTAAATTTTTTTAAATTGGTGATTTTATTTTCGCTGCACACACGCACTCTATTCACCCCCCCTCTAGAGGTGCTCAACGATCCTACAATTGGTATCAGAGCAGGTTATATTCTTATATAACATACCCTAGAGAGTATATATATGGCAGCCGTGAAATCTATATTCAACGGTGAAGGGCAATCCACAAATAGACCTCCCCTATTTGATGGAACAAACTATACATACTGGAAAACACGTATGACTTTCTTTCTAAAGTCTCTAGATTTTGATTTATGGTCAATAGTCATTGATGGGTATAAGAAACCACCACCTACTGTGGTTGAAGGTATTCTTATGGAAAAGCCGCATGACAAGTACACCGATGCTGAAAAAGCAAAGGCTAGTCTTGATGCTCGAGCATCAATGCACTATTCTGTGCAATTGACAAAACCGAGTTCAATAGAGTTTCTACCTGTAAGACGTCTCATGAAATTTGGAAACTCCTTGAGGTAACCCATGAAGGGACTTCCCAAGTCAAGGAATCCAAAATCAGTAGACTGACTCAGGAATATGAATCTTTTAAAATGAAACCTGGTGAGTCAATTACACAGATGTTTACTCGTTTCCTTGATATAACTAATCCCCTTCAATCTCTTGGTAAAGACTACAGCAACCATGAGAAAATCAGGAAAGTGCTGCGGGCTCTAACAAAGAACTGGAATCCAAAAGCCACAGCAATCATTGAAGGAAACGATCTCACCACGATGACTCTAGAAACACTGATGGGCAAATTGATGACTCATGAGCTCGACTTGCAAGACTTTGAAGAGGCCACTCCAAAAGAAAAGACCATCGCCTTCAAAGCTCAAGCAAGAAAATCAACATGCAACGACTCAGATGAAGAATCATCAAGTGGTGATGAACGTGCCTTACTTGTGAAGAACTTCAAGAAATATCTAAAGTTCACAAGCAGAAAGAAGAAAGACATCCAAGAAAGCAATGAAGACGAGACTATATGCTTCGGATGCAAGAAATCAGGGCACATGAAGAAGGACTGTCCAGCTACCAAGAAGAGCAGTCTATATGATCGATCAAGATCAAACAGAAGATCCACATCTGGCCGAAAGTATGCCAACACAAGCATCTGGCACGAGAGTGATGCCAGTGACTCAGAAGAAGAAGACAGACCCTGCAGCAATGCAAATGTTTGTCTTATGGCATTCGAAAAGGTATCATCTAATCCTCTGTTTGATGATTTTACTTTTGATGAACTAGAGACTGCCTTTAGCGATTTACTTGAAGATCACAAAACTGTGCTCGACAAGTATAAGCAATCTCGAAAAGAGATTAAGGCACACACAGCCGAGATAGCTAGATTGTCTAATCTACTTGAAGACATTAAAGAGACATCTACTACCGGTAACACGGAAGAGATAGCCAAACTTAAAGTAGACTATCATGAGGCTATCCTCAACATTGAAAAGAAAGAAGAGGACTATGTCAAAATACACAAACTTTATGACATAGAGAAGAAGTTGCACCTAGTAACTGAACAAAGACTCCTTGATATGACTGCAAGATACGAAGAGTCTGTAGCAATTTCTAAAAAGTTAGAAATCAAGTTGGACAAACAGGCAATACCTGTGACACAGCCCAAGATTAGTCCTAATGCAAAGCATACACCAAAAAGGACTAAACACAAGAAAGCACAGAGGAAACACGAACACTATTATGCTTTCACTTATAGGTTTTCCAAACAGAACAAGCCTGCAAACACAGTTTATTCCACTAAACTGACTTGCACATATTGTGGTACACACGGTCATATATCACAATACTGTATGGTAAGAAAGCTTGTTGATAACCATACTCTAGTTTGGAAACCTAAAGCTAATCTGAGTGGACCCTTCAGAAAATGGGTACCAAAGGATTCATCTACTTTAATGTCAAGTGCGTGTCCCTGCCTCAGGTTCTAGCACGTCATAGGCACGTTCTCTAACTCATTTGCATAAAGTACTCTTTATCATTTGGTGTGTTACATTTCGAGCATGTTCAGAAGGCGCTTTATTTAGTTAACTTAGACTACTTTGTTTTAATGCAAGGACTTGCACGTGGATTGCCACCAGCAAAGCCCACTTAGTCTATATGCACCGGTCGCTGGCATCACAAGCCATTTTGGACATATTCTCTTTGGCATTCTTACCTATCGAAGCGTGATGGCTGGTACACCTTGATAGTCTCTTGAAATGCCTAGCATTACATCTCTTTGAGTGGCCGAGCCCCCACCCAAGTAGCCCGTAAGCTCCTTTTTGATTCCGTCTAGGCCGGCCACAATATACCTCCCCCTCGATCGTGCCGCGGAATCCCTTCTTCTTCACGGCCATGGTATTCCCTCCATCGCCCGTGCCGATTGTCCACGACCATTTCGTATTGACTTGTCATTTAACTTAACGGCTGTCTCTGAGCCATAATGCGTTATCGACTAGGTTGGTGTCCGTGCAGCACGGGTAGCGAGTCCCGTTGCACGTGCCCGTCATACCTGTCGCTAACCATTCTTTCATTTCTTATCTTTTATTCACTCTTTCATTTCTTTCTTTCACTTGTTCGTATATTCATTCATTCTTCCCGGATTCATTCATTCATTTATTGATTCATTCATTCACTTATTCGTTCATTCATTCATTCATTCATTCATTCATTCATTCATTCACTTATTCGTTCATTCATTCATTCATTATGCAACTCCCCGTGCGGGAGTCGTCTTGGCGATCCATCAGTCCCGAAGTCTTCCAATGTTGTCATACTCTACTCGGAACGACTATGTCGATAGTCTTCCGTTTCTTTGTTGTAAACCGTTTATTGTTTCATTGTTGAACGCATAGAAAACTTGAATGTAAGCTTGTGCCTTAGCACGAGCGTAGAGCGCGGTACGAGAGTTCTCACATTTTCCATATTCTGTTCCATATTCTATACAAGCATACAAGATGGGATTATTCTCTTAGCTAGGTGCGTTGAGTCATTTATTAGCATGTACGGTGTTATCGCCTAGCGATTCTAGCAATAGTGTCCGTATTGTTATGTGTCTAGGCTAAGCAAAGACGGGTTCATCGGAGCCACCCACCTTAGCGATGTTCGCATCGGCCGAGCGATACTCCGAGTGTGCCTTTGAAAGTCTAAGTCCGGATTCCTCTTTGACGGGCCATTGTAGCCTTGCATCGATTCATCATCGGGTCGATGCAACGCTTCGGGTCGACGGCTCGTTTGAGTCGTTGCACTTGCCGTTTGAATCGGCGTTCCGCTAGGATGGAGCGGGTCATTACATAATACACCACTCAAAACAAGTCTCGTCCTCGAGATTTCCTGAGTGCAGGTCATCCTACCGTTCCTTAACTCATATCGGGTACGTATCTTAGACAATTTCTATCGAATAGCTCTATCGTTCGATGGCATCGAACCATACTCGATACCTTTCCAAGTTCCGTGTCGCATACGTTTGGTCAATTTTTATTGAATAACTTTTCATTCATTTTAGAGTTGATGGTACTTATTCAATTCAAGTGTTTCTTCGACTTGGTTGCTATTTCTTCGTGTCATGGGACTGTAATGGTCGCACGAGGCACGTTGTAATTCATCAAATACGAGGATCGTAGGCTGAGACAACTCACTCATTCGTTCATGCGTATCGCAACACCCACTTGCAGCTGCATTCGAGTTCATCATATCGCTGAGTTTGGATCGTGCACATATTCAAGGCGTCTTCCGAATACATACATTTCAACCAAGCTTAGCGATTAGCAAAGTCGGACAAGCTACTCGTGATAGTTTCGATTTGCCTATCGTTTTACTAACTTCGATTTAAAACCGAACTCATGTGTATCTCACTATCGTTTATCTCGATCCTCGAGATGATCCGACCCGCTTCTCAAGCGTTCTTGTCTATGAAATCAATACGACTTCTTCTTAGCGGAGTCGACTAAGTCTAAGTAATTTCCGCCCGATTCGAGACCAAGTATTACACTATCATCGAGTATATCTTTCTATCAATGATTCAATTCGTTATCCCAACTTTACTTGCGCATCATACATTCCTATCATTCCCTTCGTTTGGGGCCAATCTCGTTGTCGTTCACGCACACTCCGCTTACAAGTTTTTTTAATTTCGAGCCACGCTCGTACCAGTATCATTCCTATCTTTTAACACGATCTCAATCCCCGATACTTTCCATTCCTCAAGTCTCGTTTGGAATTCAACGTGTCACTTGGTTGGAGCGTGCACGCATTCCAGGCGTCCCCAAAATATATGCATTCACCAAACCGCGTGATAGAGAATTCATCATTCTCACTCGAGTCGCATCGTTCACATACTTCGGCGTCCCTGAAATATATGCATGTCAGCCGAATCTCGTGAGCAGGGTTTCCTATTCTTGAACCATTTCATCCATCCACACCAATCCCTAAGATCAATCTTTCGATTGCTAACTCTTGAAACAGGGGCGTCTCGCCTAACTGCTAGGCCATTTTCCAAGGCTAAGTCAATGTCAGGATTAGAATCATAGTTCCCCAACAATAATGCCAATACTGACCCTAATCCTAGGGTCAAACCAAAGTCGGTAGTACGGAATTCTCTACCTAAGCTCACGTCACTCAGATTTCTAAACATCGAGCATGATCACCTATTCGCATCAATGCATTCGTTGCGCGTACTCGAATCCATTCAAATCACCATTTCTAACCAATTCATGTATTCGATCACGAGGTCGTCTAGCTTTGACAATATATTGTGCCCCAATCTCATGAGAGTCCGATTATCCACGGTGGTTCATGAATCACCATGCAACGCTCCCACGAAATAATCATTCTTATCGGGGCGTAACTCTTGCTTGCGTCTAGACTAATTCATTTTCGATATGCAGATTGGACCTATGCAATCCTTAAATTCAACCGTCACGTACGCTAAGTCATTCTCGAGTCCACATTCGCGTCAAACCATAAGTCGATGTATCAAATTTGCCATGCCATGCAAGTTCGATCACCCCCGCCGTATGAATCACCATACCAGCGCTCACGCGGAGTGATCGCCCTAATCGGCGTGACGCATGTGCGAGGCTGGAGTTGTGCTCGCATAAGACAAGAACGTCAATATTGTGGTTGTCAACGAAGCATATCCAAACATTTTCATTTTTTATACAAGCCAAGATCTCGGTTCGATAGTCTGACCGTCATTCATTCTACTAGAAAATCCTCGAGCCACGTCTATATTTTCCTTGACACGTTTCAATATCCCGAGTATAGCATCCATAGAAACAATGACATTTGTACGATCATCATTTGCCGAGTCAGCGTACCCCCGAGTTATCGCATATCGATCTTTGATACGCCTCAATACCATCGAAGATATACGTAACCTGACGATCTTTCTTTGCAACCAATTTCGAGTCGTGCGACTGATGCTATTGTCCGAACTGGATATACCACAATTCCATTCGATTCAATCCAATATCAAGTTCGGTCGCTATTCCTCAAGCTAGTTTCAATATCGTTCTTCAAAACTCAAGTCACATTTCATTTGACCCAATTCGAAATCACAAGTGCTATCCTCTAGCTTTCTCGATCAAGACATACATCTTTCTTCATCGTTCCGAGTCGTTATCTAACTTGCGTTGCCCATTGACAAGTTGTCCGTACGACATCTCGTTCGGGACATTCGAAGTCACGACCAACTAAGCGTGACGCATCCTAAGGCTTTGTGCGATCGCATTGTCTCGCAGACATACTCGCTCTATCCGTAAATCCTTTAGTCTCACTCGAACAATTTCTCTAACGTCCATACACCACTCAGGGTTCGAGCCACTCGACTAGTCGTCGACACTCATTCTTATTCTTCCTTAAAGCTATCACATACACCACTCGGGGTCAAGTCACTCTACAAATCCTCAAAAGGTCATTCGATTCCCATTCGATATGTTCAATCGCACGTTCGTCCATTCCTCAAAATCTAAATCAATCTTCCGTGTACGCCTAAGCGTTAGTTTGATAGCATTTCTATCGATATACACTCTAAGTGTAGCTTCATTCCCGACCGAGCGGTACTTGATATCGCTCGCAACTCGATTGTACCAAAAAGTCGAGGTGCGTGACACGCGGCACAACTTAGCCAAAAGGCCGTGTGCATAGCTATACCGTGCGGACTATATTCGAGTTTGCACGCTCACTTATTCTCGTTCGAGCGATAATCGATCTCGCTCGCAATTCGTTTGCACCAGAAGGTCTAGGTGCGCGATACTCCGCACAACTTAGCCAAAGGCTACATGCATAACCATCCCGTTCGAACTATACTTTGGTCTCGTGTACTCGTTCGCCATTGTCAGCATAAGATTATTCAAGCACACCTTGCGTTTGCTAACTTCTAGCATTTTAGCTTTCTTTCGACTTAGTCCATCATGGTTTGGCACAAAGGCCTTCGCCTATCGATCCCGTTCAACCGAGTACTTATACGAGCTTTTGAAATTATTAGACTTATTGTATGAAACATCCCAAGGCACAACGAGAGAGAGCGTATACTTCTTTGTTACAAAATGAGCTTTCAAAACTAAGAGAATCGAAATGAAGTCCATGGACGTAAAGCCGTGCTCTGATACCAATCTGTCATGCCCCGCTCCCGCAGGAGCGATCGTCCTCGCTAAGGCGTGATGCCGCACGGGCCTAGGTTGCACCCGTGCAAGGCTAATCCCAAAAACAGCCGATTTGAGCTAGGCCACAGAGTCGCACAGAGTGTCCCCATTTGCAGCAGAAAGTAAATGAACACAAATTGAAGCGAATTCAAACTCTTTATTGATATTCAAGAAGTTTACAAGCGGCGCTAGGCTGAGTTTACAAGTCTCTCAAGCTCTCTCTCTCTCTCTGAAACATAAAAGCCGTGCCAAGTGGCTTACAACATTGAATGATTCATGACGATGTTCCGATACATTATGTCCTGTATACGGTGCTTCAGCTCCTTGCAACGCTCCAAGGCTCCAGAGTTAGCTCCGCGCCTTAGTACGTTCGAGGAAAGCTCTGCACCCGACGATGTCTCCTACTTCCTGCAAGCAATCTGTGGGGTTATCAGTACATTGTTATGCACTGGTAGGGAGGCTAGCTCGTCCACAATGCTATCATTACCAAACACGTTTTATTTACTTTTGTGCACCGTCTATCATTCATTGTCTTTCTAATCTTGCCTTAGGATCAGTTTCATGGCATATTTCATAACCTATCCCGTGTTGCCAAATTCAAGTGTGTGCATGGAAATGCATGCACGACTTACCCAAACTTACCGTCCGGCCTTCCCTGTCCAAAGTAAACCAAGTTAGTCAACAATTCATATAAACTTTTAATGTCAAGTGCATGTCCCTGCCTCAGGTTCTAGCACGTCATAGGCACGTTCTCTAACTCATTTGCATGAAGTACTCTTTATCATTTGGTGTGTTACATTTCGAGCATGTTCAGAAGGCGCTTTATTTAGTTAACTTAGACTACTTTGTTTTAATGCAAGGACACGTGGATTGCCACCAGCAAAGTCCACTTAGTCTATATACACCGGTCGCTGGCAACACAAGCTATTTTGGATATATTCTCTTTGGCATTCTCACCTATCGAAGCGTGATGGCTGGTACACCTTGATAGTCTCTTGAAATGCCTGACATTACGTCTCTTTGAGTGGCCGAGCCCCCACCCAAGTTGCCCGTAAGCCCCTTTTTTATTTCGCCTAGGCCGGCCACGATATACCTCTCTCTCGATCGTGCCACGGAATCCCTTCTTCTTCACGGCCACGGTATTCCCCCTCGCCCGTGCCGATTGTCCACGACCATTTCGTATTGACTTGTCATTTAACTTAACGGCTGTCTCTGAGCCATAATGCGTTATCGACTAGGTTGGCGTCCGTACAGTACGGGTAGCAAGCCCCGTTGTACGTGCCCGTCATACCTGTCGCTAACCATTCTTTTCTTTCTTATCTTTTATTTACTCTTTCGTTTCTTTCTTTCACTTGTTCGTACATTCATTCATTCTTCTTGTATTCATTCATTCATTTGTTGATTCATTCATTCACTTATTCGTTCATTCATTCATTCATTCATTCACTTATTCGTTCATTCATTCATTCATTATGCAACTCCCCGTGCGGGAGTCGCCTTGGCGACCCATCGGTCCCGAAGTCTTCCAATGTTGCCATACTCTACTCGGAACGACTATGTCGATAGTCTTCCGTTTCTTTGTTGTAAACCGTTTATTGTTTCATTGTTGAACGCATAGGAAACTTGAATGTAAGCTTGTGCCTTAGCACGAGCGTAGAGCGCGGTGCGAGAGTTCTCACATTTTCTATATTCTTTTCCATATTCTATACAAGCATACAAAATGAGATTATTCCTTTTGCTAGGTGCGTTGAGTCATTTATTAGCATGCGCGGTGTTATCGCCTAGCGATTCTAGCAATAGTGTCCGTATTGTTATGTGTCTAGGCTAAGCAAAGACGGGTTCATCGGAGCCACCCACCTTAGCGATGTTCGCATCGGCCGAGCGATACTCCGAGCGCGCCTTTGAAAGTCTAAGTTTGGATTCCTCTTTGACGGGCCAATGTAGCCTTGCATCGATTCATTATCGGGTCGATACAACTCTTCGGGTCGACGGCTCGTTTGAGTCGTTGTACTTGTCGTTTGATCGGCGTTTCGCTAGGGCGGAGCGGGTCATTACAGCGCTAGAGGATGCTTTGGGGACCATTGTTGATCGGTGATCGAGAGAGAAGACGACGGCAACTAGGGCAAGAAAAGTTGAGTAGAAAAGGAAAGTAAAGAGTCTCTCTCTCCCAAAGAATCCATATTTATAGGCTGATGGGGGGCGTGCGGATCAAGGGACGCTTCGCATGACGTGCCGCCTAGAAAACCAAGCCGACTCTTAGATTTCTAACCCTTGCATGCGAAAAGATTAATCCTAATCATTAAGGCAAAATCTAAATATTTAAAGCTGACTCTTGGGATCCTATCCCAAAAGACGGCTTCAAATCAAAACAAATCAAGAGCAATAATGAGACACCCACGTGGCATAGGACCATTATGCGGCCAGAACAGTCTATGCGGCTAAGAAGTCTATGCGGCCTGAGCGATCCATGCGGCCAGAACATCTCATGCGGCCAGAGAAGTCTATGCGACAGGAAGAGCTTATGCAGACATATCCATGCTTCTTATTCAAAGTGTTTCAATTTTGCAAATTGAAAACTTTAAAGGGGGTCTTGTAGAAGCATGGAAAAATACAAATAAATTCTTATGCGGCCCGAAAATCAACCCCATGCGGCTCATAGCTGAAGGAGCTTTCATGCGACTCAAAAGGCCCGAGAGCCTCATGCGGCTCCAAAAAGATGAAGGGGAAGCCACGTGGCCTCATGCGGCTCAAAACAGGCCTTTATAGAGGGCCATAAATGCTCTGAGCAGCTGGCTCATTAATTATCCTGACACAGCGGTAGCCCTGACACAACGGATTGACAGCTCTGACATAAAGGGAAAATGATGACTCTTGACGTGCTCCTAGAGAGACGAGGAAAGTCTTTACAGCTGGCACGATCCACCCATTTTCAAAGATCTTTATGCGGCTCAATTGTAAGGACTTCCATGCGGCTCAGTTGTAAGGACTTCCAAGCGGCTCAGTTGTAAGGACGCCCATGTGGCTCAGTTGTAAGGGTCTTTATGCGGCCCTGTTGTAAGGACGTCCATGCGGCCCAATTGTAAGGACGTCCATGCGGCTCAGATTAAAGGACTTCCATGCGGCTCAGATTAAAGGACTTCCATGCGGCTCAATTGTAAGGACACCCATGCGGCTCAGTTGTAAGGGTCTTCATGCGGCCCAGTTGTAAGGACGTCCATACGGCCCAATTGTAAGGACGTCCATGCGGCTCAGATTAAAGGACTTCCATGTGGCTCAGATTAAAGGACTTCCATGTGGTTCAGATGAGGCCACCCTTATGCGGCTCTGATACGAGGCCACGCTCATGCGGCTCAACTACGACAGTCCTCCATGCGGCTCGCAGCAGTTGGGACACGTGGCAGGCGTTGATCAAATCCCAACAATTCAAATTTATGGCAATCGATATAACAGGCAGTTGGGACACGTGGCAGGAGATTGACCAAGATTTATTCACTCGGATATGCTGATATCAACAAATCATCACCATGCAGATTTGTTGTAATCAACATTAACTGCCCAGATCGATTTTCAACAAACCATGCAGATTTGGTGCAATCAAACATTAACTGCCCAGATTTGTTAAAATCAACATTAACAGCCCAGATTAATTTCCAATAAACAAGATCAAGGCTAATTGTAATCAAATTCCTAACCGTCCACTTTTTAAGGAGTAATTACTGCACACCCTACTTATCACAAAGCCTTATAAATAGCAAGGTGTCATTCCCTTGCAAAGGACTGGAGAGAGGAGCAGTCGTACAGAGCCCAAGCAGAGAGACTAGCAACCCCCGCACATACAAAGAGCATTTCTTCCCCGGAGCCGAAGCTGTGTTCGATCGTCTAAGGCGTAAGGCAGAGTTGTCATAACTCTCCCGAGCCTCTACCGTCACCCCCCAGAATAAAAAATAAACAATTGTACTTTAGATTGCTTTTCCTAGGTTTTGTGCCTAGGCACTCTTTTGTACGAGCGAGTTTGTATTATGAAGTAAAAGTCCAGTCCTCCCATAAAACTGCTCTGTTCTTTTATAATCAATGGCAAACATTCACTAAATATACTTAGTGTTTGGTTTGGGTGCGAGTAGGACTTGATTAGTGCAGCGAGGACGAAAGCACTAATCTCCCACTAGTTTGTGTGCAGGTTCAGATTATGATCGGCTCGGGGCGGGACTTGGCTTGGACGCGCCGAGTCATGGAGTCCTTAGCGTTCAAGAGGAGCTACCGCATAGGCGTTCGGACTTGCAACATGACGATGTTCGGCCGAAGACTACTTGTTGGCTATAAAGAGGCATAATATATGGAGCAATGTAATCCTTTGTGAGCTAGATAGATCATGAGTGTTGTAGCCACTTGGCATATTAAGTTGGGCTATTCAGGGCCTTTGTAATCTTTAATTCGTATCAATAAAAGAGATTCTTACGTTATACTTTGTTTTTTCTTCCGCTGCTTATGTTATCAATTTGAGATAAACACTATGTGAATCTGTTATCTTGCCTTGCACGAGCGCAACTCCAGGCTCGTGCGGCATCACGCCCCAGCGAGGACGATGATTCGGGTGAAATCTAGCGAGGACGAGCGATTTTCCGGATCGGGGCGTGACATATACTCTGGAGCGTATTGCTGGCTAATGTACTCTGGAGCGTACTACTGGCTAGTGTACTTTCCATGGTACTGCTGGCTAGTGCCCTCTCCATGGTGCTGCTGGCTAGTACCCTCTCCATGGTGCTGCTGGCTGGTGCCCTCTCCAGCAGCGCCCTCCTCGTCCTCTGGATCGTCCACCCTATGACGCCGTGAATGTCTTAGGGGAACAGTGGCACCCGAATAATCGGCTGGGATACGTGTATGCAATAGAGGCATATCAGGATCCCTTCCAAGACTCAGTGAATCTACGCGAGTTAAAATATCTCGCATCCACTCCCGACCATGCGGCCACAAATAGCTCTCTGGTTCTTGGATATATTGTTGGCCCATAATAGCCTGAAATTTAAAATGTGCAAATTATAATTGTGATCATATATATCTTTATTTTAAATAGTAGTAAAGTCCTACCGCTTCAGATATGCCATCAACAAAAGCTCGCAGAGAAGATTCATCTACGGCTTTAGACTTGAACCGTGGCTCCTCAAATTTGTAAGCTCTATTGGTCATACGAGGCGCTCCCCACCATTGTCTATAAGCCAAGTCACCTTCATCTGCATTTCATAAAAACAATCATAAGACAAATGCTACCCGTCCAAATATACTAGTAAGTTAGAACTTACATTCATCAGGATGCCTTATTCGGGGCAGCTCTGCCACACTACTATCCTGGAATCGCCTATACCAGGTAGCTCTAGCAGTATTGATTCTGTTTCTTGTATTGGCTATATCATAACTCATGCAAGACGGGTCATCCAGAATAATCTGCCTGTAACAAAATTATCGGAGAACACGATCTGCCGGATGATACATAGTGTAACGATCGTATATAATATATAATTTGTATATGCTCAAATCATATGGTATCCTTTTAATTTCTGGAGCATTTTCATCATCCGAGTATGGTATCCAGATAACCTATTGGATGACAATTTATACGAAAAATTTGGGCTAATCTATTAAATGGATTGACAATTGTAGTGTAAAAACTCTAATAAATTGAGTAGTTACCTCCTTCCACGGTAATATATCAAATTCTCCCCTGTAGATTGAAGCATACTTGTGTAAATTATGATGAGGGTCTACTATATTTGTGGCCCATCGCGTAGCAAGCGGAAAAATTCTAACATCACTAAAAATGCTGGTTACAGGTCAGCCAATAAAGAAATGCTCATAGCACCATACCTAAGACAGAAATAATATGATATTTTAAAATTTTATATAATTAAAACGAATTGAGCAAATTTAGGGATTAATTTTTTCTTAACTGAACCAGAGTCATGCACCCACATAAATTTTTGAAACCATTCGATCTAGCAAATTCTGTCAAGCTGGCATATAAATATGCTAAGGTAGCAGCTCCCCATGCATGACGCGTAGGTTCTTTTAAATTGTCTAAAAAGGTAACAGTCGCACGTTTACTCTGTTTCCCTGCCTGTCGAAAAATAGCATTGCCCAACACAAGCAGAGCAAATATGCTCTAGTACAATAAAGTATCTACAAATATTAAAACTAACATATTAAAACTAACACACTATTAAAATTAACTAATAAATAAATATTAACAATAATTACGTACCCTTAAATCATCGACCGCGACTGGATCGTCGGTAGTTTCATGTAGATACATAAAATTATCCCGAAGTCAAGTTATATTGACAAAACTCTTTCCTCCTAAGTCCGATGGTTCATTAATGCCTCGATATTTCCTGATTATTTCAGATGGATTTAAATCTGTATCAAAATATATAGGTTCACCTGTAATAGGTAATCCTAGAATATTTGCAACATCCCAAAGTGTGATTGTCATTTCACCAACTAATAACTGAAAGGTGTTGCGTTGAGGCCACCATCGCTCAGCGAGACTAAAAATGAGATGTACATCGTGGACTAAAATTTGAATTTCATCCAGATATTGAAACTCAAATGAACGCAACAGCTCCTTGTTTGCAAAAACAAAAAGTTTATTCCAAACTTAAAAAAGAATAGTACAAAGTACAATGAATTCTTGGGAAGTACAACTGTAGAAATCTGATCAGAAGACGATCACTTTATCCCTTGGACTATGTGATCTTGAAGACTGTAGCCTCTGGAGAATGCAGCAGCAATTTTGTAAGAGTTCTTGATCTCTGTGCGTATGTATCTGATGATTTCACAATGATTGGAAACTCTATTTATAGAGTTCAAGAAATAACTGTTTTAGCAGTTATTCTGATGTGCGCGAGGCTGGATTACGCCACATTAGGTTACGCCAACCTCCTGTTGTGCCAACTTTTATTCAGTTGTTAAGTCGTGTACTAACTGTATTTAGACGCATGGCATCATGTGATTGAGATACGCGTGGTTGTGTACAGGATAGTAGACACGTCTTGAGAGATTAGTGGCATGTGCGCCACGTCATCCTGCTTTAGAATGTAAGTTGTCTCAACTTCATCAGGTTGCGCGAGCTTCGGTCAACTGTGCCTGATTGAGCCACGCTTAGACACGTGGCAGCTTTTGAGCCGAAGTCATTCAGATTGCACCTAGGCGCAACTAAAGATTTTGTCTGGATTGTGTCTAGGCATAACTTACGAAGTGTACAGGACAGCTGTCTACCAACTCTTCTTAAGGGGCACAATTCACGGGATTCGAAAAGATTTTCCTCGTTCACTGTGGTGTCAATTGTCAGTGCTGTCAGGTAATAATGGCCGTTAAGTGTCAGACGCCACGTAGATTTTGGCGTAATAAGACTGGGCGCAGTCTGATATCAGGCGCAACCTGATCAGTGGCACAGCTTGTTCTCTGAGCTTCATATCAGTGGCGCAACCTGATCTTTGGGGCGCAACTTGATCACTGATTAGTATGTCCAGGACGCAACTTGATTTTTAGGCCCTACAAGACCCCCTTCAAAGTTTTCAAAACTTAAAAAACGTTTTAAAGTTTTGAAATACTTTGAATTTATAAAAAATTTGACTGAGTCAAGTTGCGCCAGTCAACAACCGGTCATCATAATTAAATCTCTTTCTCGAAAACACAAAACTTCCTCTTCGTCTTCCCGAGTTTCATTGATGATTTTCGGTTTCCCATGAGGAATATGAAGAGTCATTTTGTTGATATATATGTAGTAGTTGATCTTTATGCTTTATTTTTCACTTTTGTTCTTCAATGGCCTCCAAGAAGGAAGAGATGGAGACAAATGCTGACACTACAATCAAGTCCCCAGAAGTGGGACATGATGTTGCATCGTCGACTTATTTATTGGAGGATGACCCGGCATTGAGGGCGGTGAACTTTTTAGACTGTTTCGGTTTAAACCCGACAGTCTTCAATCGCTCGAGTAGTGGGCCATCCTCTGAAGAGCACAGCGATTCGGAGGGATTCCTTAATCTGATGCGTCGCTCGGGGATACGCAACATGCAGGAATTGGACGCCGCCCTTCGTCAGATCGATGAAGGCAAGAACAAAGAATAATGTTTAGGCGTGCCAAAAATTCTATTCTCTTTTCTTGTGTCCTTGTCTGTAGGGGTCCACCCATCTTTATGCAAATGAAATCTAAAATTTCTGATATGTTGTGTGGCTGTGATTTTGAATAGCACATGAGGTCGTATGCCTTTGTCTAATTCTTTGTTTACTGTTTTATTGAGAGACACATGGCAGCCATCACGTGGTCTTAAGCGCCTATTGTTTAGTTCTTTCCCAAAATAGGCTCCTAGAACGACGTGCCCATTTTCCTTCTTCAGTACTTTAAAAAGGATAGCCAAAACGAAAGAGCCATTCATTTTTTCTCAAAACAAATGGCTTTTCACAAGGTCCCACTTGCGCCACTTCATTCTGATGTCATTCTTTTGTATGTTGTGTCTTCAGAAATTGGTAAGTCTCGAAAAAGAATCAATGGTATGATATTCTTCTTTTGTACCACTTTTGAAGATAGGTATTGATTTGCATATTGTAGACACTATTGATATACGCTAACTATTTCTGAGAATAGGCGCGCACTGTGATCCAGTACTTAGTCTCAATCATAGACGCGTATTGTTGACATGCGCCAGTGTGATCAACTTGCACTGTGGAGATATGCGCCTATTGATCGGCGCGCATTTTCGATATGTGCCTGTTTGATCAGTATGCAATACTGATGTGCGCCTGTTGATAGGCACACACTGCTGGTTTGCGCCTGTTGATAGGCGCACACTGCTGGTTTGCGCCTGTTGATAGGCGCACACTGTTAGTTTGTGCTTGTTGATAAGCGTGCATTGTTTGATAGATTCTGCTAACTTTTCATGTTTTGTTAATATTTGCAGGGATTCGGCTAGCAAGCTTCTTTGGGACTGGCATTGGTGATTTGGATGTTGTAGAGGGCATTCTTCTGACACTCACATCAGACAGTCATGTGGTTTTGACACTCAAATCAGACAGCTCAGAACTCTTCATGTTTAAAAAGGGTCTTCCTCAGATGGTAGGAAGAGCCTATATACATGAGAGTTGGATGATGGAGACGCAGAACTAGGAATTGTATCACAAGGGTAATTTCGTTTCTAGTTCCCCTGGCGGGCCATCTTCTCTCCACCAGTTGTATTGACAGCAGCTCATCTTTGGGCTGCTGCACTATGTGGTTCTCCTCTCGTTTTTCTGAGAGAGAAGACCAGAGTTGATTCCATTGTCTAGCCCGTTGCTTCAAGTCGAGACGATAAGGAATTGCCACCAACAAATAAGAAGATCCAAAGATGTAATAGACCTTCATTATCAAATGGGAAGATCCAAAGATGTAATAGACCTTCATTAGAATGAAAATCAGAGATGTAATAGATTTTCATCAAGGTGTATCTATGCTTTTTAAAGAAGGAATAAAGAAATGATTGTCTTATTATTCTCCTTTTTATAATTCAATTTTGATATGCTGACATAGATAACAAATGCGGAGAGAATGCGAATGTGGCAAGTTGTTTGACATGGCTATTTGGAATTCAGAGACATGGATTCTCATTATGATAAATGAATGAGTAATCGGTCACTTCAATTTTTAAGGGAGAGACATTAAATGAATGAATGGTCGTTCAAACTCTCGAAGAAAAGAATAAATGAGTGAATAGTCACATCAGTTTCAGAGAAGGGACAATGAATGGTCAGTTATAAATGAATGAACAGTTATAAATGAATGAACAGTTGTGCTTCTTTCCAAAAGTTGTATCAGTTCTCGAGGCTGATTATCTATTTGTTTTGCCTATAAATAGAACAAAACTTTTATAGATATTGTCAATCGCTTTCCCTTCTGTACGAAAATGTCTTCCAAAGATTTACTTGCTCCGAAGATCGAAGAAGAAACTGAGATGCCCCCTACTGAGCCTCCCGTGCCTTCTCGAAAAGAAAGACGCGAAGGCTCAACTGTTCCTCCTGCACCAGGACAGGATTTGATCTCCAAGTTAGTGGAACCTGGAAAGACTGCCGAAGAAGAGGCATTGAGGATGGCTGCCTGCAAGTTTCTTGTGAGTTCAGACAATAAGATGTTTGAACTGTTGGCAAACTATGTATTTAATCATGAAGGATCAGGGCCTCCTTCCCGTCCTTAATATTTATGTAATTCTATGAATAAAATGAACTTTTATTTACATCATGTTTCTGAAATAAAGTACATTTTGTCTTTATATATAATATTTCTTAAGAAACTTGCCATTGATAGGCATCATAGCAACTCTGCCATCCATATCCGTTAATTGATAGGCTCCATTGGAGAAGACTTTATTTACCACATACGGCCCTTCCCACTTTGCCTCGAACTTGTCTTTGCTCATATGTGTCATAGTCATAGGACGTCTGACTGTGAGAACCAACTCACCTTCTTGAAATGTCCGCACTCTGACTTTGCGATTGAAAGCTTTTGAGATCTGGGCTTGATAAAGTTCAATATGATGTTGAGCTAGTAACCTTTTCTCGTCGAGCGCCTCCAACTCTTGAAGCCGAAGACGATCATTATTTTCTGTAGTAAGTTCGTTAGCAATAGCGATCCTCAATGATGGAATTTGAATTTCCAAAGGCAGAACAGCTTCACACCCATATACTAGAAAAAAAGGTGTACAACCTATAGGATTACGGACAGTAGTACGATATGCCCATAGACATTATCCAAGTTTATCACTCCAATTATGTTTGTTGATAGAGACAAATTTTTTGAGGAGTTTGATAATGGTCTTATTGAATGCTTCAGCCAACCCGTTAGCCGCAGGATTATAGGCCGTCGAGACAACATTATTGATTATGTTGTCATCACATAACCTATTAAACTTTTGGCTGATGAATTGCGATCCATTATCATTGATGATTCGGCGAGGGACACCAAACCTGTATATCATATGATGTTTGATGAAGTTGATGACACTACTCGTTTTAACTTCAGCCAATGGTATAGCTTCTGCCCACTTGGAGAAATAATAGGTTATAGCTAAGATGAACCGATGCCCTTTAGATGAAGGAGGATTGATAGGGTCAATTATATCCATGCCTCATGCTTCAAAAGGCTATGAGGCAGCAGTCGGATGAAGAAATTCCGATGGTTGGTGAATAAAATCTGCATGAATCTGACATGTACGACATTTCCATGCATAGTCAATAGCATCTGATACCATAGAGGGCCAGTAGTACTCTATACGTTGAATACGATCCTGTAGTTTAGGACCAGGCTGATGTGCTCCACAAACACCATCATGAGCTTCACGAAATATCTGTTTTGCTTCATCACCAGCGAGACACCTCAAGAGTAATCCATCAAAAGTTCTTCGATAGAGTGTTTTAGTAGTATGATTATAATAGAATCGAAGCGATCGACGACGGATACTTGTAGCTTCTTTAGGATCTTCTGGCAAGATGTCATGTACTGAAAAATTAATAAAAGGTTCTCTCCAGTCCTCACAAGTGACGTTGACTTCAGTTAGGTTGCTGAATTCAATGTTGTGGTTATTTTCAATACAGAATAGTTTTCTATTAGAGATAACAACCATTTGTTATCTTTTGACTGAAACTGCCAATACCGCAGCTAGGTTAGCTAAGGCATCGACTTCTGTATTACATGCGCGACGTACATGTTCGATGAAGAACCCTTTGAATGAAGAAGCTATCTTGGTTACTGCTTCATGGTATGGTACTAGATCTTGATGTCAGACTTCATATATGCCTCTAACCTGATTAACAATCAGCTTAGAGTCGCCATATACTTCGAGATATTCGATATCCAGTTGTTTGTCTAATTAGAGTCCAATGAGCAAGGCATTGTATTCTGTCACATTGTTAGAGCATGATTCATCTAAAGAATAGGCCCTTTGAATAGTTAATCCATCGGGTGAAACAAGAACAATTCCAACTCCAGCCACAAGGGTACCTCCAGGTCCAATTTTAGAAGCTCCATCAAAGAACAACATCCAGGTAGGAAATTCTTCTGAGATCATATTTGATTCTAATGTTTCGTCCGGAATCTCATCATAGAGTTTAGATGTCTCAGGGACAGGATGAGCTGCTAAGAAGTCAGCAAGTGCTTGGCCTTTCACAGACTTTTGAGGAACATAAACCATATCATATTGTGCTAGTAATATGGCCCATGTGGCAAGCCTAGAATTGAGTGTACTTGGCTTCTTCATTAAGACTCGAAGAGGATTGACTCGGGATATGACATGAATAGTTTGGCCTATGATGTAATGTCTTGTCTTCTGAACAGCAAACATTACGGCTAAACATTCCTTCTCTACCGGACTATAAAGATGTTCAACTCCAATCATCGTTCGGCTAAGATAGTAGATGGCTTATTCATGACCTTCCTTGTTCTTTTGAGCCAGCAAAGCTCCCAATGAATGATCCATTGCCCGGACATACATTAAGAAGGGTATTCCTGAGATCGGTGGTACAAGAACCGGTGGACTCATTAAATATCGCTTTATGTCGTCAAATGCTCGTTGACATTCTTCCGTCCAAACGAAAGATACACCTTTCTTCATTAATTGAGTAAATGGTCTACAACGTCCAGATAAATTTGAAATGAACCGCCTAATGTACGCAAGTCGACCTTAGAATCCTCGTAGCTCTTTTAGGTTGCGTGGAGGACGTATCTCTTGAATGGCTTTGATCTTCTCGGGATCAACGTGTATACCCTTAGAGGTAATGACGAAGCCGAAAAACTTACCACTAGAGACACCCAAGAAAGACTTGGTGGGTTCATTTTGAGTTGATGCTGGCGCATTAGATTGAAGATAGTTCTTAAATCTTGAATGTGATCTTCCTTGAGATGACTTTTAACGGCAATATCGTCAATATAGCATTCGACAGTCTTTCGCAGATGATCGTGAAAAATAGTACTCATAGTCCGCTGGTAAGTTGCACCTGCATTCTTAAGACCAAACGACATGACCGTATAACAGTACATACCCCGAGGAGTACGAAATAAAATATGTTTCTCATCTTCAGGATTCATCCGGATTTGATTATATCCAGAAAATCCATCCATGAAAGAAATTTGTTTGAATCCACATGTATTGTCGATCATGACATCAGTAATTGGGTGAGAGAACTCGTCTTTAGGACAAGCATCATTGAGATCCCGAAAGTCTATACAAACTCGAACCTTTCCGGTCTTCTTCAGGACTGGTACAACGTTGGCTACCCAGTCAGGATGTTGTTCTTCTCTGATAAAACCACAAGCTATAAGCTTTTTGACTTTATCATCAATTGCATCCATCATTTCAGGCTTGAATCGCCTTTGTTGTTGTTTGACTGGCTTGGCATTCGGCATAATATTAAGCTTATGAGTTACAATTTGAGGATCTAATCCCGACATATCTTCGTAACTCCAGGTGAAGACATTAATATATTCACGAATAAGATGAATTAACTCTTATTTATCATCCTCTGGGAGATTTTTGCTAATGAAGATTGGTCGTGATACACCCTCCTCTCTAATATCGATTTGGACAAGTTGATCTTCAGTAGGTGGTTCTCGTTGTTCGAAACGAAGTTCCCACTGATTGTCCATCTTTTGTGCCCAAGGGTCCACTTCAGGAGCTTCTTCAATGTCATCTTCATCTTCTTTCGAGAATTCGGTGGACACCATGTTAGAAGATACTGTTATCCGATGAACATGACCAATGCTGGTATCGGAATCCCATGAGATAGAATCAGAAGAATTAGATCATTTTTCTTCATCAGATTCAGAAGGTTCTGGAGTCGGAAGAGGTAAAGCATAACCTAAGCCCCGCTTCGATTTACTGTGGTATTGTTGTGATTTTTCTTTTGGAACAACAATATGAAGGGGAGTCCGCCTTCCTTTACCATTGTTGAGGCCTGTTCTGAAATCATAGCCCATTTTACGGATGATGGCTTTGGATTGTGGACTATAGCGGCGTAATTGTAGCCTTCCTGTATCATCTCTATTATCATTATAGAGCACGATTTTGGTTCCTCTCTTTTGTTGAAGAATATAGGCTTTTCGTCTTTCTTTCGAGACGGTACTAAGAAGTACGACTCTTGTATTGAATCCAATGATACCACATTTCGCAGAGATGATACGACTTCTATTGTAAGTAGTTTAAAATTATCTAGCATATCCAAATAACACTGAGTATAGTAAAAGACATCAGTATACTGCAAAGGAGATGCTTTATTGATTTTTATACCATCATTTACAAAAGGAACTTTAACCTTAGCAGGCTTAGTCAGATTGATGACAAGAGGGGGAGAAGAAGAACGAGAAGGAGGAGGGAGCTTCTTGCGATGAAGATCGATTACAAGCGGCTCAGAAGAGGTGAGCTCTCTTTGTTTCCGACTATCACCCTTGGGCTGCTTCTCATGGGAAGAAAGATAGATAGTCAGTAGTTTGGAAGACTAAGGACATAAGGTGCATCCTTTGACGGGAATCACCAGAGTATCATTTGGCACACTCTTCTGTTCTTCATCCGTGTCCATTACTAGTACTACCTTCATGAATTCTTTTTTATACATGCGAGAATCATTGCAGTATGCTTCAACCCCTTTGAAAGGATTCAAATCTGCAACCTCTTTTTGGACTTCTCCATTACCATCCATATATTTGAAACATTGGTGGAGCGTAGAGGGTACAATATTGTGTTCATGGAGGAATGGCCTTCCCAACAAAGCGTTGTATGAGCCATGATTGTCAATAACATAGAAAGTTACCTTTGTACGAAGATTGCCAATTTAAAGCTATAGGCGTATCTTCCCCAAAGGTTCACTTCTTCCTTGATTAAACCCCAGGATGGTAGTGATAGTCGTAGAAAGGTTATGCACTGGGATCTTTAAAGCATCCAGTAAAGACTTTGACATAATGCTAAGTGCGGACCCTGGGTCAATCAGAATGCGATCTACTTTCATGGTGTCCACATACCCCGTGAAATAGAGAGGACGATCATGACGATTGTCTTCTAACAACATGTCATCTTGTGTAAAAGTGATATTGGGCATTAATTCAAATATACTATGACAATGTGCACAGCTTACTGGCTCCTTTTCAGGCTTTTTGAGAAGAGTAAGACAAGCATCAGCCTGCATCAAGGCTTCATTTAACGTCTCTCGAGTCTCTTTTGAGAGACGTAAGAGTTCAAAGATTGACAATCTTGCTGGAGTATTGGCCAATTGAGCCAATATGTCAAAATTATATGGCTTCTCAAGTCCGATAGATGAGGAATTCTTCAATGCTTTATCAAAGCGGACAGGTTGTTTCCCCGTGTCTGCTGCTGTTGGTTTAGGAGGAGATGGTTCGACCACCGGCAATGATGTGGATGGTATATTCTCGCCAGGAGAAGATGATGAAGGAGGAACATCAGAAGATGGAGCAGGGTTCTCTTGATTTTCGGAATACTTCCGAAGATAGGGTTTCCCTGATCTAGTGCCCATTAGAATTTATTCTTCTATTACTGGTTCAAAGGATACCATATTGCAGTTCTTGGACTTAGATATAGAGTGCTTCTTTTGCTTAGAAAAGGAAGGCATTTCAAACTCTGCTACCATATCTGGATGAATCCACATGATCTCTCCTCTGTCAGTCGATAATGGAACAAGACCTCAGGTTTAAGTCAGGCTTAGACCATGCAGGTCAGAACAACAACTTAGGAAAACATCAGGACCAAGCCTGACTTAAACCTGAGGTCCGAACCCCTTTCCCGAGCCAAACTCAGTTTCAGGAATAAAAAAAAAAGAATATTAATTATATAATAATCTTTTTCTTTATTTTTTCTTCAACTCTTAAAGTTCTGAGAACTTTAATGTTCAGAGAACTTTTACTCTTTCTTTCATTAAAACCCACCATTATCACCTTTAACGTTCTGAGAACATTACTCCTCTCCTCGCTCGAGCTCCCGAGCAACCGTCGAGGCCCTTGGCCTTTCCGACTGGTCGAGCCCCTTCTTTTCCCTTTCGGTAACAGCTCTCCCTCCTCTCTCTATATATAGACCCTTCTTTTCCCTATCATCCTCATCACTTTCCATCAAACCACTCCCCAAACCCTCAATTTCCGAACCCTAAACCCAAAATCCGGCGAACCCCGACGGTCTCCAGCGAGATCCGAGCCCGATCCGACATCGGCGCCCGACTCCCGACCGGCGCCGCTCCCCGTGGCCGCCGTCCGCCGCCCCGGCGCCGCTCCCCGTGGCCGCCCGCCGCCGCCACCTGACCCGCGCGGCGGTAAGCCGTTCGATTCGACGGCGTTCGCCCCGTTTGCCCCTGTGCCGCGTGCACTGCTGGTGATTCCGTTTCCGTTCCCGAGCAGTTCGGTTCCGAGTTCCATTTCGGGATTTCCGTTGCACTTTCAGTTTGGGTAAACTCTAAACCCATATTCAATTTCTTGGTCGATGATGAGAATCTGGTCTCAATTCCTTCGGGAATTCATTTTTCTTGACAACATAACAATTATGTTGTTATTTTGGCTTTTCCGAAAATCTCGGAAATGGTTGTTGTGGGTTGTTTTTCTGAGATTAAATTGAATTATTAGGACAGAACCTAGTTCTGTAGAATTCTCGGGGTTTCCGAAAACTCTTTTGGATTTGGTTCTGTAATCTCGGGTTTCCGAGAATTTGCGGGATAATTTGGAAATCTAGATTTTTAATACATAAAGCAATTGATTTGTGGAGCTTCTGTTCTCTGTTCGAAATTTCGGATATATATATATATGTATATAAGTATGCTGTGGTTATCTTTATTGAGAGGTTGGGTTCTGTGGAAGTGTTCTGATGTTGATTTCGGATTTCGGAAATTTCATTATTATTCGGGATGCTGTGTTGGTTTTTTTTTGAAATATATATATTCTATGAATTTCGGGAGTTATTTTGCAGGTTTACGAAGCATTTCCCAGTTTTTGGGTTGACCGAAAACAGGGGAGATGCTGCCGAAATTTTACAAAATAAATAGAAATGATTTTCAAATAATTTTACGGAAAATATTATTTTGGATAAATATTTTGGGTGACGACCTTAATGGTCACTGGGCCCCAACGAAATGCAAACGCACCGGTTCGACCGGACGTTGAGGCAGAGTAGTAAAAAATGATGATTGGACCAGAGTCTGAGACTCATGTCATTTTTATAAGTTAATTTTAAAATTTATTATTGTTATTAATTAAATTCGTACGCAATTTACGGGACTAACCTTCTTCCTCTTATTTTAATTCATGTAATAAAAATATTGTAAGGGCATAAGCCCAATTCTTATTTTGTTAATTATGGAATGTAATAATTAAGTAGGTAGTATTTATGTTTATTTTCTGGTTGTGGTTGTGTAACGTAAATGGTAGAATAGAAATTTTGTGTACGTTCTCATAAATAATTAGGAATAATTATAAACTCATGATTTTCTCACTTAAAAAGATAAGTAATTATTTTATATACAAAATTACAAAGTTTTATCAAATAAAAGGATAAATTGCAAGTTTTCCAAAAAGAAAAGGTTTAAATTGATGTTTCTTTGTAAATAGTAACCCATCTAAATAATCATGCTTTAATTAGAATAAAAAAAGATAAAATTTGACTAGGAAAGGTACTAAAGATTGTAACTAGCACACTTAGTTGGATTGATGCAGATTGATAAGTATAGACGCTCCACTTGTAGGATTTGGAAGGCGAAACTAGCAACTATTCGGAACCTCCATCAACGTCCAGTTTAAACCAAGGCAAGTACGGTTGTGTTTAATTGCAGTTTAATTAATATTAGAATTTTGCATGTTAAATACACAACTGTTACACGTACTCTCTCCTAGAGTAATATTGAATCATTGCATCGGGATAATGGGGAGTAGCGTAGTTATCTATGATCAAAGCCAAATAGTTAATGAATGTGCGAGCTTGCCCCTCTTCACACGGGGTTAGGCCGGACCGTATCAATAGGATACAATTGAATCATCCTAAACCGGTCATAGATACTGCATACTCAAATCACAATCGTTTTATAGTTGAAAATCATTGTTTCAAAATTATTTAATATTGCAAGTTTCTATTCATTATGCAAATTGTTAATTTTTCATAATTGTACTTGCTCCTTTCCTGACTGGATCCCCCACCCCAATAGGTCCTATTGATGACTCAGAGCTACTGATTAGTAGTTACTACGACCCGGAGCTGTACCCTGCTGTGCTCCCAGATGAGGTCCATGGAGATGATGATGACACTTCTGCTTAGTTGGAGTTTTTAGTTTATCTTTAAATAAATTATATGTTATGTTTAAATTGTGGACAAGCTCTGTAATGAACAAGTTTATTTTATCGTTTAAATTAAATGTTGTGGCAATTATAGTTTCAAATGTTGTTGATTGTACCTGCATATGGAATACAGCTTACTGCCGCCGTCTCAACAACGGTGCAGGCTGGACATGATCCGAGTCGACCCACTAAAAACATGTCACGACCCGATCCCAATTTCTTGGGTCGACTCGGATCATGCCCAGCCTGCACCGTTGTTGAGACGGCGGCAGTAAGCTGTATTCCATATGCAGGTACAATCAACAACATTTGAAACTATAATTGCCACAACATTTAATTTAAACGATAAAATAAACTTGTTCATTACAGAGCTTGTCCACAATTTAAACATAACATATAATTTATTTAAAGATAAACTAAAAACTCCAACTAAGCAGAAGTGTCATCATCATCTCCATGGACCTCATCTGGGAGCACAGCAGGGTACAGCTCCGGGTCGTAGTAACTACTAATCAGTAGCTCTGAGTCATCAATAGGACCTATTGGGGTGGGGGATCCAGTCAGGAAAGGAGCAAGTACAATTATGAAAAATTAACAATTTGCATAATGAATAGAAACTTGCAATATTAAATAATTATATAGAACACTAGAACATCAATTTAAATAATTATATAGAACATCAAGCCTTTCCCGAGCCAAACTCAGATCATGCCCAGCCTGCACCGTTGTTGAGACGGCGGCAGTAAGCTGTATTCCATATGCAGGTACAATCAACAACATTTGAAACTATAATTGCCACAACATTTAATTTAAACGATAAAATAAACTTGTTCATTACAGAGCTTGTCCACAATTTAAACATAACATATAATTTATTTAAAGATAAACTAAAAACTCCAACTAAGCAGAAGTGTCATCATCATCTCCATGGACCTCATCTGGGAGCACAGCAGGGTACAGCTCCGGGTCGTAGTAACTACTAATCAGTAGCTCTGAGTCATCAATAGGACCTATTGGGGTGGGAGATCCAGTCAGGAAAGGAGCAAGTACAATTATGAAAAATTAACAATTTGCATAATGAATAGAAACTTGCAATATTAAATAATTATATAGAACACTAGAACATCAATTTAAATAATTATATAGAACATCAAGCCTTTCCCGAGCCAAACTCAGTTCCAAGCCTGAAACAATTAAAAAAAGAATTCTATATTAATTATATAGAAACAACAACTTAAGAATATTAATTATATAGAACCCCTTTCCCGAGCCAAACTCAGTTCCAAGCCTGACTTAAACCTGAGGTCCGAACCCCTTTCCCCTGTTTTTAGTGGTGGCCCATGCAGGTCAGAACAACAACTTAGGAAAACATATTTAGAAACAATTAGAACACTAGAACATCAATTTGTCACAACATAGGACCGAAATATATTATAAATAAATATTTTTGTTTGATTATAGACTGGTAGGATACCTTGCTTATGTTTGCATCCTAAACCTTCCAGAGAATGACCATTGACAAGACCAATCCTGCTGGCGATGAGGTGTCATCTCCGGATCATACCCCATATCCTTAACCAAGCCCAGGGTCCTTTCCCTCGCGGCTGTTTGACCGTCCTCATAATGTATCCAGTGAAGTTTTCACTACTCTGGCGATTCCTACCTCATCTCAACTGAGTTGCTTTTCCTTGGTGGAGTATTCATTTTTGTTGCTCCACCAGTACCAGCAATCATCTTCCAAATAGTTGTCCATTTCAAGAAACCCTGGAGTTCCAGAAAGCACAAGTTGAAGCCCAGCAGGAACAGAAGCATATCACGAGAGAAGACATGAAGAACGTCATGATGTAGCCTTAGTTATCTCCAACCAAGTTAGAGCAGAACTTTTGTCCTAGGAAGGATACCCTTGAATCTAGAAGATAATTGGGTCCCATCAAGTACCCTACTTTCCGGCAGCCTTATCGTAAGAAGCTATGGGCTTGTAACTATTGCAAGAGGCCTGGTCATCAGACCGTTAGTTGCCGCAAGAGTTTGGGACAATGTTTGGCATATGGATCTGCTAAACATCGGGTAAAGGACTGCCCCTTATCTTTCCATCAAACCAGAGCTCATATCCCAGCAACACCTGTTAGGCCACAACCCAGAGACTCTCTTCCTATCTAGCAGACCTTGCCTCCTACAAAGGCATGATGCAGACTCGAAGTTCATAGAAGATGAAGGACCAGATCAATGAAGGCTCTAGGATTTATGCAGAATGGAACTCTACCTTAGGGAGTACCTATCTTGTTTATGTCCAAGAAGGATGGAACAACGGATGTGCATCGATTACCAGACACTAAAGAACAAGTGCTCTCTGTCCGGATCGAGGATCTGTTTGATCTGTTTGTGTGGAGTTAGGGTGTTTCGAAGTTTGACTTAAGATTTGAATACCATCAAATCAAAGTCAGGAAAGAGGACATTTCCAAGACGGCGTTCAAACACCAAGTATGGGTAGTTTCCTTTGGTCAGGATGTTAGACTGACAAATGCTTTTGCTATGTTCATGAATCTCATGAACAGAGATTTTCATAAGTATTTGAATCAGTTTATCTTCTCCATAGATAACATTCTGATATATATTCGAAGACTGAAGAAGAGCATGAAGAACATCTGAGGAAGTTTTGGAAACTTTGAGGAAAAAGAAGTTTTATGGTAAGTTATCTGAACGTGGATTTTTCTTTGACAAGGTGGACTATTGGCCATGTTGTCAAGAGAAGAAATTTTGATGGAAGATAGCTGCTGTTGAAGAGTGGTAAACCCCAAGTTCAATTCAGAAGTTTCTTGAACTTGGCTGGCTACTATCAGAAGTTCGTGAAGGATTTCGCCAAGATTGCTGAGCCGATGACGAAGCTCACTCGGAAGAATGAAGAGTTCATCTGAACGAAAGATTGCTAGGCGGCATTAAAGAGCTGAAGAAGAGACTTACCACTACACAAATCCTTGCGCTACCCGTAGGAACCGGTGGGTTCTCAATTTACAGTAATGCCTCTGGAAAAGGACTGGGTTGCATTCTTCAACAACATGGGAAAGTAATTGCTTACACATCTAGGCAACTACAGACTCATGAGAAGAATTATCCAACGCCTAATTTGGAATTTGCTGCAATTATCTTTATCTTTGAAGCTATGGAAGCATGATTTTTATGGAAAGGGAGTGAAAATATGTACGAACTACCAAAGTCTGAAATATGTCTTCACTCAGGAAGGGCTGAATGTTAGATTAAGAAGATGGTTGAAGCAGATGAAGGACTTCGACATCAACCTGCAGTACTATTCAGGTAAGGTAATGTGGTCGCTGATGTACTTGGTCGATACTGATAGCGAAGTTCTTAACCAAGGACTAGCACCTGCTAGAAGACATCAAGAAGTTTGGACTGGAGGTTATACTATCTGGAGATAGAAGGACGGAGCTGGATGCTGATTCAGTATTGATGAAGTTCGAGGCTGATGGACAAAATCAAGAGGACGTAGTTTCAAAACGAGGCACTTTGCAGGCTTAGAGATCAAGTGTTGGCAAGAACACTTGAGGGTTTCTAAATTGATCAGCAGTGAAACTCTGAAGAATGGTACGAGACTTTGCGTATCGGCTGACAAATGGAGGAACAAGTTGAAGGAAGAAATGCACCAGTCGCAGTATTCCATATATTCAGGAGATAATAAGATGTATCGGAATATGCCTCCATTGATTGGTGTTATGGAATAAAGAAGGACAATTCCAGGTATGGGATTAGATGTGAATTTGTCAACATGAGGAATTTAGCAAGAACAACAAGTTTGTTGGAGCCGCTGGACAATTCGAAGTGGAAGTAGAAGCATATAACAATGAACTTTGAGTAAGGATTGCCTTGTTCCCAAGGAGGGAAGGGCACCAATTGGATTTTAATAAACTGACTGACTAAGTCAGCACACTTTCAAAGTTGGTTTATCCACTAAGAAGTTGGCAGCATTGCACGAGAGGCACATCTACCGGATTCATGGAGTACCGTGGGACGAGCAATCAGAGAGGTCAATCCAGACGTTTGAAGATGTATTGAGATTTTGCGTCTTGGATTTTGGTGGGTTTTGAGAAGACCAATTTGTATTTGGTGAAGTTTCTCCTACCAGAGGAACAATCAGTTTTGACGGAGCTGGAAATTGAGGCCAGGTACATCAGGCCATTTGAAGTTTAGGACGAGTTGGAAGTAGCGTACCAGTTAGCTCTACCAGCTAATCTTGAGAGGTTGCAACGTCTTCTACGTCACAGCTCAGACGTTACATTCCGGATCCGAGTCACACTTTGGATAATTCAGAGATGAAGATTGGAATCAACCTTTTAGTGCCAGAGAAACCAGTTGCAAGCCTAGTCAGAGATGAGAAGAAAATCAGAATTTGAGTCATCACTTAAACTCCTATTTCTTATCTTTTCTTTTTTCGTTCTAAATTTGACTAATGCTGCTAAGTTAGCCTAGTTTTGCAAGCTATCTCCTTATCAAGCTTGATCATGACAGTATTTTATTGGGTGCACCCACTAATATATTGTCTAATCAGAACCGGTGCATGATGGTCTGATCAACCTCGTGTACTTTGGTTCGCTTTTGTATTTTTCTACATGGATGATATCATAAACCGTCTCATCCACGGCTGCCTTGAAAATTCTTATTGTTGGACCTGAGTTACGGGCGTAGTACCCGTAGCTGTTTGATCCCTAACCTTACTTTAATTTCGAGGACGAAATTTTCTAAGGAGGGAAGATTGTGAAATCCATATTTTTGTAATTAATTATTATTAGTAGTATTTCTAATTATTATTATTATTAATATTAATATTATTAAATATTTTTGAGTGGAAAATGATTTCGAAAATATTAATAACTTGGACTTTTGATTTTCGGACCCAGACCCGAGTCCGAGCCCAGACCCAGGCCTGAGCCTAACCTAATCTTTTCCTGTTTCTTAATTCTGAATTGTTGGACTTGGTTAATCTTTATATATAAAAAAAAATTTATTATAATTTTGAGTTTGTCCCAAAGGACTAGCAACTCACGATTTAGCCAACTCCCCTGTCCTATTCTCCCTCTCTCCCTTAAACTCCTCTGGACCACACAATTCTCCATCACTCCTCTTTATTTTCCCACTTCCCCCACCATACACCAGCACACAACAATGACCACCTCCTCATTTCCGTAACTCCAGCACAACTCCTCAACTCCCATTCCTCTCTTATAACTCCCCCACAGCATTAAACCCACCTCTCCTTTTATAACTCTTCACCCCTTATAACTCCCACTCTTCATGTTCAGAACACATCATCACTCTTTTATTCCCTCCTCTTTTTCTTCACAAGCATTAGAGAGGAGATCAACTCCACTCTTTCTCAACAGAGCCATATTCTCCATCTCTCTGGAACAAACCCATCTTCCCCACCTTCACCTAGCCCTAGCCCGGCCGTTTCCCGTCCGACGAAGCCGTCGCCATCCGCCCCGCCGGCGCCTCCCATGTTCAGTGCGCGTCCCCGCGCGCGACTCTCCGAGGCCGACGCCTCCTCCGCGCGCGGCTCCCAGCGGCCCGACCGCCCCGTCCGCCGTCCGCCGACGCCCCCGCGCCCCGACGTGCTCCGCGCCAGCGCCACCCCCTGTGGCCAGCAGATCCCCGTCGCGTCAGCGTGCCCCGCTGTCGTCGTTGCTGTCCGAAAACCCTCCCTGTGGATTTCCAGCACCCTTTCCCGCGGTT
This sequence comes from Iris pallida, assembly GCA_029216955.1. NCBI lineage: Eukaryota > Viridiplantae > Streptophyta > Magnoliopsida > Asparagales > Iridaceae > Iris > Iris pallida. Next base: position 9,178,158 of record JANAVB010038615.1, on the reverse strand, counting down.
CTTTGCTGTTTCCGTGGATTTCCCGCTGTCCGTGGACTTTTCCGCGGTTCAGAACTTCTACCTGCTGCCGACTTAGTTCGGATTCCTTTCCCGAGATTATCCCGCGGCTCCCTGACCAACGGATCTTGGTAATTTCTGTTAATCAGAGTAGTTCGTCCCTCCCGTGAGTCGATGATGATAGATCGGTCCCCCGGTTCCCTCTCGGGAATCCGGATAGCTGCGTTATAATTTTCGTTTAGCTGCGTTAGTTTGATTTTCCTGTGTTTTTACTTGCTGGGTTGGTATGAATTGGTTGATATTGGATTCCCGGACTTTTCGGGAATTATTTCTGTGGTGTTGGAATTTTGGTGGATATTTCTGTGGACCATTTTGGTTGGAAATGGGTTTTTCCTGGTTTGGGACATTTTGCAGGTGTTTGTTGGCGCGCTTCCCAGTTTTGGGTTTGTCCCGGAATAGAGGAAGTGCTGCCCAATTTTTACAAAATTATATTTTTAATTTATTTCAAAACTGGCTTTCGAAAATGATTTTCTAAACCGATTTTCGGGCGACGACCGTACCGGTCTGTGGGCCCCGGCGAAATACAAACGCACCGGTCCGACCGGACGTTGAGGCATAAACCGAATTTTGAGGAAAAGGACCGAGTCTGAGACTCCTAGTTTTCTTTTATTTATTATTTTATTTTTAGGCTTAATATTATAGTCATTTAAATTCTGTATTTTATTTAATAATTCAGTCATTTTCTTATTTAATGTAAAAGAAAGATGTATCGGGCATAAGCCCACCCTAGGACCAGTAGCTGTGCCCATGTATTTGTGTAGCGTAGTTATTTTCTTTTCTTTTTCTGGTGGATGTGATTTGGGTGGATTTTGGATTGATTTCATATTCGTAGATAGGACGTAATTTACGGCTTAATTACGAGTTTAGCTAAAATAAATAAAATATTATTAATTCACTGTTTGTCACTAAAAGAAAACTGTATTTTATATACATATTATGAAAACACAAAGTTTTCCAAATTATAATTGATTCTTGCGATTTTCCAAATTGTAATCGATTCTCGTGATTTTCCAAATAATTCAATTAACCGGCTTAATCAACGCACGTAGTTGCGACGTAATCGTTAGCTGTAAATTAATACAACTTAAAACCTGACTAGGACTTACTACTAGAGATTGCAACTAGCACACTTAGTCTGGTTATTCAGGAATCTAAGTCGAGTTCTCAATTGTAGGAACTCGAAGTTACAACTGACGTTCCTCCTCGGTACCGACTCGTTCTTCCAGTCAATCTAATACAAGGCAAGTGCAGTTATGTCTATTTGGTAATTTATCTAGTAATTGTTTTATTGCAATTTTAAACCACATTGCTACACGAAACTCTCTCCTAGAGTTCGAATATTGACTCATTGATTGAATCTGATTGACTCGGGATATTGGGGGAGTAGTGTAGCGTCTATGACCAATACCCCTATATTGCATCATTGATTGTGCGAGCTGATTCCTCCTATACACGAGGATAGGCCGGACCGTATCATTAGGATATAATTGAATCATCCCAAGCCGGTCATAGTTCGTTACCTACTCAAATCACATTATTTTCAATTGTAGAATTGTTGAAAAATATTGTTAAAGTATTTCAAATTGTTTAACATTGCAAATTTCAAATTATTATTTGAATTATTGGATATTCGTAATTGTACTTTGCTCCCTCCTGACTGGAGACCCAACATTTTAGGTACCGCTGATGATGCTTTGTTCTACGGTATTTTTTCTGAGATTCCAACTAGAGGACGATGATCTCGAGACTGATGAGCTAGATGCCTAGATTTTTCTTCTTCTTTTATAATTCATGATGTTTGTGGAAAACAATGTATTACAGATGTATCTTTTATTTTATTGTAAAAAGTTTTTTTTTATAAATTATTCGAATTATTAAAGTTGTGACAATTAGACTGTGTTGTTTATTTACCTGCATGTGTGATACAGCTTACTGCCGCCGTCTCAACAACGGTGCAGGCTGGGCATGATCCGATTCGACCCAATTATTTGGGATCGGGTCGTGACATCTAGTGCCCATTAGAATTTATTCTTCTATTACTGGTTCAAAGGATACCATATTGCAGTTCTTGGACTTAGATATAGAGTGCTTCTTTTGCTTAGAAAAGGAAGGCATTTCAAACTCTGCTACCATATCTGGATGAATCCACATGATCTCTCCTCTGTCAGTCGATAATGGAACAAGACCTTCATTTTGAGGAGGTGAGAGATTCACGATCTCAATAGTAGTCCTTGTAATGGGGATGACACCATCTTGCACAAGTTATGGTGGAAAATCACCAAATTATAGAGAAACCATATTAGCAGTCATCATTTTCTCGTCCTGTTACAGAGTAATTGCTCCAGAGTTGACCAACTCTTAGATTTTACCCTTGAGCACATAACATGCTCTGGTTGGATGCCCTATAAATCTGTGATAAATACAGTATTTAGGGTGATCAGTTTTACCTACTTCTTTTGGCCGTTTTGCTTCTGGAAGCTGAAGCTTATTGCTTTTGATCAAGCAATCGAAGATGCTTAAAGTATCATCTTCATCAAAAGACTACTCTTCTTTTAGACGAGTTATCTTCTGTGGTGGTGCTGATAGAGTGGATGACGTGTGAGTGACGTTGACAGCCAAAGACTCCTTGTCTTTAAGATTAATGGCCAATGTATCTTTACTCTTGCGGTTATTCGGACGATTATTACCCCCGGGTGTAGAATGTTCATCTTGGTTAGGATGAGTCATTTGGACTCCTAACTGCTTGAACTTTTTGGCACTGACCTCGGCTGCTTTGGCATTGACAATGAAAGAAGGCCAATCCTAGAATTGTGTAGATCATGTCCACATACTGATAATAGGCAACAAGTTTGATTTGCAAGTGTCTATTGTTACAGTAAATAGAGTTTCTAAAGGCATTTTGAGTGCCTCTCGGCAGAATCTTTCAATGAAACTCTCTGTGGATTTATTATGCCTCTGTTTAATCTTAATGAGGGCAGACATCGTCATCTCGTTGACTCCTTCATAGAATCGTTCCAAGAATATTTGCTTAAAACTAGCAAAAGAAGTGATGCAGCCATCAGACAGGCTACGATACCAGTCGTATGTTGTGCCAGCTAAACAACCGACGAACATTCTGGTAAGGAGAGCATCATTTGGCTATAATTGATCAGTCATCACTTCAAAATAATTGATGTACTGACTTGGAGAAGTGCTGCCATCAAACAACATGATGGTTGGGAGCTTATATTTAGGAAGAAATGGAACCTCCTTCCACTCTGTAGGATATGGTTGCTTTATACCCAGTCTTTGTAGGCCATCCTTCTGCTTGAAGGCCTTAAACTGAGTACGTAAGAGTTTCACAGCCTCATTAGCATCTCCTGATGTTTGGGAATTGGTAGGCTGGTTAGAAGTGTTAGGAGGAGGAACAGCGTGGTAATTACTACCCCCAGCACCAGACTGACTGGGATCAGCTTGAATTGGCACGGAAGCAACCTGAGGAGTTGGTACCCCCAGACTAACAGGTACGAAAGATGCTATAAGCTCTAGATTTGTAGCTGGGTTTACAATCGGTGGTACTGTATGTTGAGCCACGATTATAGTATGCATGCTTGCGACCATCTCTGCCATGGTCTTCAATTTGTCCTCTAGTACAGCAATTCGTTGCTCTTGACTGGTTGAAGTAGAGGCATCTTGATCTTCCGTTACGGTATATACCGTCACTTCTCTTGCTGATGTTGATGAGATAGTTTGTTCAGAACTTTTACTATCTGCATCAAACTCTGAGAAAGAGTCTTCTCCTACATGAGCGATGGGGAGATCTTCTTGATTAAAGACACCTTGGTTCAAATGTCGATTCCTCGATCTAGTGTATTGAAAGACACCTTTATTGGATGCATGGATCCGATCTAAGTATTGCTGACTAGGATTACGGGATGTATTACGTCTTGGATGTTTTCCACCCCCAGTGCCTTGAGAAATCATGTTGACAGAAGCATATAATAGCTCATCTTCGTCTTCTATTATATGTTCAGGAGTTGAAGTATAGTTCAGACGATCGAAGACAGATCGTCGAGCCGATTGGCAACAACAGTTGATGACAACTTCATGAAGGCAGTGGTGATCTGAAGCGCGATTTGGAGGTGAGGGAGACATCCCTGTAATCTCTCGTCTTTGTGTAAGACGTTGCCGCAAATCAGTTACAACTACAGGACGAGAAGAAGTCGGAGGAATATATTCCTTAATGATGTTAGAAACATGTCTCCTATTCTTCAAATGTTTAGTTCCCTGAGTGTACAAAGATGTACTCAACTCATTAGCATAGGTGGTTGGGTCTTTCTTTTCAAACTTTGACTTTTGGTACAGATTGGCCTTTGGCATAGGGTTCTTACGTTTCGCCAAAGTTGATATTGGTTGACGACTATTAAGATAAGCACGTAAATCAGAAAATTCTGCTCCAGATGTCTCTATTTGTGATGCCCTCAATTTTTCTTGCTTGGATCTTGAAATTTGTAAGGTAGGAAGGTCTTGACCAAACCCCATAGGGGTAGGTAATATACCTCTTTGGTCAGTATTCTTTCTAATATCAGAGATCCGAAGACCTCCGTTTAAAGGAATAGAATCTGATAGATCTTCCTCTGAGTCATAGACCAGGGAAGTTTGAGAAAAGACCAAAGGGTGCTTTCCTTTATTTTGTGGAGGGTCAGCTAAGAAGCCTTTCCCTTTGTTCTGTCGTGAGACCATTTTAGGCACAGATTGTGCCAATTGAGGAAGTGTCAAAGGACTCTTCCCTTTGTTCTGTCTAGTGTTAGCACTAGAACATTGATTCTCCAAGTTCAGAACTTGAGAATTAGAAGAAGGAATAGCCAAAAGACTAGTTTCCTTGAGTTGCGCCAAAGTAGCAGACTGCGCTTGAAGTGCTGATTGCTTGGGTTGCGCCATAGTCCTACGGGCTACTGATGGTGCCTTGGCAGCAACATTGGTAGACTGTACCTCAATAATAGCTTGAATAGGCTGTGCCTTGGCAGCAAAAAGAGTAGTAGACTGCGCATGGGCAGCAGGATGAATAGGTTGCGCACGGACAACAGAAGCAAGCTGTGCCTGAGCCGCCGAAACATACTGTGTATTGGCCACTGAACACTCAGGTTGCGCCTGGGCAACAGTGACCATAGGAGATTTAGGAGCCCACACAGTCCTGTTCTTGGCGATAGCCGCTATACGCTTGTTGCTCTTGGTGCTAATCATATCCTCATAGGCTGTCTGGTTGACTTGAACAACCAGAGTCTTCTGCGTCTCGCCAATTGACGTAGTGTCACATTGAGTTGTCACATTCTCGTCGAAGGAGAAAGTCGTCCCCAGCAGAGTCGCCATTTTGTTTACAAAAATAAAAAGTTTATTTCAAACTTGAAAAAGAATAGTACAAAGTACAATAAATTCTAAAAAGTACAACTGTAGGAATCTGATCAGAAGACGATCACTTTATCCCTTGGACTATGTGAACTTGAAGACTGTAGCCTCTGGAGAATGCAGCAGCAATTTTGCAAGAGTTCTTGATCTCTGTGCGTATGTATCTGATGATTTCACAATGATTGGAAACTCTATTTATACTACAACAGATATGGGATATGATAGCGTGCGCTGAACGCTGTAGAATGCATATTATAGCATATTCCGTCCGCTATATATGCCCCCGCTATAATAACCCCATGTACAAGAACGCTATAAAGTTATAGCGTTCATGAACGCTATTCATGGATTATAGCGTTCTTTGACGCTATAGACAATGTATAGCATTTTGAAACGCTATGTTATAGTTATAGCAATTAGGAACGCTATAGAACTTTAATAGCATTCATGAATGCTATTAATATATTGTAGCTTTCATGAACGCTATAGACACGTTATAGCACTTACAAACGCTATATAGTTTACATAGCCTTTACGAACGCTATAGTTCATTAATAACATTTGTTAATGCTATAAATGTGTTATGGCGTTCCTGAACGCTGTTTATTTTTAATTGTGTTCATGTTTGTTATTGTTTGTTAATAGCGTTTCGATATATATCTGCTTTTTATAGCATTTCTTTCCTGCTATATGTGCAACAATAGCATGTCAGAATGCTATTGCAGAGTCAAAATTCTGTATTCAAAAATTTGCAGAATGCAGCACATCAGAATACTATTGCAGATAATGCCACAGTTACACAAAATGCAGGTATTCAAAAATTTAAATGCGAATCAATCACAGAATGAATTCCGAACATAAGTAAATTCATTAATTTCACTGTCTAATATATGTAGAACAACGAAGTAGTACCAAACATTCAAAATCCTTAATTTCTCCATGTAGAACAACGAAGTAGTACCAAACATATGTCTAAAAATTAAACATTAACAGTGTAGTCAGCTACATATATCCCAAAATGTTAACTATCTAACATTTATCTCCCTTCGAGCCTATCCACAACCAAAACTCCTCAGAAAGCATCCTCTTCCTTCATCCAACCTACACAAAAATAGGAGGTAAATCATTAGTGTAAAGAAAAAATCATCTCGAGCCGATCCAGACAATTGACGAAAAGTAAACTATTGGGATAGGAAAAGGATACTAAGAAAACCAACTGAGGCCAAAGGTGCACCCCTCACAGGGCCATTACAAACTGACTATACACTCTACTTCATATGCAGGCATACCAAATGTTTTGAGGCTTCAGAAAGAAAAATTATATGTAGTTATTCGTACAAATATAAGTACAGTTCAAGTGATAATCACTCATCTAACCCTTAAGATGCCTGATTGCAGCTAATCGTTAGATTGAGATATCGTTCACAATTCAATGAAGTTTCTAATGTAACCGCATCGACATATAAGTCTTTCAAATAATAATTGAAATGTAGTTGGGTCATAAGTTCAAAAATCATACCATGGGGAGCAAGTAGGCACGAGTAGGTTCTCGGTATCATTTGCTTTTCCTCCTTATTCTCCGTATTATCTTCATTTTTCTTTTCCTCGGCCTGAAAAAATGCTAAAAAATTTTGGACTCCGTGGGATAAGCTAAGAAGACATGAGGCAAGCACAACAGGTGGCATAGTATATTAGAGCTTCCTTAAAAGGTTTATTATTATGCTAGCAGTATGTTCTGAGATAATATCCTTTCCAACACAGAGCACCTGACGAATGAAAGAGGCAACAACATTATCCGAAAGCTAGAAAAGGATAATAGCTATTATTGAACAAAGACACTACTACAAACTTCCATGGTAGCTCAGAATCTATTATTAATCAAAGTAATGTCCATAGCTACATTAGATACAAACGCTCAAAATATATGTTGAATAATGTAGATAGTAGTTGAAGAATGTGCATATGAACATCCTTAAACTCATGATATTACATTGATAGGGGTATGGAAATTAAAACTGGACTGGGGGCAGTACAAGAGAGGCCTTACAATTATTTGAATAAAAGTGAAGAGGTGGTCCATAGTATAGCTAAATTGAAATGACTTCAGCTAAGCCTATCAAATTGAAGGTATTATACTATAGGTTTCTTTGTTGTAAGCAAAACTTGAATCACAACAATTTTACTATTGATCTTACTGAAAGCTCTTTTACAATGTCTCCATGCAGTGCCTCCAGATGTCTAATCACATTATTTAACTTAGACAAAGCCTCCGCAAAGTGCAAGAAAAACTGCAAAATTATCAATAAAAAGTAGAGCTTGATGACTTAATGTGCATAAATATTACAACGACAAATTCCAATACAATTACCTCCAATAAGTGGTTGAAAGACAGAATCACCAAACTCAGCACATACACCTATACCTTATACAGCAGCCTGAAAACAAAATAATAAGTTATTAAGAAAATGCAGTGGCGATATTTGTTAAAAATAAATGTCGGAAGATGCATGTGGCTTAGAACAAAGCAAAATGATGTCGACAGAAAATAGAGCATTGAGAAAGTGCCCTGACCAACAAAGTAGCTAGAACATAAGCAATCCGGCGTGCATGCTCACACACACACACACAATCATCACCCACATTAAAACAAGTATACTCGCATTGTCTTTGAAGCTAATATCTAAAAGTTCCTCCGAAGAGTACTTTTTCTAATCACTGCTCTCAATTTGCACATAACATGAAAGCTTTTAATAGACTTCTCCACTATATATGTTTCTACTGAAATTATGAAAGATTCAGGAATCAGGATAACTTAACCCTGTTCAAAAGGAGATAGTCATCTGGTAAATGTTAATCCCTATGTATCTTAAAAAAACTAACAATTTATGGATGTGGTGAAGAAAAGTTCTGTCCAAGAGATCAAATAAGAAGATTTTAATTCATTATCTCACCCACACAAGAGAATAAATCCTTTAGCACTAGAATGAAGTATGCTCGGTTAGTATTCATGTCATTGACAAACCAGAAAGTTATGTATTCAATCCAACAGGTAATCGCCAAATGCTTACTAGTGTAAGTATCCACAGAAACAAAATAAATAACTTTCCAAACAGGTAATCTTATGGATAGTCTATTTTTTATTTTCGAACCTAAATTGCAAAGAACTAATTCCAAACCTAATTTTGCCACACATGGATAGTCTATTTTTTTTGAACTACAATGTCATCTATATCCATAATGTGAAAGTATATTGAATCTTCAAATTAAAAGAATCAATTTCCTACCATTTAAGTTGCACTAAAAATTAGAGCTTGGATCCTCAAAGTGTACATTTACTATATTGAACTCCACTCATGAAACATGTCTATCAATGATAATGAAAGAAAAAGGAAAGCAATACAATTCCTTCTCTTCTTTTGGCAGAAAAGTTTCTGGATCTCAATGTTAAGTTTGAAGAGGCAAACTTCTCATAAGTTTTTATCTTTTTTTTTCTTTAAATGGACCGACATTCATCAGTCCAACAAGTATATAGAGATGTAAAACCTAATAATGTGAAGATGAAGATGCTACTTAGCCTACAAAGTATTTAAAAGGGATATATAACCAATACATGTTGGAGTCTAAACTGGATGTTATCTAACCATAGTTATCTAGCTAAATTTCAACGTGTAAGTGTAGGACTGACATAGTGTATTGTCACTACAAAGAAGGGTGGTCTTATAGAAAAATGAAAATTTCAAACCTGAGATGACTTGAGGCTATCAAGGAAGGTCCTCTTTGACACCTCTTTGGCATTTTCCCCACCTAACGTTACATTATCCCGATAATTGCAACACGAGCCACTGCAAGTACATGGTAGTCTAGCAATATTAGGAATAATTAATTGGACATAGAAAAAAATGTCAATCTCGAACATGGCAAGCTTCATGACCATCCATTTTCTTTTCCTACGTGAGTGGAATGCTATAAGTAAGTTTCAGCCTTTGTGCTATTTGATTGGATGCTATTAGAGTTACAGTGCGAATCCAATTACATGACAAAACTAACACAATTACTCTTCATACCTTGAGCTCCTACTTTAGGAATCTCGAATCCAGACCTGTTCTATTTGTATAAGCATCAGAAATATCACCATCAACACAACATGCTACAACTAGATAAATAACAAAACGGACAAATAATTATGAAACCAACAACAACAAGAAGAAAATTGCCCTTCCGGAAATTTTTGAGTCGTAAGCAACATTTTCACAAACAGACAGAGTGCGGCGTCGAGGTCAGCTATCCCGCGGATCAGCGGACAGCACGTCGACCTCTCCTGCCGGGATGTGTAACAGCACTCCCAGCAGGTCAACGCAGGCGTTTAGCTTCCGTCGGTCGATCGGGGCTTGGTCTTTGTAGTTGCATCTGCCCTAAAATTATGAGGGGAGAGAGAGAGAGAGAGAGAGAGAGAGATTACCAGTAGCCAGAGTAAGTCGCCGTCTCCCATCGCAGTCAGAGGCAGAGAAACAAGGGGAGAGCTCCTTAGGGCTCACCTCAATATTACTTTCGTCTAGAAGGGCCCATCCCCGTGACGACGAGGTCTCCCTCTGTGGGCAGCGGTGGTGGCGGATTCATAGATCAGGAAGAGGGAGGCAGACCGGAGGTGGCTACAGCGGCGATTGTGGTGGGGGAGAGAGGGAAGGCAGAGAGGAGATCGGTCTAGAAGGGGCGGAAGCAGCTCTCAATGGACTTGGTGAAAGGAGATGAAGGATATGAGGGTTTGATAGGAAGGGGGGAAATTTTGGTGAAAGAAAAAAATGAGCGCCAGATCAAAAAAAATTAGAAAAGTGAGCGGGCTGTCCAGTTTGGTAAATAGATTTCTATAACTTCTTATAATACTTGAGTTTGAAATCGATACATCTCCCTTAGGGCTTGTTTGGTAACCAGATTTCACTATTTGGATTTGGATTTGAAAATCCTCCAAATTCAAATCATGGATTTCAAGATTCAAATCCAACTCCAAATCCAACTCCAACCAAACATAGGATTTGAATTTATGATTAATAATTAAATTATAGTCATGATCAATAATTAAGCTATTAATTAATTATGATTAATTATAGTTATTATTATTTATAAAATTAATAATTAACGATCAGTAATTAACGATTAGTAATTAATAATTGACGACTAGTTATTATCAATTATAAAATTAATAATTAATGATTAGTTAATTATTAAATAAATAATGATTAATAATTAAAGATTAATAATTAATAATTAATAATTAACGATTAATAATTAATAACTATAAATTATAATTAACGATTAATAATTAATAATTAACAATTGATAATTTTTTATCAACGATTAATAATTATAAATTATAATTATTGATTAATAATTAATAATTAACAATTAACGATTAATAAACTATAAATTAAATATTTTGAAAATAGTAATTATAAATTAATATTATTATGATTAGTAAATTATTAATTAAATTATTATAAAATATGATTCTAATTGCAATTAAAATATTATTAATTAAGATTATAATAAAATAGTTATTAACAAATTATTAATTAATATTATAATAATACTAATAAATTATTAATATAATTATAACAAAATTAACTAATTAACTAATTTTTTAATTAATAATACTAAACATAGGATATGATTATTAATTAATATTATAATAATACTAATAAATTATTAATTAATATTATAATAATAATACAATAATACTAGTAAATTATGATTATTAACTAATTAACAAATTATTAATTAGTATTATAATAATACTAATAAATTATTAATTATGATTATAACAAAATTAACTAATTAACTAATTTTTAATTAATAATACTATTTTTTATTAATTAATAATACTAATAAAATAGTTGGTTTTTTTATTAACTAACTAATTTTTAACAAAATTATTAAAGAATAAATATTTTTAACGAAATTATTAAAGAATAACTAATTTTTAATTTACTAATTTTTAACAAAATTATTAAATAATAAATATTTTAAGGAAATTATTAAAGAATAATTATTTTTTTCCTCCAAAATTCAACCAAATCCAAGTTTTGGATTTTGTCATACTTTCCATATCCAAATCCATCTCCAACCAAACATAGGATTCCATGGATTTGTCTCCAAATCCATAAAAATTCAAATCCCACCTCTAAATACGGTTTACCAAACACACCCTTATACGTAAAAACAGCTATAATGTACCAAAATTTAAAATTTTCCTCTACTTAGACAAGAATATTTTTCCTAGCCGTCTTAGTTGTCTTAGTTTTATTCGGTTCTTGGACCGAAATCCGAACCGAACCTTATACGAAACGTCTATATAAAGTTCACCCCTAGACATACGGGCATAGCAACGTTCAGAAAAAACTATACCTTTAACAGCGTTCATAACACGCTATATAAAGTTCTGTTAACAGCACTGCATAATTAACTCTATTGATAATGACATTATAATAGCAGGGAGGCTTCAACGTTATAGATAAACTGCTATTGTATGAACGTTTAATAGCATTTCAATATGAACGCTATGGATGATTATATTATAATAGCAGGGAGGCTCGAACGTTATAGATAAACTGCTATTGTATTCTATTTTAATAGCACTGCGGAAGGAACGCTATTGATGATGACATTCTATAGCAGGGAGGCTTGAACGCTATAGATAAACTGCTATTGTATGCCCTATTTGTTGTAGTGTTATAGAGTTCAAGAAATAACTATTTTAGCAGTTATTCTAATGTGTGCGAGGCTGGATTACACCATATTGGGTTACGTCAACCTCCTGTTGTGCCAACTTTTATTCAGTTGTTAAGTCGTGTACTAACTGTATTTAGACGCGTGGCATCATGTAATTGAGATGCGCGTGGTCGTGTACAGGATAGTGGACACGTCTTGAGAGATTAGTGGCATGTGCGTCACGTCATCTTACTTTAGAATATAAGTTGTCTCAACTTTATCAGGTTACGCGAGCTTCGGTCAACTGTGCCTGATTGAGTCGCGTCTAGACACGTGGCAGCTTTTGAGCCGAAGTCATTCAGATTGCGCCTAGGCACAACTAAAGATTTTGTCTGGATTGCGTCTAAGCGCAACTTACGAAGTGTACAGGACAGCTGTCTACCAACTCTCCTTGAGCGGCACAATTCACGGGATTCGAAAAGATTTTCCTCGTTCACTATGATGTCAGTTTTCAGTGCTGTCAGGTAATGATGGCCATTAAGTGTCAGACGCCACGTAGATTTTGGCGCAATAAGACTGGGCGCAGTCTGATATCAGGCACAACCTGATCAGTGTCGCAGCTTGTTCTCTGAGCTTCATATCAGTGGCGCAACTTGATTTTTAGGCCCTACACTCCTTTTGGGCAGCATTTAACTTCCATTTGTGATATCCTCTCTGCATCCTCCAATTTCCATGCTCCCGTGTTCGAGCCTCGGAAGGATAATCATATAGCTACAAGGGAATTATATTCCTTATATTTATGTAAAATAAATAAATAATAACGCTAGTTACCATTTTTAAATTTATCTTCCCGTCAAAAACCAACTTAGATATATGAGTTTCTCGTTCCTGTCTTATGACTTCTGTAACCGGTCCCCCGGGAATACGTCCATCATTCGGTTGAGCCATATGTTACATTTTGCTAAAAATATTATTAGTAATATAGTTATTCATACATAGAAAATATAATTCTAATATAAAAAATAAATACTTACTATGTAAAGATGAAGATGAAAATAGAGGAAGGAAAGAGTAATGTTCTATGAAGATGAAGATAGAAGAGGAAGGAGTAATGTTCTGTGAAGATGAAGGAGGGGTTGTAAAAAGGAGGGAAGGAGGATCGGAGTATATGCAGAATAGGGAGGGGGAGTGGAGTGGTCTTCGAGAGAGAGAGGAAGAGGAGGAGGGTCTTCGAGATGGCAGTGGCAGCAGCAAAAAGTGAGGGGGGTTCTTCGAGAGAGGGCAGCGGCAGCAGCAAAAAGTGAAGGGGGGTCTTCGAGAGAGGGCAGCGGCAGCAGCAAAAAGTGAGCGGCAGCAACGAAAAGTGAGGAAAGGGGTCCACGCGTGCCACGGGGGGTGGCGCCCCACCAACCGCGCGCCACGGTGGATGGCGCTTCCTATTTGTGCGCCACGTGCGCTGGCGTGTCTTAGCGTGCTCTGTTCTCCTGCGCCAACGTGCCATCTACAATGTAGTGTCACTACCCCAAACGCAAATTTCCTAAACTTCTTACTTTTTTTTATAATTTGTGTAAAATTCTTTACCCCATACGAATTTTTGTATATATATATATATATATATATATATATATATATATATATATATATATATATATATATATAATTTTGGATATCCTAATCCGACATCCGAAATTTGTAATTTAAAGTCATATCGGATATTAACGGATTCGAATACCTTAATATTCGAATTTGTATCCAAAAAAAGATAATATCCAAAAAATATTCGGATATCTGAATTCGATATCCGGAATAAGATAGTAGCATGCTCACATATTGTCTTATGTAGGTAGTAAGTATTCTCTATTTTTATGCATGGACGAGCACGGCCGTGGTAAGAACTGTGAATAATTGCTATGTTTTACTGTATGATTTATTACTTCAAAGATGGCTATCGATATGAACTGAATTCATTTAGTTCTAAATAGAAAGACAACTCTAAAGCATGCCTACCTTAACAATCAGAGTCAATTTAGACGAGTGGGTTCGTCTCGTCCACTTAGCAAGTGTGCTAATCCCCTCCCCCAATTTCCCAGGTGCGGTGGAAGCTCTAAACTGAAGCTGAAGTACGGAGAGGCATTTTAAAGCTCTTTCTATACTGAAGTATTTTGAAGCTAATTCAATCGAAGGCTTATGTATAAAGGGGCGAATGTATGGAATGGCAAGTGTTAGTTCAGGCAGCTTGTCGAGTATATTTCTTTTATTTTCAATCAATGTAGCCGCAACGGCATCCAATGTAATTACGACTTGCACTTTGTTGCAAGCTATGAATGAAAAGCATATTTCTATCTTCCTATACTGCGTCTTATATTCTGATGTGATTTGTGAAGTTTCAGCTTGGTGTTTTAATATAATAATCAACGTAACGTTTTTGTCTTGTACGAGTGCAATTCCAGACTCGCACGGCATCACGCCTTAGCGAGGACGATCGATTCGGCATAATAACACCGGGGACAAACGGTTTGTCAACTCGGGGCGTGACAGAGGCGACGGAGGACGATGGTGACAGCAGTGTTGGGGTGGGGGGGTCGTGGAAGCGGCATCGGTGCGCCCAGGGATCGGACGGAGGAGGACTGTCAAATATTTGCCAGTCCTTCCAGGAAGAATTGTCAAATTTTGACAGTCCTTTCTACTGGATGGACTGTCTAATTATATAACAGTCCTAAAGAAAATTGGACTAGCCAGAAGCATTTTTTTTTTGGGCAAACTTGTAAATAATTTACCAAAAAAGTTGGGCTAGCCTAAGTAAAAGTTGAGGTGCCTTTAGAAAAAGCCTTATTCCAGTGTTACGACACAAGCATACATGTATCATAAATGTTACCAGCTTAGTGGTTGAGTCGATGGCCAATAACGTATCTGATTTGACTTGGCATTTATGAGCACGTACGATTTGATCTAAGAAAGCATGTCGGATCGTATTCTTGATAGTATCTAGTTCTCTAACCCAATCCATTTAGGGACGATTCTTGAGTGTCCATGACTCAAAATATAGAAACGTGACTTGTAGGGTTAAGTAACTAGTATACAACTTAGTACATTTGGAGGGATTGATTCCTAGGACAATGCAACCTTGTTGGTTATGTATTACAAACTCGGTAGTCCGAAATGATGATATGACTCGTATAAGCATGTATACGCCTGTTATATGTACATACATCATGGGTGGCTCGTATGTTTCATGATATTATGTTATATGTCATCTTTACCAACCTTGATATCTACAGCGTGTTTCGATGTAATCCTCACAACATTGATTAGTATTATAGTAAGTCGTAGGACTCATTGTCCGATCTATATTTGCTACCTTTTTCTTGTTATTACTTATATAGTAGTTAGTTTCCTTTCGAGGTTAGTGGTGTGCACTACCTCGTTGTCAATTACTAGTCTACTTGTGTATTTTCTACATACCTATTAGATTGTATGGTTGATGTAGTATAGTCGATTTTAAGACATATTGTTGTCTTGAGTACTGTAACTCCTCTTCCCGAAATTTTGATAATATATTTTTTATTTATTTATTTGAATTAAATTGTAATTTTTAGAATTTTTATAAATAATTACTTAGTTAATTATTACGGTAGATGATTCTAGTCATGGTTAGGAATTGGAGTACAAGGTGACTAGAAATCGTGGCACGGATAGTGCAGTGGCGTGCTTTAACTAGTGTATTAGCCCTGGTAGGAAAGGCCGAGCTATAGTGATATCCTAACTAGGAAAACTAGGCCAAGTTGCGACTTGACTCCTATAAATAATTTAATTATTTATTATTAAGATTTATTGACTTGTAGGAGACCCGGTTGTACCAAGTTGGCCCAGACTGAAACCCAAACCAAGCACAAGCCCATGTAAACAAATAGTACATCCAGAGAGGCCCACGTAGATAATTATGGGGGGTGATTTAATTAGTGTATTTATTTTAATAGATAAATAGGTAATTTTGTATAAATGGGCATTGTATATGATATGTGTGAATTGATATTTGGTTTCTGAGTGTACGATGACATGTCTTAGAAAATGTCTTTTAGATTGTGAGAATTTCTAGGATATATATATACTGGTGAATATATAGGTACGTATATTTATAGTATACGAATATTAGGCATTACGTGTATATTAATATATCTTATTTAGATAAACTTCATAAATATTTCTTATATTTAACTAAAGTGTGTATATATTATATATATATATATTATATATATTTATATATATATATATATATATTTATATATATATATATATATATATATATATATATATATATATATATATATATATATATATATATATATATATATATATTATATATATATTTATATATATATTTATATATATATATATATATATATATATATATATATATATATATATATAATATATATATATATATATATATATATATATATATATATATATAATATATATTTATATATATATATATTGGTAGCTCATTTGATAGTCTTATTTATATAAATATAATATATGCATATTATATGGTATATAGGTATTTATCATATATGTATAAATATACATGATGCAATAATAGATTATATTTTAGAGTATTTAATAAATAATGGTTACATTAGTATATATATAAAAATTCTAGTATATTTTAATTAATTATTTTATGTATGGTAACTTCCCTACAAAACTTGGTGCCTTATTTTAAAATAATTAGATTAATATTGATACGCATATTTATAATTGTATTTTAAGTTTAGTAGATAATTATAGTCATAAGATATGTTAATATATGTATAATATATATATTAATATTAATATTAATATATATATATATATATATATATGGATTTTTCAAATCTCACCGCGAGGTGAGACAGGGCGATCCACTTTCCTCCACTATTTTTATCATAGCGGCTGACGCCCTGAGTAGGAACCTCAATAATATGGTCAACATCCCCAACTTCCAGCACTATCACACATCCAGTGGTTGCCCTATTATCACTCACCTGGCATTCGTCGACGACCTTCTCATTTTTTCATCCGGGGACGAAGGCTCGGTGGCAGTGGTTCACAACACCCTGATGAGACGCTCACCACAAAACCAATAGAGAGCATGCCACCAACCTCTCCAACATAACATCCTTCACGATCGCCAAGCCCCCGTTCACCTACCTCGGATGCCCGTTAGTGTACGGAAAGTCCAACGCCAGCATCTTTGAGGACCTAACTACCAGAATCAGGAAGAAACTGGAAGGGTGGCACAATGCCACCCTATCCCCAGGAGGCAAGATGATCCTCATTAATCATGTGCTGACCTCCATACCCATCCACACCCTGGCAGCGTGCTCTCCGCCCATCAAGGTTCTTTCTTCGATCGAACAGATCTTCTGTAATTTCTTTTGGGGGCATAGTAACGGCTACGATAAGCATCACTGGGCTAGCTGGAACTCAATGGCCCATCCGACTGGCGAGGGGGGGTTGGGCTTCACCAAACTCAGCCACATAGTTAAAGCTTTCTCGATGAAACTGTGGTGGAATCTCCGCACGCACAAGAACCTATGGAGCAGGTTTTTGAAAGCTAGATATTTCAAACATATCCACCCCTCGATGGCCATATCCAACTGCAGATCCTCAGCGGCCTGGCGTCGCATCCTTATTGGCTGCGACCTAGCCGAACCTGTGATGAGACTCAGGCTGGGGATGGGAGACTCGAACCCTTTCCTTGAGCGTTGGGTGGGAGACAGCATGATCCCGAATCTCACGGAGACCCCGACAGACTGTAAGATCAGTGACCTGTGGAACCTCACTACTGACGACTGGAACTGGGACCAGATTCGTGATTGGTATGGTCCAGAGGCAGCTGATAGCATCAGAGAGAGAGGGTTTCGCATCGGTAGCGAGGCGGACACATTGCGCTGGCCCCCCGAGCCATCGGGCGCATTCTCGGTGAGGTCGGCGAGACTCGTCATCCAAGGGACCGGTCAGCTGGTTCTTCCTATGGCTTACTATTGGCATTCTTGCATACCCAAGAAGTGGTCCTTCCTCTTGTGGAGGGTCTTAAGTAAAAACTTTCGACTGACGACATTCTTAACACCATCGGGATCAGCTTAGCATCAGCTTGCTCCTGCTGCCATGACCGGAAGTCGAAAACCATTGATCACATCTTCCGCCTAGGGACGCTGCCAGATAGGACATGGACCACCCTTAACCAGCTTTTCAACATTGAGCAGGGTAGCGGACGCCTCCACGATCTACTGGCCACCTGGGGTTCTGCCTCCCATGGCCACCAGATCGTCGCAGCGGCTGCTATTTGGGTCATATGGAAGAATTGCAACAAGGCGAGGTACGAAGATCACCCATACTCAGCTGACAAGCTCCTTCGGGAAGTAGTCCGTCAATGCCGTAAGCGGAGCATCTTGTGCTCCCACAGTTCGACAGCTTTCTGGTCTGTGCTGTCCCCGTAGTCCCTGGCGGCTGTCCCGCCTGCCAGTTTTGCTCCCCCTTCCTTCTGTTTGGGTATACCTGTATAGGCTTCGGTATTTTGCGCCTTGTATACGGTTTTGTGTAGTCTTTGCGCCGTCTTTAATAAAATGGAGAGTTTTGTTTCAAAAATAAAATTATATATATATATATATATATATATATATATATATATATATATATATATATATATATATATATATATATATATATATATATATGGATTTATATGTTAAGTTATATCTCGCAAGATATTGAAAACAATATATCGCGAGATGTTAAACTCAACAGACCCGATTTCCCTATAGCAGCGGCCGACTTGGGATATATAACGAGGGAGAGGAGGGAAGGATTGAGAAAACCCTAAACCCCGATAGTTCCCTATCCTTGCGCGACCATACTCCGCCGTACGCCGCCACCATGGTCACCACCATCGGCCGCCGCATGGCCTGAAAGACAGCCAAGGCGACAACAGAGCAGTGGCAGCACCAGCGTGCAGGGAAGAACAAATACGGCAGTAACACCCCACAGGTGCCGACTTCTAACTCACTTTTCTTCCTCCCTGGTTGATGAAATCATGATCCGTAAATTCTTATGTATAGACAACCTGACCGTCTTCCTATCCCTTCAAAAGGATTTATTTGTGGCCCATTATTTCGATCAGGAACTCGACACAAAGTTGGGAAATTTTTGTTCGAAAATAGAACAAAAAATGACTCAAAACCCCTACTTTGGAAGACTAATTCTGAACCGAATACTTGGAATTTTTGAAACCCAATTTGAAACAGTGATAGGTAACACATACGAGATTAAAACGCTTCCTGTAGAAGTAATTTTTATCATTTGTACAGAAAGTTATTCGTGCTTGAAAATCAGGAATAAATTGTTTTAAAAACTGTATAAACTTGGAAAATCCCTCCGATACGACGTGCGTCCCGCCAAACCGGACGACATGGTCGCGAACCGAAAGCATCGAAAGGTGCATATCGGCTTCATGGACGTGTGGACTTTGATAGAATTCAAATTGGTCGCGTGTGCGCGACGAATTTGATGTGTATCCGTCGAAATTCACCGTATCGGCCTCTGTGAAAATTTTCTAATTACTTTATGCACATTCGTCAGATCGAGACGAAACTAGCGCCAACAGGACCGTATCATTTTTTTGGTCCTGTATGCCAAGTTTGGTCCGATTCTGAGACAGTTGACCGGATCGCCGTTTTACGGGCCCCATGATCCGACTCAACTGACGATTTTGTGCACGGCCCGCCGGAATCCAAAATTAGACATACCATTGAGTTTGTATTATCAAAACAAATCCGTAGACATATAGTTTGACGACTTTAGAGACCATTGACTTTGGCACGCTTTTCGGTACAAAGCGGATCCAACGGCGGACACCGTTTTGACCCGAAATTACCGTTTTGTTCATGTGTCCAAAATTGGACTTAAAGACAGGCAATTCTAGCTAATTTGACTATTCTGGAAACGTTGGTAATGTCTATTTCAGCATCTGGAGACTGTTGTATGAGTTTGACTGTTGTGGCACACTGAGTGGTTTGGATTATCGGTTTCACCAGAAAAGGACCTCAGGCGAGTATAATTTATTATTTGTTTTCGATATTGAACTTTACTATATCTCATTGTTAGTGTAACGCCCCAGTCCCAAAATACGTAGGACCAAGTACGTAAATATGCCAGCTGTATACATACGAAGTACAGGGCCTTGTATGTATACATAAGCTGTAAAATGCAGTAATCCAAGACAAACTAAATCTCATCCACAATGAAAAGAATAATAAGATAAATATCAACTCGAATATTTATGATACAATCGTTGGACGGAGACAAAGCCCACTACCAACTATCTCAATGAAAGAAATGTACAAGAAATCGAGCAATAAAAATGGCAAGACGAACCAAGCGCAATTATCTTCGAAGGAATAGAGAAGACCACGGCCTTGGCTAGGATACCTGCGGAAGACATGAACACACACCTAGGGAAGAACCAGGTCCTCAGATGGACGTAGCAAGATACAGGAAGAACAAGCTAATATGAACTGTCAGAATAATAAAATAATATATAAACTAGACATAAATAAGCAAAGGAGATTTTAACCGCCTAATGTGCAATTTAGAAGACAGCTTTCATGCGCATGGGTGGGATTTTTGGCTATAAGTACGTAACTGGCATCCAGTGATCTGTATCCGTCCGTAACGTCCAAAACGTCAGAGGACAACTGCAAATATATCGCCATAGTGCCTTTCGAAAACTATGGATTACCTGTTTGGCTTCACATACGCACTAGCGACTGTCCTCACCCAATATTTCCTACACTGTTTAAGTCATATCCATGGCTCGTCCAATTTTGTAATTGCTTGAGTCTCTAAAACCCTAGTCATAGCAGTTACGATCATCTATCCGTCACACGACAATAAAGATAGCTAGTCAATAAGTCGTGCCCCTAGCAACATGTCTCCAACCGTGTAGTGTAAGTGTCATGGCCGAAGGAGATATAAGGATATCCCCCAACAAGAAGGTAGTCCGCTAACACTAAGTTATCGTGCATAAAATAAAATAACGACTAATAAAGTCGCTTGCACCCAAGTGTGGCTTGGACGCGCAGTTTATAACAAAGAAAACTAACAATATGAACAAAATAAATAATGCAGAAAATAAATAATTGACAGTTAATTAGCAAGGTATACTTGCCTGTTGTGACGCCTGGTGAGTTGCCTGGTGTGGTACAACAATGGTGGCACAAGATCAACTTCGGTGTAACAACTACGCAAAGGGGACTCCGATGGTGGCACGGACTGGTCCATCGGGTCCAGAACGGTCAACTTAGTTAGGGTTGACATAATGGTGTGCGAAATTGGAGAGGAAATAGGAATGTCGGGATTGGTTATGGACTGGAAGTTAATCGAAGGAAATTGGACCAAATAATACGAATTTAGAAAAAAAAAATTATTTATAACCTTGAAAACTATATTTTGTTACCAAAATATTTTAGATAAATATATACTTGAAATCAAAATAGCTTTTAGGCTAAAACCCTAAATTTATCAAAATAAAGTTTTAGTAGGAACTATATCTTTAATCAAAATATTTTAGATGATTATTTTGGAAATCTAGAAAATTGTATTGGTCAAAAATATATCTTTTTGTCAAAATAAAAATATTTGGGTAAAACCATTTTTATTTTATTTGGAAATAACTAGATATACTATAGATATATACATACTATATTTAAAATATGCAATAATGTCAACAAAATTTATTACTGCTTTCTCAACACATATATCTAATAACACTAATAATATACATTATAAATAATACAAATTTAATACTACTAATAAATCCTAGTATGTAAAACACATACAAGCGCATTCACAGACTGAGTAATCCTAATAGTAATAATAAATTAATAATAATAATAATAATAATAATAATAATAATAGTAATAATAATAATAAATCAAAAATAATTAAAAAATAGTAGGTCCTTTCTCTCCCTGGAAGGAAAAGTCACCAAACCCAGCAAAATCAAATCAAAGAAAGAAAGAAGAAGAAAAAAAATTAATAGAAGGGGAAAGGAGCCGAGTAGGAGAGAGAGAAAGGTGAGGGAAGAGAGGAAGATGGGGAAATCGAGAGGAAGTGGGGCAAGTGGTCGGCGGAGGGAAGGGGGCTCCGGCGACGCGGCGGGATTGGAGGAGGCGGAGGTCACAGAGGGAGAGAGGGGCGCTCGGTGGCAAGGGTGAGCCGGAGACGGCGCGCGCCAGGCTCGACGAAGCTGGATGTGGCTGGAGGCGGCGGAGAACGGTTCTCGAGCACGCGGGTTGGAGTCGCCGGCTCGACGAGGAAAGCGGTGGTTGGTGGGGCGGCGCTGCGCTGCGGCGGAGGAAGATCGTGGTGGGGTCGCCGGTGCCGCTGGTCGGGGTTTCGATAGGGCCGAGCGCGGCGTTGGCTGACGCGGTGGCGGCGCTCGTCGGGGCGGGGACCGCGGCGGATGGGCTGGATGGAGAGAAGGGGGTTCGTCCCTAGCGACTTTCGGCGAGGCGACCGCGGAAAGCCACGGCGGTGGTGGGATCGATGGTCGGCGGCGAGGCGACGGCGAAGTGGTAGGTAAGGGTTTCTTTTTTTTATAATAATTTTTGGTGGTGTGATTTCTGGAGTGGGTCGAGGAGGGGACCGGGGTTGGGTGTTGTTGCCGGTGGTGGTACGGGGCCGACGATGGTGATGGTGATGGCTGGTGGCGGTGTGCTGGTGGAAACGGGTAGGCAATGGTGGTGGTTAGCCGGGGAGATGGCGGAGGTGACGGCATTTGGTGGTGCCAGTGGTGGTGATGGTGGTCTGTGGTGGTGGTTGTGTCTATGGCCGGGGGCGGCGGTGGTGTTGACGGGTGATGGCAGGACAAGGATGGGAGCGAAGGTGGTGAAGGGTTGGTCTGGTAGTCGGGGACGAGCACATGATGGTGTTGGTAATGGCGGTGGTGTACTGTGGTGTGGGGGAGAGGATTGTGGTAATATTAGTAGCGAGAAGGGGACGGGGTTCTCTGGTGGTGGCGGAGATGAGTCGGTGTCGTTAGGGTTTTGTTTAGGATTTGGGATTGGATATTTGATTGTGTCGGGTCTGTCGACACGGAGAGGGAGAGTTGGATAATGTATTTGTGAAACAAATGGAATAAGAATTGGACGATAAACACAAACACGATGCACACACATATATTTGTGGAGAATTTTGTGGAGAAAATAATGTGGAGGAGTACCTGCCTATTTATAGGATGTGGAAATTTCCAATTGGATAAGGATTATGAGTAATTTAAACCCAAAAATGGATAATTCATAATTTAATTTAAAATCAATCAAATCAAAATCCAAATACAAATCCAATTTAAATCTACTTAAATTTTTAGTTTAAAATCGAATGGGATAAATCAAATTTCAAATATTTAACTATTTAAATAAATCCATAAATTCAAATCAAGATTTAAATCGCCTCAAAAATTTCGAAATATATTTTCCAAAATACTAATAATAATAATTTTGAAAATTACATTATTATTTAAAATAAACTAATAAATAATTATAAATATATATATGTATGCACAAATAATGTTTACAAATATACACTTTTCTAGTATACCATTTTACAAAATATTATTTATTATTATAACTCTCTAAATAAAAAAGCTTTTCATAAATAAAATCATAAATTTAGAAATTTTGATAGCTAAAAGTAATTATTATATATTATCTTGAAACTATAAAAATAGGAAAAATATTTTTAAAAATATGTACGCTCGCACATATTCGCACTCATCGAGCAATTACGAAAAATAAAATTTCGTGCACGCCGTACAATACGACTACGCGACGTACAATACAAAATTTTAAATCAGTACCAAATTTAATATAAAAAAATAGTAGAAATTTATGGGTTTTACATCCTACCCAACTTACAAGAATTTCGTCCTCGAAATTAAGAATAAGTAGGGGGGTAAGAAGGCACAATGGTATATTGATAAGGAAATTTGATCGTCATTAGGCGGGGTAAGGAGACTACGTTTAACACAAACGTGCAGTTTGGAAGTTTGTGATTTCGATATCTATGAAAATAAATCATGGATATGGAATCGAATGAGGGTCACTAGTTTAGGCGATAAGATCATGATAACATGAATTTAGGAAATAGGAAGGGATCGAGTAGATCAAAAGAGAATAATCTATGGACTTGGGAGAGCTGGTTCGACGGAAAAGGGTGCATGGTAATTATCTAGGTTGAGGGCACGAATGAAAGAATGGTTGGAATCATTTTCAAATTTCATAGAAGGTCACGATAATAGATATGGTATCGGTGAGTAGTTCAAAGCGAGGATATAGTCACTTTGGTTGGTCCATGGCTAACTATTTTGTCAATAGATGGTAGGGCAACTAAGGGTGATACTTTGGGTCTATCTATCAAGTACGAGTCTTCGTCTAATTAGGTGAAAGACGAAAACCAATATGAGTCCAAAGAAGTTGCTTTCGAATACCAATATGTGGTTCAAAGGCGAGCGAGTAATTTAAAAAGAATTGCCAAGTCTGTCGCGGAGGGGCCCTAGAGGACAAGTTTAGCTATGTCCCCATCCACGTAGAATGATAGATAAAAGCTAACCAAAGTGCATTAGGTTGATCAGACCATCATGCACCGGTTCTGAGTAGACAATATGTTAGTGGATGCGCACCCAATAAAACATGTCATGATCAAGCTCGATAAGGGAATAAGCTTGCAAAACTTAGGCTAAAACTAGCAGCATAGGATAGTCAAAAAATAGTAACAAAAACATGGGCACGATTAAAATTGAAAGAAGTGGGACTAGTTCAAACTTATTAAGAATCTAGTCATGTCCTTGGTTGGTGCCTATACAGTTTCCCTAGGGTTTACTTGTCTAAGGCTTGGTTAAGGCCATAAGGAAGGTTAGGTCGTAAGGCGTTCTACCCAACTTACAAGAGTTAAACTAAGGGTGTTAGGACAATAGGTCAAGTCTACCTAGTATGGATTACCTTTCTAACCAACATTAAGCACGAAAGAAGGATAAGAATTAACGGTAGAGGGAATCAAGCAAGATGCAAATCAAGAGAGTCAAAGTAGAATTGAGGAGGTCAATTATGTGGATGAGATCCTAGACTCTAATCCTATTCGCAGGCTTGTTTGGTACAGTAAAGTAACCAAACAGTTTATCCGACCTGCATGGGCCACCACAAAAACATGTAACGCCCCAGTCCCAAAATACGTAGGACCAAGTACGTAAATATGCCAGCTGTATACATACGAAGTACAGTGCCTTGTATGTATACATAAGCTGTAAAATGCAGTAATCCAAGACAAACTAAATCTCATCCACAATGAAAAGAATAATAAGATAAATATCAACTCGAATATTTATGATACAATCGTTGGACGGAGACAAAGTCCACTACCAACTATCTCAATGAAAGAAATGTATAAGAAATCGAGCGATAAAAATGGCAAGACGAACCAAGCACAATTGTCTTCGAAGGAATAGAGAAGACCACGGCCTTGGCTAGGATACCTGCGGAAGACATGAACACACACCTGGGGAAGAACCAGGTCCTCAGACGGACGTAGCAAGATACAGGAAAAATAAGCTAATATGAACTGTCAGAATAATAAAATAATATATAAACTAGACATAAATATGCAAAGGAGATTCTAACCGCCTAATGTGCAACTTAGAAGACAACTTTCATGCACATGGGTGGGATTTTTGGCTATAAGTACGTAACTGGCATCCAGTGATCCGTATCCGTCCGTAACGTCCAAAACGTCAGAGGGCAACTGCAAATATATCATCATAGTTCCTTTCGAAAACTATGGGTTACCTGTTTGGCTTCCCATACATACTAGCGACTGTCCTCCCCCAATATTTCGCACACTATTCAAGTCATATCCATGGCTCGTCCAGTTTTGTAACTGCTTGAGTCTCTAAAACCCTAGTCATAGCAGTTACGATCATCTATCCGTCACACGACAATAAAGATAGCTAGTCAATAAGTCGTGCCCCTAGCAGCATGTCTCCAACCGTGTAGTGTAAGTGTCATGGCCAAAGGAGATATAAGGATATCTCCCAACAAGAAGGTAGTCCGCTAACACTAAGTCATCATACATAAAATAAAATAACGACTAATAAAGTCGCTTGCACCCAAGTGTGGCTTGGACGTGCAGTTTATAACAAAGAAAACTAACAATATGAACAAAATAAATAATGCAGAAAATAAATAATTAACAGTTAATTAGCAAGGTATACTTACATGTTGTGACGCCTGGTGAGCTGTCTGGTGTGGTACAACAATGGTGGCACAAGATCGACTTCGGTGTAACAACTACGCAAAGGGGACTCCGATGGTGGCACGGACTGGTCCATCAGGTCCAGAACGGTCAACTTAGTTAGGGTTGACATAATGGTGTGCGAAATTGGAGAGAAAATAGGAATGTCGGGATTGGTCATGGACTGGAAGTTAATCGAAGGAAATTGGACCAAATAATATGAATTTAGAAAAAAAAATTATTTATAACCTTGAAAACTATATTTTGTTACCAAAATATTTTAGATAAATATATACTTGAAATCAAAATAGTTTTTAGGCTAAAACCCTAAATTTATCAAAATAAAGTTTTAATAGGAACTATATCTTTAATCAAAATATTTTAGATGATTATTTTGGAAATCTAGAAAATTGTATTGGTCAAAAATATATCTTTTTATCAAAATAAAAATATTTGGGTAAAACTATTTTTATTTTATTTGGAAATAACTAGATACACTATAGATATATACATACTATATTTAAAATATGCAATAATGTCAACAAAATTTATTACTGCTTTCTCAACACATATATCTAATAACACTAATAATATACATTATAAATAATACAAAGTTAATACTACTAATAAATCCTAGTATGTAAAACACATACAAGCGCATTCACAGACTGAGTAATCCTAATAGTAATAATAAATTAATAATAATAATAATAATAGTAATAATAATAATAAATCAAAAATAATTAAAAAATAGCAGGTCCTTTCTCTCCCTGGAAGGGAAAGTCACCAAACCCAGCAAAATCAAATCAAAGAAAGAAAGAAGAAAAAAAAATTAAAAGAAGGGGAAAGGAGCCGAGTAGGAGAGAGAGAAAGATGAGGGAAGAGAGAAAGATGGGGAAATCGAGAGGAAGTGGGGCGAGTGGTCGGCGGAGGGAAGGGGGCTCCGGCGACGCGGCGGGATTGGAGGAGGCGGAGGTCACAGAGGGAGAGAGGGGCGCTCGGCAGCAAGGGTGAGCCGGAGGCGGCGCGCGCCAGGCTCGGCGAAGCCGGACGCGGCTGGAGGCGGCGGAGAACGGTTCTCGAGCGCGCGGGTTGGAGTCGCCGGCTCGATGAGGAAAGCGGTGGTTGGTGGGGCGGCGCTGTACTGCGGCGGAGGAAGATCGTGGTGGGGTCGCCGGCGCCGCTCGTCGGGGTTTCGACAGGGCCGAGCGCGGCGTTGGCTGATGCGGTGGCGGCACTCGTCGGGGCGGGGACCGCGGCGGATGGGCTGGATGGAGAGAAGGGGGTTCATCCCTAGCGACTTTCGGCGAGGCGACCGCGGGAAGCCACGGCGGTGGTGGGATCGATGGTCGGCGGCGAGGCGACGGTGAAGTGGTAGGTAAGGGTTTCTTTTTTTTGATAATAATTTTTGGTGGTATGATTTCTGGAGTGGGTCGAGGAGGGGACCGGGGTTGGGTGTTGTTGCCGGTGGTGGTACGGGGCCGACGATGGTGATGGTGATGGCTGGTGGCGGTGTGCTGGTGGAAATGGGGTAGGCAATGGTGGTGGTTAGCCGGGGAGATGGCGGAGGTGACGGCGTTTGGTGGTGCCAGCGGTGGTGATGGTGGTCTGTGGTGGTGGTTGGTGTCTATGGCCGGGGGCGGCGGTGGTGTTGACGGGTGATGGCAGGACAAGGATGGGAGCGAAGGTGGTGAAGGGTTGGTCTGGTAGTCGGGGACGAGCACATGATGGTGTTGCTAATGGCGGTGGTGTACTGTGGTGTGGGGGAGAGGATTGTGGTAATATTAGTAGCGGGAAGGGGACGGGGTTCTCTGGTGGTGGCGGAGATGAGTCGGTGTCGTTAGGGTTAGGTTTAGGATTTGGGATTGGATATTTGATTGTGTCGGGTCTGTCGACACGGAGAGGGAGAGTTGGATAATGTATTTGTAAAACAAATGGAATAAGAATTGGACGATAAACACAGACACGATGCACACACATATATTTGTGGAGAATTTTGTGGAGAAAATAATGTGAAGGAGTACCTGCCTATTTATAGGATGTGGGAATTTTCAATTGGATAAGGATTATGAGTAATTTAAACCCAAAAATGGATAATTCGTAATTTAATTTAAAATCAATCAAATCAAAATCCAAATACAAATCCAATTTAAATCTACTTAAATTTTTCATTTAAAATCGAATGGGATAAATCAAATTTCAAATATTTAACTATTTAAATAAATCCATAAATTCAAATCAAGATTTAAATCGCCACAAAAATTTTGAAATATATTTTCCAAAATACTAATAATAATAATTTTGAAAATTACATTATTATTTAAAATAAACTAATAAATAATTATAAATATATATATGTATGCACAAATATTGTTTACAAATATACACTTTTCTTGTATACCATTTTACAAAATATTATTTATTATTATAACTATCTAAATAAAAAGGCTTTTCATAAATAAAATCATAAATTTAGAAATTTTGATAGCTAAAAGTAATTATTATATATTATCTTGAAACTATAAAAATAGGAAAAATATTTTTTAAAAATATGTACGCTCGCACATATTCGCACTCGTCCAGCAATTACGAAAAATAAAGTTTCGTGCACGACGTACAATACGACTACGCGACGTACAATACAAAATTTTAAATCAGTACCAAATTTAATATAAAAAAATAGTAGAAATTTAGGGGTTTTACAGTTAGTCAATAGATATGTGATCTTCGTCTTTTATGTTGTTATCTTTTGTCGTGTCGGGGAGGTGAAGTATCAAGGATGTGTGATCTGACCTTATACAGTGTATACCGTGTAGACCGTGATTTATTATTGCATTATACCGTGTAGACCGTGATTTATTATTGCTTTATACAGTGTAGACAGTGTTTCATTATTGCTTTATACAGTGTAGACAGTGTTTCATTATTGCTTTATACAGTGTAGACCGTGTACATTATACAGTGTAGATATCGTAGACCGTATCGTGTAATTGTCCCGAGATCGATCATATATCAAAGGTACTTCAGTCAGTCGGTGAGTATTGTCTTTGTATTTATTTACTGTTTTTTTTATTTTATTTTATTTGGTCCTTCTGTGTTTATTTTTTAAATCATATATTTAAATGCTAACCTCTGTTGTATAGTCATTTTCATTTATTGAAACTACATTTAGTGAATTGTACTCGTTCCATTCCTGACTGAAAACTAATATTTTTTAGGTTAGCTGTGGCTTCACTTAGCATTGGAAGATACGGGTGTACTTGCAGACGAAAACCTAGAGATTAGCTAGATAGATGAGTTGTGATCATTTCAATATTTGTGAGAGTTTATATTTTTCTACAAATGTAAAACTTGTGAATATTATAAATTAAATTAATTTTGTGAATGAGCATTATTTGTGATTTTGAGCATTGTGGTTATACAACGTTCTACCGCCGACACTGCGGCGTAGGCTGGCTTGGACATGCATTCGTATCCCGGAAAGCGGGTGCGGGTCGTGACAAGTACAATTTCCTCCATCTTGTCCTTGTGTTGGTGTAGAGTTATGGTTACTGGGGTGGTCAGTTTTTTTTATCAAGGGGCACGATCGCTTACTATTATTATAATAAACACGAAAAATATTGGCAATTCGGTTGGCGATTTCAGAACTAGACAAAACTTACATTGTATAGCAAATTCGACTTTGTGCATCCAATAACGCAAGTCTTGTCACGATCCAAAAAGCGCATAGCAAATAATTACAATTTTTTGAAAAATGTCGATACCATAAAATTTGACGAACACAGCCATATGGGGTAAATTCATCGTGCACAGTCAAAGAATTCGGGTTCTATCAATTCCATACGTCAGCTATGACCGTACGTGCCTTTCAAATGTTAAAGTAATAGCTTCCTGTCTGGATCGGTCGGATCAACGGGACAATATCTAATCGACAATTTTCAATTAAAACATAAATGTTCAAGTAGCTCACTTCGAGCCTCAAGACTAATTATCAAATGATGGACAATAACAAAAGCGACCGTAGCGATGTTTCCCACTGGGAGTCGAACTCCTGACCACTCGCCCGCATGTCTCACCACTACCACTAGGCTACGGGTCATTGGCTATACATATAGGTCCGGATCGGGAGCCCCGTCGAAGTCCTGCGCCCCTTGGCCGTTGGATCGCACGACATCGCGTGGGTCCCGCGCGAGCCCCGTTCGATCCGATGGTGCAGGATGGGATGGGGCTTTGGCGGGACTCCGCGGACGGATCTTATATATATGTGTGTGTGTGTGTGTGCGTGCGTGCGTGTGCGCCCCTCGGGACCAGCTATGCCCCTGGGTGTGGTCATTGTCTCGTAGACAAAATACGCATCCTAGTTCGTTTTACATGCTATTATTATTATTATTGTTTATGTTGGTTTTGACTTCTATTTCGAGCTTCCTTTATCATACTTGCTTCTTGAGGATTGACTACACTGGTTTTTCATGGTTTGACTTTGTAGTAGAGCCATAGGGTCTTTTGTTGTTCACTTGATGCGTCATACGAGGACAACGACACTTGAGCTAGAATGCCATTCTTCTTCGTCACTATTAGTATTTTTATAAGAACTTATTCTTTTGGGTATTTGGTCAATGAGCATGTGTTAGCTTGTTTAGTATTCTAGGAGCATGTTCCCGTTTACGGACAACATGGTTATATTACTCTAGACTGCAGCTAGATATTGATCATGTATCATTTACTACTTATGCTAGTACTTCATTTGCTACTAGCTTTGTGATCGTATACGATTTAGTGGTTAAGATGTCTTATTGTTTTTTCATTTATGCCATATATTTACTATTTGTAGTTTGTGGATTGAGATATAAACTTGCTAGCAGATCAAAGGAGGTGACTGATGGATTGTAGATTACCCATTTTCTTTACAATCATGACCATACTGTGGGTTAGTGGTGTGCTATGTGGTATGTAACCGGCCGTGTCGTGACCCTATTATCCGCATTTCGGTAGTGGAGCGTGACAACGCAGTTTATCGATGTCCCAATAACATATATCGACGTGTCATAAGTTACTACGATGAGCTGACATATGTAAAGCAGCAACGTTTAGCGATGCAAGATAACGACATCCAACAAATTTTACTTAAAGTCTTGAATGCTGACATGACATGTACATAGGTAGTGATTTTGGAATATAACGAGCGACGTATATTTGCGTCACTCCTTGAGTTGTGAAATGTCACTTTAATGTCGCTAGGTTACACGGGTAAGTCCCATGCTTAAAACGATGCCTTAACAACGTTCCATGTCTCACCTTGCTGGTAAGTCGTACATGGTAGATGACATCCTACGTCTTTGAGTCGTCGTTGGATACGTCGATTCGATCATTTTTATTAGTAAACCTTAGACCATTTTTCAAAAAAAATTCTCAAATAAGCAATTCTAAACCTAAATTTTTTTACAACATAAATAATTTTCAGAAAATTTGCTACAACGAAATTTTGTTTACATAAAATTATCTAAAACGATTTTTTTTTTAGAAATTTAAAATATATAGAAGAAGAAGTCGCTAGAGAAAATATTAAACCCACCTAAAAGAGCAAAAATAATGAGCAAGATTTGAATTCTTATCATACACCAACACATGTTTCATGACTAGCAACAAAATGACAAAATTGTGATCCATCATCAGTCATCATCCAAAGAAAACATAAAGACCACCCCCACAAAATCATAGCTGTCCTAATTTAAACAACAGATTTGCAGAGGCTATAAATAAATAAAACACCAATCCCATTCATCTAGCGCGGTCCTGTGTGGTCCCCACCATCCCTTGTTTTCTTCCCTCCTTCCGTTTCTCTCCTCCGCTCCCCACCATCGTCAGTTCTCCTCCAATAAGAAAAGGGAAAAATAAATAAATCAAGAAGTATATAGAGAGAGAGAAGAAAAAGAAAATTCAAGAAGTAGAGAGAGAAAGGAGAGGATGAGCTTCAGAGGAGACGAGAGCGGAGGCGAGGACGGCGGCAGCCGGAGCAGCGACCTCCGGAAGCCGTTCCTCCACACCGGCAGCTGGTACCGGATGGGGATGGCCGGCGGGATGGGCTCCCGCCAGTCGAGCCTCATGGAGAAGCTTGGCTCCTCCGCCTCCTCCGTCATCCGCGACTCCTCCGTCTCCGTCGTCCTCTGCGTCCTCATCGTCGCCCTCGGCCCGATCCAGTTCGGCTTCACCGGCGGCTACTCCTCCCCGACCCAGTCCGACATCATCTCCGACCTCGGCCTCACCCTCTCCGAGTTCTCCATCTTCGGATCCCTCTCCAACGTCGGCGCCATGGTCGGGGCCATCGCCAGCGGCCAGATCGCCGAGCACATCGGAAGGAAAGGGGTGCGTACCGAGCTTTTAAGTTTCGGATTTTTTGTTTATTTTGTTTTGATTGGTATCTGATCGATTCTGCTGTTGTTTCTGTAGTCGTTGATGATCGCTTCGATTCCGAATATTATTGGTTGGCTCGCCATCTCCTTCGCCAAGGTGAGAATGTACTTCGCTCTACTTGCTGTTACTTCCTTTTTTTTAATAGGAATGGAGAAGGATTTTGGAGAGAGAAAATTCGATTTAGGAGGCTCAAAATGGAGTCTTTTTTCCCTCCCAAAACTAGTGAGCCGAGCCAAAGTTATGGACATTCCCATTTGTTATAAAGAGAGAGAGAGAGAGAGAGAGTGAGAGAGAGAGAGAGAGAGAGTGTGTGTGTGTGTAAAATAAGGAGACATTCCCATTATGGAGCACAAGAAAGCTACTCAAAATAATTCACAAGAGTTTCGTGACCGATTGGCAACCCAATCTGAGCTAGTGCCAAATTCATAAGCCAAAGTAGCTATGAGAAAGAGAGTTCCTTTAGCTATAGAAACTACCTTTCTTTTTGGTTATGCAATTTAGCTCATGCAACCTCAACTACCTCTAGACTAGAAAAGAGTGGACGAAGAGGTAAGATGATTTGTTATAGAGAGTTTATCCATCTATATCACTCATTAAGCTAAGCAGGGGAAAAAGATGGACATTTGCTTACTCATGCTATAACTATGTAAGGGCTTCCGAATACAAAGCAAACTTGTGAGGAGAAGGTCAAATGTCCTGCTTGTTACAAAGAGTATTAGTTTTATTTTAATTTCTTTTTATTTTAAACTTTATTCCTCTTATGGTACTTTGGGTGAACAATTTACTGCATTTATCATGAAGGACTCTTCGTTCTTGTACATGGGTCGGTTGTTGGAAGGATTTGGAGTCGGGGTGATCTCCTATACAGTGAGTTAGCAGTCAATTTCTGTTTATTCTTAGGGAGTTCGTGTTATAATAGCCTCTAATGTTTTACATATTGGGGAATGCTTTCAGGTGCCTGTATATATAGCGGAGATTTCCCCCCAGAACATGAGAGGAGGCCTCGGCGCGGTCAACCAAGTAAAATTGTGCTTCTGTTCTCTGGTATAAACTGCATTAAGACCTTATTAATTGACAAGTTTCCTTTGCTTTGTAGCTCTCTGTAACCATTGGCATACTGCTGGCCTATCTCTTGGGCATGTTTCTTCCTTGGAGGTTGCTTGCAGTGGTGGGTAAGTTTACACAATGGAATTTATTGTGCCTTCTTTCTTCTTTTAAATGAGTTTAATTCAGAAAGTAAATTTAGAACTATAGTCCTTTCCTTAATGACCTATCTGCACTCTTATGAAAAAATTGGTCTACCGTAAAAACTGATTTAACTGATGACTGCTTGTGATAGTCATCTGGATTTTAAATAGAATATACAGTCAAATTAGATGTACCCACTCAGACACCGTGCCAGAACCTGGTATTTCTTCCGTCATCAATATGAAGCCTCAAAGCTATTTAAATTCCTTCCCTACTCTGAGGCTCATCTCTACAAAAAGCTCGAATTCCCTTCGAAGCTAGTCCGTCAAAAAGTTAAAAGGATTTTTGTCCGACAATAATTCATTTTCACTAGGCCCTACCGAGTGTCTTCTGATCAACGGCTTCCTTCTAACACCTCTTCCTCGAAGTTGAAATTCGTTTATCCACCTCTTTCTCCATAATGCTAAATTCATATATTCTATAGGATGACCACACCCAGCCTGCCATTAGCTTTTGACTTGCAGCTACATCCTTTTCACAATAATAACTTATCAGGAGCAACTTTTCTCTATGTAAAGCCTGTTGGACCTGTCAATACTAGCCACCAGTTGACTGGATATGCATAAGACATACAAATAAACAAAGCCAAAAAGGACATAAAAGAGTTGATCATTATTAGATTTCCACCAAGAGAAAGTTACATGCCCTGCAACCCAGGTAGTTATGCAAGATTAGTTTAGAACTTATGGAGAGAGTGGGATATCTCCTCTTACTTTTGTTCTTTTACCTTTCCAGTTTGATCAATTAAACAGTCTACTTTTCTTTTTTGCATGTTCCCTACCATAAATTAGTGCTAGATGTACTACTCATGTACTCACCAAATGTGAATACTATTCACCTCGACTGACCATCCGGTAGTAGCAGTGTGATTCTTCACTTTTCAATACTGAACCCAACTGCTCGACCAAAGATGAATGAATGTGGTGCATGTCAGTTAATTTGAGTCACATCAAAGTGTACAAGTGGCATTTACTTACAGTAAGATTGGTAGTCATGCCGAAGAGGAAAAGCTAAATGCTATTAGATCTAAAAGTCATGCATTATGGTGGGTGTTCACGTAACTTCAGATGAAGACAATCCCATTTTACATGATCTGTTATCATGATGCTATTGAATGTCAAATTGCAATTAGCCTAAAATCTGTCATAGGTTTGACATTTCCTTTCATGGCTTGTAGGAGTGTTACCTTGTACAGTCTTGATACCAGGTCTATTTTTCATCCCAGAATCTCCAAGGTGGCTGGTGAGTTTGCATGATGTATTTGCCAATTCAGTGGAAAAATATAAAAATCCCTATGATTGATATGTAACCTATTTTGTATTCAGGCAAAGATGGGCATGATGGAAGATTTTGAAGTTTCATTGCAAGTTTTAAGGGGGTTTGACACCGATATTACTGCTGAAGTGAATGAGATTAAGGTATGTGTAATGAATCAGCCTTAAGTTCCATGATAGTGTACTGGTTAAAGAACAATGGAATTGTTGCATGTAATATGGGGTGGGCGGGGGGATACTCTTTCTGCAGTACTCATGTAAGGACAATGATATCTACAATCAACAGTATTGAACTTTATTCTAAACACAATTGATCTTGAGTTTCAACATCTAAAGTGGGTTAGAACAACAAACTAACAGTTTATTTTTACTTTTACTTTAGATGTATTTTATTGTTATGAAAATGTAAGTTGAAAAATTGATTACACCGTACATGTATATAAACACAAAACTTCATAAAGTCAAGGGGCCATGGCCCCTCCTGTACCCCTCTTCTATCGCCCATGTTTATGGGGGTCAAGTAGGTGCATGTATAATGGATGATGGGACATCATATATTTTTATGTCATATTTGGTTTTGGGGGTACATCCAAGGTTACAAGATTCATGTATGTCTCGGTACGCAATACTGGTACATGATACATCAGTTTAGATGATATGCAGTGTGCTAGGCATAAGCTTAGTAGGTGATTGGACGTGAGTGGGTCAGTCTCAAAATATCTAATGGAAATGATAATGGACAATTGTCCCTCTTTATAGCTCTTGATAATGGGAAGGCCTATAAGGAACTTGGATTGAGACTGTAAGAAGGGTGTGGTTTTTGTTGGTGTTCCAGAGAGTACATCCAAGGTTACCAGATTCATTTATGTCTTGAGACACAATACTGGTACATGATACACTAGTTTAAATGAAATGTAGTACGCTAGGCATAAGCTTAGTAGGTGATGGGATGTGGATGGGTCAGACTCAAAATAGCTAATGGAAATGATAATTGACAATTGTCCCTCTTTATAACTCTTGATAATGGAAACATTTTCATTACCATGACAGGAGACAGATAAGAAGATGGGCAGGCTTGTAACGAACTTGGGTTGAGGCCATGAGAAAGACATGGTTTTTGATAGTGTTCCAGAGAACATGATCCATAACAGGTCTTAGTGGAAGAAAATGATTCAAATAGCTGACCCCAAAAGTGTTCAGATAAAGGCTTCGTTGTTGTTTTTGTTGTTGTATGGAAAAATTAAATAGGAGAATAAACATATTTCGAGTTGGAGGAATACTTGTGAATAAATTATTAACAACTATCGTTTTAGATGTAGAAAGAATATGAGATTGGATAATATTAGTTAAGTAAGTATTAGGAGAAATGCTATTGACATTATTACTTCATATGCACCTCAAGTATGCATGATAATAGTAAAAGTAAATTTAGGAATATATGGATATTTTGATTCAATGAATACATGGAGGAGAAAAGTTACATATCGGAGGAGACTTAAAATGATTATGTTGGAAATGAGAATAATGACAATGATAGCATGTATGGAGGTTACATGTATGAAATTAAGAATGAAGGGGTGATAAGATCCTTGAGTCTGCAGTATCAAATGACCTCATAGCAGTAAATACTTTTTTAAGAAGAGATATGAACATTTAATGACTTTTAAGCGAGGATCCAATATTAGACAACTATATTATTTCCTTAATAGGAAGGTTGATAGATTGACATCTAAAGATTGTAAAGTTATAATAGGAGTTAGTCAAACCACTCAACATAGGCCGATGGGATATTAGTATTGGAAATAGAAGAGAAAGATTGGTATAGACTAAAATAGAATAGAAAGACTAGGTATAGACAAGAGACCTAAAACTAGATGGTGGACATTGAAAGGAGAGAACTTGATACTAGTTTAAGGATGAAGTCATAAAAGAAGGAAGATAGATCATAGAAGAAGACACTTACTTTATGTGGTATAATATGTAAAAATGTATCAAGAAAGTAGCAAAAGAGACCTCTAGGAGTTTCTAAAGTCAGTGGTGGACTTTGAAAGAAAGTTGCGGTGGAACAAGGAAATCCAAAACGTAATAGGCAAATCCCCCACCCCCACTCCCACCCCACATTAAATTGGCAAAAATAAAGAAATAAGAAAAAACATAGTGAGTTATAACTAGCAAAGAAAGAAGCTAACAAAGAAGTTAGTGTGAAGCTAAATCTGAGGCCAATGATTATTTGTATAGAAGGTTAGAAACCAAGGAACGGGAAAATGACATAAAGGCTTGCTAAGAGTAGGAAAAAAGAGTAGATACCTAAGTAATATAAAATATCAAGAATGAAGACAAAAAAGTAATAGGGAAAATGATATTAAGAGAGGTGGAATTATTTAAGGAGAGCAACCTAGAAAATGTTAATTTAGATATAAAGTTACTTCAATATAGGTTATATTACAGTTGTAAAATTAGGATGTCTGAAGTTAACGATGCTTTAGAAAATAGATACAGAAAAACAATACGACATTATGATATTCCTTATGAGGTTTGGAATGTTTAGGCGAGAAGTGATTGATGTGCCTTAGTAATTTATTCAACAAAATCTTGCGGACTAAGAAGATGCCCAATGAAAGGATAGTTAATATTATGTTCCCATATATAAAAATAAGGAAGATATATAAAGTCTTAATTGCTATTAAGAAATTAATATGAGCCATACCGTGAAGCTATAAGAGTAATTTAACAAAGATTTAGAAAAAGAAACTAAAATTTTAGGGATGACAGAGAATCTATAGGCTCTTGGCTAACTTTCATGAACCAAAGAGGCGCATAGAGGTGACATCAATTGAGGACAAGATGAAAATATCATCTTAGGTGGTTTGGACATTTGCAGCACACACCAATGGATGCTCCAACAAGGAGCGATAAAATAGTAGTTAAAGGAGCCATTAGAACCAGAGATAGGCCTAAACGAACATGTTAAAGAAAGATGTCGTTTTAGTTAGTGTTATTAAGGAGATAGCCTTAACATAGGATATGTTTTTGTTAGTGTTATTGAGGATATAGCCCTCTTAACAGAGGGTATGTCCCTTAATAGAGCTAAATGGAAGAAAAAGATTCAAACAGCCACCCAAACATTTGGGATAAAGGCTTTCTTGTTGAATCCTATAGTTAAGCCATTTTATGCAATTTAGCCTTTATAAATGTGCTAGTTCCCCTTTATACTCGTGCAAGCACATCTCAGAAACACGAATTATGATGCAATTGTTAGGTATTATTAGAGTATTCACTTGTTTAAAATGCACAGAGATCGGTTCAATCAACTACCAGAAGGACTACAATTCGATTCTCAGATCTCAAGCAACGAAGATACCGGCTTCCTCTTATGGTACAGTTGCTCGCATTTGGTCTGAAATTGAACGAAATATCAATGACTTTATTTGAGGCAAAATTGGATGTGCCTGTTATCGCAGATAGGTATTGGTCTACTTGTACTGCAGCAACTAAGTGGAATCAATGGCATCCTATTTTATGCCAACACAATTTTTAAAGCTGCAGGTATGTGTATATTTTTTTAATCTCAACATTCAGCATCGTGTTATACTATTTATGACAGTGCTTATTCCACTAGATGCGTACCCAAATTTGTATTTATTTTCTTTTTGAATTTTTGTTTTGGTACTCTGTGTCTGTGGGTAGTTCCTTGATAGTTTCCTAGCAGGTCCTTGATAGTTTCCTTGATAGTTTCCTAGCTGGTCACCCCTCCGGTTGGCATTCTCCATAACATCGAGTTTGATGTAAATGCTATGGAGAATTGATGAGTGGGAGTCCCACTCAGATTGTATGTTGTAAGATTATGGCTTTTCCTTTGGAATAAAAT
This sequence comes from Iris pallida, assembly GCA_029216955.1. Classification (NCBI taxonomy): domain Eukaryota; kingdom Viridiplantae; phylum Streptophyta; class Magnoliopsida; order Asparagales; family Iridaceae; genus Iris; species Iris pallida. The sequence goes on along the minus strand of JANAVB010038615.1, from coordinate 9,138,888 downwards.
TTACCCTTTTTTCCAAAAAAAAAATATTGGATTACATCTCATTTGCTGACGTTCGTTTTTAGACTGTAGTCATGAATATATATATATATATATATATATATATATATATATATATATATATATATATAAAATTGTCTTACCGCGGTACATCTTGATTTTGAAGATATGGGTACGACATGGCAAATAAACATCTTGGTAAAGGGAATTTGTCCTTATGTGGGAATGCTGGTACATCGGTACCTCTTGATCCTATTTTGATATTTGAACATTTTGATAGGCATTATGTTATGTTATATTTTTCATTTTGTGGAAATCTCGATGTTATTTTGATATTTTGAACATTTTGAAGCCCTACATGGAATGATGTTATGCTATAATTTTCATACATCTGCCATTCATTCCTACATAGTGACAAATTCCACTTGCCAAATTTCTCAAATGCACCTACTATAATAACCCAAAATATGTTTGTAGTAACCCACTTAGTCAAGTACCATAGTTTTTTTTTTTCTTTTTTCCCCTTCTCTTTTCGTAGTTTGAGCAGTTTATGAATCACGAGAGATGGAATCAAGTTGACATGTGATGTATTAATTTCTAGTATTTGTGCAAAAGAATTGAGGATATACTAAATATACTCTTCAGTGAGTGAAGGTTTAATAAAGTTTGACACTAGGAGATGAATAATCTATTCAGAACGGCATTGTGGACGCTACAGAACATTTCTCCGTATCCAATTGACAAGTACTCCATGAAATACACCACTTCTATCAAACTTCTCCTACTCGATTCGAATACGAATCACCAAAACTACTCAGACAAAATTGAATTATAGCGGAGAATGTAACGAAGTTACTAGAGAGCAAGAACACGATGGCGATCCACTTTGTCAACACCGATGACACGAGCCTCTTCGAAGTATCTCATCCGAATAAACTTTGATCACCGTGAAATCACCTCTCCTCTTGAAAGTTGGAAATATCTTATGCTACATCCAATTAGGTTAGGAAAACCTAAGATAGGCATCCCCTAGTAATTTTCAAGTCGGTTGGACCATTGAAAATGATTAAATCGAAGCCCACAAAACGACATCCTCATAGATTCGGAATTCGATCGGAATTCTAGTTTTATGCAGGCTTGCACTCGGCAAATTCCTGAATTTTGCACGGAATTCTGGTTTTCTGCAAGCTTGCGCTTATCCAAACTCGAAATTATGCACGTGCAAAATTTTGCATTGTTGCGAAATTCCCCGTCTAATTGCTTTAGCCCCAAACTGAATAGTATTGTATTCTTTAACATCCTAGGATTCTTCGTACTCTTGGAATGACGCTCACCACCTCCTTGCATTCTCCACGTAGGAAGGTAATCCGTCCTAATAAATCTCCCCATTTCCAACTAGGTGAAGGAACTCGCCATTCTGGCGACCTTCGTGCAGAACTTAAACTTTTCTCTTGGTAGAATCTTCGTGATCATATCCGCTCCATTGTCATATGTTTGAACCTTCTCAAGCCCAACCTTCATAGCTTACGTCACAAAGCAACACATACTGCTCATGTTTCAGTTCAGTTCTATCAGGAACTTCTAAACCATAAAAACTCTTTGTATGCCTTCGTCCTTGCAATGTACATTGCCTCTGTTGAAGACAAGGCCACACACCTCTGCAACACTTCTGCAAGTATTACTGTCAGACTACTGCTTCCCTTGCAAATATCGTCACATAGCCAGAAGTTCATCTCCTCATGTCGACCGCCGTAGTCATATCAACATTAATATACTCGATCAACTTTGGTCGTCACTTTCCCAAGAAAGTATCCAACTAGAAGTGCCCTGGAGATACCTCAACTCCTACTTGACTGCGCTTCATTGCCTCTATTGGATTAGAGAGATACCGACTCACCGTTCTATTTGTATGAGTTATGCTTACGACACCTTCTCCATACTCGCTTTCTCCTCCTCGGTCGATGGATACTGATCGATGCTTAACATGAAGTAAGCTGCAAAGGGAGTGATCACCTTCTTGGAACCGTCCATACCGAATCTAAAAGTATATACTTCTCACCTACTTCTCCTGGGACATACACATCTTCAATTGACCTAAATTTCGAGAACTGCCTTTGTTGCGTTCAAATCCTTCATTGAGAAAGTCATACTCAAGTGATGCTTCAGTTCTCCTATCATTGAAGTATTACGATCCACTAGTAACACATAATCCACATAAAGCAATAAAATGATGAAATTATTCTTCGCTAAATATTTTACGAACATACATTCGACATAGTCTTAGCATACCATGCTCCCCATTCACAACTCAAACTTCTTCTACCTCTGTGGCGGGGTTGCCTCAACCCATATAGACTCTTCTTTAATCGACAGACTATGTGTTCCTTGTCCTTCTCCTGAAAGTCCTTTGATTACTCCATGTACAACTCTTTCTCCAAATTGCCATAGAGGAATGTCGTCTTCATATCTATCTGCTCGACCTCTAAATCAAACATTGACTCTAATGGACGATATCTTGACGACATGCGAGAAGATCTCGTTGAAATCCACGTCCTTTGTTTGACTGTCGCCTTGATTACCATTTGTGCCTTGTATTGTGAACGAGTAGTATCATCTCTATGTTCTTGTCTTCAATTCTGCAAAATATTTTCTGTTCTCCCATGTCAATCAGTAGCATGTGCTTTCTATTCGAGTACGTCCTCAATGGTTTGCATTCCTTGGAAGATCTTCTCATAGGAATCTTTGGTGCTGGATGTTGACCGTCAACGGCCTCATTTCTTCAGGAACTCCATTTGTATGCTCATCCTTCTGAAGATCTCTTCGATTGTCAGGGAAAGATTGATAATCAAGGTTAGGAGCATCTTTATGTACCCGCTCCTCTTGGTTTAGCTCATCCGCGGTGATAAAGGGAATTAGCTCGATCTCAGACAAGTTATTCATCCTCTGAAAATATCTTGGATTTCCAAATGTCAGCTATTGTTTGGTCATCGACAAAAACAATATTATGGCTTCTTAGGAGCTTATTTTCTACCGGACCGTATACCCAGTAGCCGAACTCGTTCCGACCATATCTGGCAAAGACGCACTACCTCGTATTCTCTTGGACCTCTTATCCTTCGATACATGCACAGAAACTGCGCATCCAAATACCTGCAAACTATGTTGCACGTGTATGGTCATGAATAAGGATATAGTACCGGTACGGGATACAAGAGTTTTTAAATATGTATAATGTAATTACCTATGTTGCACGTTACAAGCACGTATATCGGTATGAGCACGATATGGATGCAGGCACCATTTTGTCGTTGCCCTGCAACATAACCCACAAGTGATTGTATGACGACTCCTTGCTATACCGTACTTTGTCATGCACCACATCGTGCAACGGAGCACTAAGAGAAATATTAATGATATATGCAATCTATAAGTAGCCTCACCTATGTAGCTGTTCGGTAGCTTTGTTTTAGATAAAAAAACATCGCACCCTCACACATGGTGTCCGATTTTCTATGCTACGTCATTGAGCTAAGGCGTCTTTTGATATCAAATCCCTTATTGTTTGCAATAGTCATCAAAGACATCGATATATTCGCCTTCATTGTCGAAGCAAAGACACTTCAATTCTCCCTTTCAACAAAAACCTTAATACTTGGAAGTATCCAACACCTTATCCTTGGTTTATAGCATATATCCAAACTTTCTTGAAAAAATCAGCAATGGATATTGCGTTATAAGAATCACCACCAAGTGTTTCTACAATCAACGAACCACAAACATCCGAGTGAACTAACTCGAGCAACTCTGGTTTCCTTGAAGACGGATGACTCTGAAATGAGACATGTTCAGCTTTTCAGTCATGCACTGCGGACATATCTTTAGTATTGTAAACCTCAATCTTGAAAGTGGAAGTACTATTCTGTTTGCTAAATGACCCATTCTTACTCATATGGTAAGCCACCTATGCCATAACTTGGTAAATGCATCATCCATTACTGCATTGAGCTCTTTTGCTCCTATTGCATTCCCATCCATATAGCAAAGACCGGTTCCTTTGCTTATTCTGGCAACAACCATCGAACCTTTGCTCAATTTATATTATCTTTTTTTTAAAACAAATTGAAGAATTCTTCGTCGTCCAACTTGCCAACCATGATAAGGTTGAAGCAGATGTCATGAACCATGACAAACACCCCTAGGAGCAATGTGGCTCCAGTGTGGGCCTTCAAATGAATATCTCCAATGCTAGTTGCCTTCGATACATCTCCATTGTCCATCTTCAACACCCTATTTGTTGTGTATGTGCCAAATAGTGCATGTTACGAGATATGATTGCACACGTTGTACTGCTGGATGTATCCGCAAACATGTGCATGCTCGAACATTCACTTTTTAGGTTTGTCTTTGGAAATCTTCAATGCAACGTACAAAAGATCTGTCATCTTTTGATGCCACATGCAATAATTTGTGTCATTCAGGTCGACCATTCAAAACATGTTCCACCTCCATCTTTTATTTCAGTCAATTTGTCAAACACATGATGCTCGAACCTGACATTCTGATACCACTGTTGGGAACAAAGGTGTAGAATGTAGTGGAAGAATTCTCCGTCTCCTACTAACAAGTACTTCATGAAAAGTGAAGAATGGGTGGATCTGAAACACACAAACAACAAACACAATCCAACACGCAAACATAATAATTTTTACGTGAAAACTCAAACCGGGATGAAACCAAGGGACAGTTTGGAGTCTAATCCTAAAAGTCTCCACTAATGGAAATATAAAATTACACTACTTCTATCGGACTTCTCCCACCCGATTGAACACAAATCACCCCAACTACTGAAACAAAACTAAATTGTAAGGAAGGTACCATATGAGCAAGAACACAACTACTGAAGCGAAACAGTTTTGTCAACACCGACGACACGGGCCTCCTCGAACAATCTCCTATCACTCGAACAATCTCCTCCTAATCAACTTTGATCTCTCTCGATTCACCTCCCTCCTGCTCTTGAAGGTTGTAATATGACTCATACTACATCCAATTAGGTTAGGAAACCCTAATTTTACCGTAATAATTCCCAAGTCTGAAGCCATTTGGACAGCCATCTGGACCATGGAAAATGATCAAATCTGACCCAACAAAACAACTTTCGCCTAGACCTACTGGTTTTCTGTAGTCTTGTCACTCGACCAAATCCGGAATTCCGGTTTTCTGCAGGCTTGCGCTCGTCCAAACCCAGAATTCTATGTGAAATTTTGCTCCAACTGCCGAAACTGAACTCTGTCATATTCTTCGACCTCCCGAGCTTCTTCGAACACTTTGAATGGCACTCGTCACCTCCGGTCATTCTCCAAAAAGGAAGGGAACCCGTCCCAACATACTCTAGTTTAAAGAACCAGATTGAGATTCAGGTTTCGAATGCTGTTCTTTATTGACTATAGTGCTTTAAAGACCATCCTGTTGTGGGAACCATAGAGGTCGGAAATGAATCCCAGTACATTTCACCGATCAATTGGCATTCAGCTTATGTCACGAAATTGTAAAGATTGGCTTTTGGCTGTTACAGATAAGTTTTTGTTGGAGCCTATCTGCAACTATGCTAGCAGTCAAAAAGTCTTAAATTTTAACCCAAGAAAGACTTGTTATCCTAGCCTTAAACTTTTAGAAATCTCAGTTAACAAAAAAACTTGCATATTAACTGGAACTGTTTAACATTGGAAACCCAATATCGCAAGAAGGGGAAAAACATCAACCAGATGTTTGCGCATGATATCTTTTATACTTGTATTTGTATAATCTGAATTGTAATTTGATACTTGTATTTGTATTTTCTCTATCCTAATATCACTTCTTCCGACTATGCTCCTCTGTTTTAAATATCTTCATTCATCCTTGTGCAAAAGCTACTCATTTTAGATAACACTTCTACATTCTTCAATCTTGAACAGGGGTTTCGTCAAGTAGCGCTGCTACTTGTGGACTCGGGGCTATACAAGTAATAACTTAATTCTTGATTTGACTCATCAGTCAATAATAATCTCAAAATCTAATTCTTACCAACAGTTCATTATTTGATAGTAAAAATATTGCTCGTTGTCAGGTTGTTGCTACTGGAGTTACTACATGGTTGCTGGATCGAGCTGGTCGACGACTTTTCCTTATAGTAAGTTTGGAGCAAGAAGGTTTTCTTTTGATTTATGTTTATCATGGAAATAATTAACCATAAGAAGTGTGATTTCTCTATGCAGATATCCACTTGTGGAATGACTTTTAGTCTTCTCCTTGTCGCTGTTGCCTTCTATTTGAAGGTTGTCTAATTTACTTTTAAAGTTCTCATGCGGTTTTCTGTTCTTTTGTAGAAAATATCTAAATAACCATGACTAAACACTCTTTAAGTTATGATTCTGCTTTCTTTTTACTGACTGCAGGATAGCATTTCAGAAGATTCTAAGTTCTACTTTATACTGAGCGTTCTTTCATTGGTTGGACTTGTGGTATGTCTCTGTTTGCAGAAAATGGACCTTATGATTGTTTGAGATTAGAATCATGCTCATTTGAGCTACTTGTATTCTTGCAGGCCTTTGTAATTGCCTTCTCTCTTGGACTGGGAGCCATTCCCTGGATCATAATGTCGGAGGTCAGCTAAAATTGTTTTTCTTGTTTTTTTTAATAATCTAAACTCCACTTCAATTCTTAATGACTTGGTCACTTAGAAACGATATCCAATGTCGGCCTAAGGAAGACAATCAATCTTAGAGTGCAATTTACTTGGAACTAGGATGATTTTTTTTCTCACTTCAAAATAATACGTTGTGGAGTAATAGTTCATTGTTGTTAAGAAGGATAAAGTTGCTCTTTGAACCTATCTTGACTGTTTTCTTCCATTTACTTTTGATCTTATTTTTATTCTATCTACAAAGTATCTATTTACTTTGTTGGTTTGGTTGCTGCTATTGTTTCTGTCTTCCTTTCTAGGTTTGGTTTATGCACATTCTGTTCACTTTCGACACTTCATAGTTTGAGTGTGCCGACAGTATTTACTATCTACCTTTGTCCATGTCACCATGTTGTTGATGTATAACAAGCCTTGCATGAGTGATAATATTTAGGAAGGCACCTGAGACCAAGGACTCAATGTAACCCCTCAATACAAACTGTCAAGATTCCAATTGGATGTGGATAATACATGTGCATTGTGCTGACTTATGATTGTTGAGTTCCTGTGTAGATATAATTGTCACGCCTCTCTGTATAAACTGTCAAGATTCCAATTGGATGTGGATAATCAGTAAGCTTTTTCTTCCCCATGATTTTTTTGGCCAAAACCTTTCACACTGATTTAGGGGCTGATACCTTGTCGACAGCTGGTGACGAAGTTTGATCAATCTTCTCCATGAAGCCTTCTCGCTTCTGAGTTATCTCTCTACTTGTAGAGATGCGAACCATTTTATCCCTTGCATAATATTCTCAGTATCATAGTTATGCCACTTCCATAGAAAAGGCTTTGAGAGAGATGATGATGTTAATCATTATTTTAGAAAAAAAAAACTATCGTATTTTGTGAAGGCTACATAATATTCTGCTGAAGTAGTGTATAATAGGTAAATATGTGTGAAAAAATTCAGTAAAGGATATTATAAAAGGCTTTTGAGTTATCTTGGCTTGTAGAGATGTGAACCATTTTCCTCTTTACCATGGTTGCCCTGATCATGCAACTTATTGGTAGTAACTGTCTCTTCCTTTGGGGTTAAAATTGGCCTTCAGAGTTCTCGTTTTTCAGACAAATGTCTAGAGACGTTGACGAGTCATGCTGTTTGTTTTCCACGTTCTGCTGTCCGCTCATCATTTGCCTGTCTTCTGTTTTATAGTGAAATCACGTGTGTGAATTCCTATGCTGCTCTTGTCGTTGATTCTTCCATCTATCTCACTAAAGACCTTTTTATATTTGGGAAAGATGCACGCATATGTTGTAAATTTGATAAAAGCAACAACTAAATTGTGGAATGTTCATGCCCATGAACTCATTAAGTCAACTTCGATTACTTTCGTGCAGATTCTTCCTGTTAATATCAAGAGCCTTGCTGGCAGTGTAGCAACCCTCGCTAATTGGTTGACGTCATTTGCAATCACAATGACTGCCAACTTGCTTCTGAGTTGGAGCAATGGAGGTTCTCTCTCTCTCTCTCTCTCTCTCTCCCCATTATGCAATCACAATGACCACCAGATACACACTCACTTTTGTGCAGAAGTCATATATATCTAATTTTGTCGCTCGTCTTTTGACAGGAACTTTTACCATTTACACTGTTGTGAGTGCTTTGACTCTCGTCTTTGTGATCATATGGGTACCTGAAACTAAAGGAAGAACCCTTGAGGAAATACAGTGGTCCTTCCGGTGAATCACCCTACAAAGTTCATGATTTCTAAAGTGGCATAATTGGAGTGGTGGCCATCAAAGTTCCAACTATAGGGCCTGCAGATGCCAGTCAAGAAATCCAGCTCATGTCAGTGTGTTATGTGCAATGCTGCTTTGCTGCTATAACTGGTCACCATCAAATTCGTCTGTAATTTTTGAGGGAAGGTCTGCTTTGTTGTTTTTTTGTAATATTTATTCTCAGTTCATTCAATTGGGGAACCCTTCGAGCACCAGAACTGTAAGGCCTCAAATAATAGATTTATTTGTAAAATCATTCTTTTTGTAACTGCTATTTATATTGAATTGTTGTATCTAATAGACATTGTTCGAGCAGTATCAGACATGAAATGTGACTTTGATAGGTGAATTAGTGGATTGCTTTTTGTTGTTTGGGCTTCTAGACATCAAGGAATTCTGTGTGCATGTGTTGATGCACCACCATAGGTGGACGAGGTGCTTTACATTCTTTATACCCCTTAGTGCAGCACTCATGACACCGGATAGTTGGTAAATCTGTGTTAGTTTTGTGCCTGATCATACTCATTTATACCATTATAGGAGATGCATTTATCTGGTGATTAAATAGAATGCTTATTCCAGTTCATTATGTTTATTTTCTTATCCGGTAGTGTTTGAAAAATAAGTTTATATTAGATGTCTAATATGTATGTAAATTGCATTTTTTTTTTAATTGTCATTGGGCATGATATGAGATTGCAGAAGGTTCATTTATTATTGTTGCGTATGCTTTAATATCTTGGCATTTTAGTTTCTTGGTATACAAATTAATCATGAGAGTACTGTTATAATTACGATGTGCAAGTGTCTTTTAATGAATCCTATGAGATTACTGCTGCTGTCTATTATTGCTGAATTACTTAGCATACTAAAAGCAATGTAACAATAGTTCTGTATTATTTGTCGCAGTTAATCCTTCTTGGATTCGGAGTGGAAACTCAAGGAATTCTGTCAGGCGACGGGTGTACACACCCCAGATGAACCAGGTGATCTTCATATAAGGTTTTTTTATATTGTTTTTAGAATCGAGATAATTCTAATGCCCGGTGCATATGTTCGGGAATTGTTACCCCTCTCACAAACTCTCAATCACATTGCTGCAATTAGGTTATATATATATATATATATATATATATATATATATATATATGACCTCTAGCCTAGTGGTTAAGAGAGATGCATGTGGCCTGAGTGGTCAGGAGTTCGAATTCCAGTGGGAGCGATTCTAGAAACAATTTACCTGGTTCCAAATATATATATATATATATATATATGACCTCTAGTCTAGTGGTTAAGACAGATGCATGCGGCCCGAGTGGTCAGGAGTACGAATCCCAGTGGGAGCGATTCCAGAAACAATTTACCTGGTTTCAAAAAAAAAAAAATATATATATATATATATATATATTATATATATATATATATATTTTTTTATATATATATATATATATATATATATATATATATATGGGAAGAAGTTGGTTGTTGAGTAGTTGCGATATCATGTACACATGTACTTGCATGCATGCACGTGGACTTAAATTCTACAGAAATCTGTATCTAGGTGGGGATGGAAGTAGGATATACTTATAGTTGTGACCTGATCAATTGGTTGCAGCCAATACTTAGTTAGGAGTTTTTCCTTTTTATACGAAGCAATACAAGCCACGTCAACAGTTGAATGGTTGCAGAGTCCTCCCCCCTCTACGAAGTTGTTTGTGTCTGCCTCGTGTATGAGTTGGATCAACTGCTCAGTCTACTTGAGAGAGTTGTGCCAACTCATATTCCTTCTCTTCAGGAATTATTGAGTATATCAGACCTCTATTGACTTGTTCATCCTGTTCTCTGTGGATTTGGGCATACATGTTATCGAACCAGTTTGAATTACTGAAATAGGAATGAAAATCATGTTACTGTATGTTATCCCCTTCCAATACTACTCTCTTCCTCTCGATGCTAGTTCATCATCTATACAGCAGATTGTGGTTGAGAGGAGGAATGCAGTTGAGTAAAGGTCCACGACAAAAGTGGCTTCCAACAAGCATTGATACATTTGTGGCAATAAACTCAGATGCAAGTCTCGTATACAAAATTACTTGTTTCAAACAACAACACATCACACAAAAATGAAATTGCTTATGTAGTACTGCAGACTGTTCAAATGGGAACAAAGAAACAAACATGTAGAAGGACAGACTACTTTGTATAATTATTGGTCGCTGTTAATCCTCCTGCAGGGGTTCAAAGTGGACGCTGGCGAGGAATTCTTTCAGGCGACGGGTGTAAACGCAAGGGCGCTCCAGCTGAGCCAGGTGACCTGCTTTCTTTATCCCCACCAGTATGGTATTCTCCCCTAATTGCCTGCATCAATATTTCAAAATCTCTGATATAAGCATTTCTTCTCTTGACAACGAGGACTAATGTGAGTGATCAAGCATTCATTGTTGGGTAGAACTGAACTTACTCTGACATCTTCTTTGCAAGCTCAAAGTGGAATATATTGTCATTCTCACCCCAAAGCAACATCACCCTCTGCCAACCAACAAAATTTATAAATAAATAAAGGGTATTAGAAGTGGAAATTGATTGTGCCATAGGTTTATAGGTTAATTGATTCATACATACATCCAAGAAATTGATCGTGCCAGGTCTGACTTCAACATTAAGGGATTAAGATTTTCTTAGGACTTCTCGGATCAGTTTACTTAGTAGATTTTTTTTTTTATTTCCTTCTGCTCATTTCCCACCAGAGTAAACATAGTTTTATGCCTGTGTTTGTGATTTTTTTGGATTTTCTTTTGATAGGAGGTTTGCGAAGTTTTTGTTAGTGAATTGTTCTTTGTTTACTTGAACCAAACATTTCTCATGCCAATCATGTATCATAAAAACGAAAAAAAAAGAACATATTGCACCTGCTTTAAGTTGGGCACTTTGGCATCCTTGTTGCTGATCACCAACCCATCCAGTAGCTCTGCTCTCTCCTTTCTGTTGTTGAACATCACCTGCTCACCACAACCAACCCATTAAGTTCATAATTAACCATATAGGACCGGACACGTATTGGACACAACATAATCACGCAAGAATATACTAGGACACGCCATAAAAGGTACTTTTGAAGAAACTGTCACGAAACATAGGATACCTTGAGGAAATCCCTGTGTAGGAAGTCAGGGAACCACAGCTTCCTGTAAGTGGCAACCGACAGGAGGGCTTTGAGTCCCTTGACGGACTCTGGCAGAAGAAGATCCGACGTCTTATTGAACCCAAGCCTCTCCATGGTTGCAGCACTCACCGCATCGGTCATGGCGATGATCGAGCCCGATATGACCAACGAGTGCACCAGGTCCGGCCTCGACTCCGCCATCTTGAACGCGATCATCCCACCGTAGCTGAACCCCACTACGGTGCACTTGTTCACTCCCAGCTTATCCAGTGCCTTCATCAAGCACTCAGCCTGGAATGCTGGTGACCGGTCCTCGCTCTGCGTCGCAGACCCTCCGAAGAAGAGAAGGTCGGGTACGTAGACCGAGTACTTGGACGTCAACTTTCCGACTTGGAACTGCCACGTAACGATCCCTTGCGCAGCGAAGCCATGCACGAGAACCACCACAGGCTTCTCATTGATCTTCTTATTGTTCTTCTTCTTCCTCTTGTTGGAAGTGTTGTAACCGTTGTTGTTGACTGGAACAACTTCATAATGAGTTTGGTTCCTCTTCTCCTTGGGCACCCAGAAGGCCATGGTGGTGCCGGGGCTCGATGTCGACAGTCTGCTGGCGAAGGCCAGACATCTTCATTAGCCCATGCAAGAGAGGCTTCTGTGCTTCAACCCAGTTCACCATCCTTCTCTCTTCTTCTTCCTCTACGCTCTTCCTAATTAGGCTTTCTATGGAGTTAGGCTGCCTATGTGAATGATACATATATACAAGAGAAGTAGTAGGAGATGGATGAGCTAATAAGAAGTGATGAATTGAATTTTGTTGGTTGTTGCGAGTGGTTGTGATATTAATGTTATAATATAGAATTGCATGCATTGCTACTTGGCATTCTTCCGGAAAATTTGATAGAATTTTGCAGACTACTCGACTCTGTATGTGATGTTAGTCTTTATGAAGCCTTGTGGTATAATACTTTTGAGTTGGATCAACTGCTCTGCCTACTTGAACCAACCGATATTCTATTCTTCTGGAATCTTAATGGAGTGTCAAATTGGACTGGATTTGGATATATCATATACATACATGGGTAGAAGAAAGAGACTTGAATTTGATGGGCTTCCTGCAAGTATAATAACACATACTCCCACTAAATTAAAAGAAGAAAACAGAGAACATGTGTTCATAATACTATTGGTGGGGCTCAGGTTATTGGTGGGGAATCACTACCACATGGTGAGTCCGTACCACTGAATAAATTCTCGAAATGAAGTGACGAAACTATTATCCCCTTGTAGTTTTAGGGTCCTTTTTCACCCCCTCACTTCTTGTCGGGGCCGGGCCCGGACCCTGGTCCAGGGCAGTCAGGGCGACCACCAAAGGCCCATTAATCATGAGGGCCCAAAAAATAATTTAAACATATATATGTTAATAATTTTGTATCCAAATTAGAACCAGTAAATATCATGGGGCTTTCTTGGAACAAAGTTTTAGTATATCGGATTTTTGAACTAAAGATCCTTGGTTCAAATCTTAATTCTAACTTTTTTTTTTTATTTTTTACATTATGTATGGGATTTTTATTTTAAAAATTGGTCAATTGTTTCCTGTGATCTCAGGGCCGGTCCTGCTTCTGGTCAATGGTCTGCATCTGAGTGTTTTCATAGAGCAGTATGTGGCAAGCGAATGAAAAACTGCAAAGACGAGTCGAAAAGTTGACCCTCCCTAAGTGCTCATGTTGCCTCAAGGAGGCCCAAACTGTTTTTGGGATAATATCAAAGGTTCCAAATTCAAGACCAAATTAATTCAGATATAAGTTCAAATTTTCTTCGCTTAATTATGTCAACTTCTTATGATCACGAGTATAGTAATAAAATCACCCCAGCCATTAGTATGTTCTTTCTTCGGACTTCACACCTTACAGTATTTTCGAATGGATTGAAATCTTAGTCCAAATTAATCCGAAATTCATGGTTTGGCAGCTTCGCCACTAACGCCTTTAGTACATCAATAATTCGTGGCCATGTTATCAAAAATCATAAGATGGTTATTTCAAACTCCTGGAGTTGGCAAAGAATAGGCTTCTCCGTTCTCTCTCTCTCTCTCTTTTATTTCTTTTTTCTTTTCTGTGTGAGAGAGAGAGAGAGAGACTAGAGTAGAATAGGCTATTTTTCTTCAAGAACTTGCAGGTTCTGGATTGTAAACGGTAAAGAATGATCAAAAGATCCATGAACAAACTTTGATCATTACTTTGTGACCTCACTTACTATTCTTGCCAAAATTCTGTTCTATATTTTTTTTAGAAAGCAAAACATTTTTTTTTTGGGTTTTCCTAACCCGAATCGGGCCGGACTAACCCGGAGGGGGCATGGCTGGACCCAGCCCGGATCCGAGGCCTGGTTTGGTCGGGTCGGGCCTGGACCGGTCGGCCCGATTCGGATTAGAAAAACCCAACAAAAAATGTTTTGCTTTCTATAAAAAAAAAAATGATTGACCAAATAAAATTTGAATGGCCATGTAAAATAATACATAAACTGCGATAAATGACTAATACATAAACTACGATTAATGACTAATAAAACATTACAAAGACTCATACAAGATTACTAGTACATAAACTGTGATTAACGACTGATATAAAATTTCTAGTATATAAACTGCGACTAATGACTAATACAAGATTTCTAGATGTTGATATATGATTTTAAATGTCGGCGTAGCTTTCCTATACCATGGCTATGGTCATATTTTATTCGTTTCCTACAATGCAAACATTAAACAAGAACTTTAGTGGTGTACTTACTTTCGGTACCGCCATTTGTACGACACTCATCGTAAACTCCGCTAAAATAATGCCAAATTTTCGAATCATCTACCAGTGCCTGTTGAAGTTGCGGTAGCTGATCTTGTGGTTGCTGTGGTAGTTGAACATTATCCATGATATAAATCGTCTCTTCGCACGAGTTTGCTTGTAAAAATTGTAAGAGGAAGAAACTGTGGTGTGATTAAGTTTGAAGACTTATGGCATATTTATAGATTTTTTTTTGGATGCAAAATGACATATTTTACCCCCAAAAAGAGTTATTGTAAAGACATTTTTGGTCATTTCCAAAAAATGACCAAAATACCCTTCCAACGGTTTAAAAACAGCAAGTAAAATAGAGATAAAATGGTCATTTGGCATCACAAACCCAAAAAAAAAATTCAAAAAATCGGTCGAACCCGACCCGGTCCGGTCGGGCTTGGGGGGTTTGCCCGACCCGGACCCGCGCTCAAACCGGTCCGGGCTAGTGGGTCAGGGAGAGAGGACCAGCCCGCACGTATGTGGGAGCGGTTCAGGGCCGGTCCGGATCGTTGACTGGGCTTAGGCTGGCCCGAACCGGATCCTTGTTAGCAATTCGACAAACGAAAATTTTTTGACAAAAGTACGAGTATAAATCGGCACAATATAAGTAAAATACGGTCAAAAATTCGGTCAAAAAATTCGTCTAACGAAAAATATTCGAATCAGATTTAATTCGTGTTTAGTACATTTCATATGAACCAATTCGACACTAAAAATTCGGCATATATATAGGGCCCACCCATCTCTACTCCTTCATAAACAAGGGTTCAGTGTGAGAATAAGAAGAGGTTGGATGATGGAAAACCGAATTTTTTTCTTTGATTGTTGCAAGCAACATGTGCAATGACTCTTGGGTTTCTTTTTTTTTTTTGGTTACTGTGAGACTTTTTCTTCTTTTCTTTTGATAATTTTTTAGAATTGTGCCGGTCTTAATATCTAATAGCAGTAAGAGTCAAGAAAGTCAAGACTGTTGGATTTCTTGGTCACATTTTTTTGGCTAAATTTTTAAAAATTCGTACGGTACGCGTTTAAAACGCCACATGCTTAAAATTTGTGTACAAATCCGAAATTTTCAAAAGTACGTAAGTATTATACGTTTATGTAAGATACGGAAAAATTCGCGTATAATATGAGTTTTATTCGGGTGATTGCTAACAAGGAACCGGTTTTGACCGGGCCGGACTCGAGCTGGGGACCGGGCCGCCCAGCCCACACAACACCTTAGAATTGTATATATGTATCATGTTACCACATCTACTGTCCAAGCCTGTTAAGTACTGTGTTGTGGATTGTGGAAATTGATTAAGCACTCTCTGAATTGAAAGGATGCCCGTACGGGCTGCCAGGTCAATGCTAGGTAGCTTGCTAGCAACATTCGTCAAACAAGCTGGCGTGGGACACACCGCGCTCGGCACACACACACAAATGCGGAAAGATCTAGTAGATGGATCTAATAAGCTCAACTCGTCTCCATGAAGAAGAGCAAGAGAATTGGAGCAGCATGGAAAATAGTGACAGTCCACACTACAGAAGTCGTGGGTGTGCCCGTCCACGCCCTGCCATTAAAAATAATTGGACTTGTCAATTTTGTTTCTGTACTTTTGACAGTGAGACTCCGTCTCAATGCTAAGTTTACCAATGGGCCTACTAAGGTCCCTCTCTTCCTCTCCCTTCACCATCTCCGACTCCTCTCTTCATGCTGCTGACTCTTTTGGAAACAAAGATTGAACGTGTTCGTATCAGAGGTAGAGAGGATGGACAGATCTGTTGGGTTGTATTTTATTTTCGGTTGAGCGCTCAAAACGAATGACAATAGAGTTGATAATTTAGTCCCATATCAAATAGGAGGTAGAATCATGGAATATACATAATTGGAATTGGTTCAGTTCTTACATGGAGAATTCTCTTTTAAGATATATGTGTTGGAGTGGGTGGGGTTCCCAACCTATGTGGAGAAGACCCCGGAGTGCGACGAGCGCCGTTCGTGTGTCGAAGAAGCTCGGGGAGGAAGCGGGGCTGCTGATGGAGCTACAGGGAGCTGCTGGAAGCAGGGGGGCCGAGTTCGGGCCGAACTCTGCCTCCCCATTCCAGAATTGGGTCGGCCAGTTCTGTTTGCCCGACACAGAGTTCTGGCCGAACTCTGTGTCGTCGGGACTGATGCGGGAATTTGGGTGACTTTTCACCACTGGATCTAATCCAACGGTCCAGGTTGATTGCGGGATTGGAGAGTTAAGTTGAGATTTCCAAACCCTAATTTAAAACGCAACGTAATACAAGAAAGAGAGAGGAAGGAGGCAAGAGTGCCATTACAACTTCGGGAGAGAAGACGGAGGATTGGAGGTCGTTTTTCGAAGGAGATTGTGTTCGGGTAATCTTTACTCGTCTTTCTCGCTCTTCGTAGCCTTGTAATCATTGTTCTTACTTCTGAGTGTTGTGGGGATCCGATTTGGATCGGGAGGAGTTTGTAGAGGGTGTAATTCTTCTATTCCATTAGTGGAGGCTTCTCAGGGTTGGACTCCGATCGTCCCGTGGTTTTTCCCGCAAGGATTTTCCACGTCAAAAATTCTCTGTGTCTGCGTGGATTGTTTTGTGTGGTTGTTTTTGGGTTCGTGCATTGTATTGCTCGGTCCTCTCGCAGGTACTCTCCGGTTTGGGGAAAGGTTTCTGCGTTTCTTTCCCAACAGAGTGGTATCAGAGCCAGGTTCTGGAATTCAGAAGGGTGTCAGAAGTTGACAGAAACCAGAGAGGAGAGATGGACGCGAAGCCGGTGCGCATGGTGAATCTTAATGGCACAAACTATCATTATTGGCGGAGCAAGATGAAGGATTTGTTGTTTGTCAAGAAGCTGCATCTACCCGTATTTGCATCCGAGAAGCCCAGTGATAAATCCGAGGAGGACTGGACATTCGAGCATATACAAGTGTGTGGGTACATACGGCAGTTTGTGGACGAGAACGTGTACAACCACGTTGCCAATATTGAGCACGCGAAGACGTTGTGGGATAAGCTGGAATCCTTGTATGCGAAGAAGACCGGGGTAAACAAGTTGTTCCTGATCCGAACGATGATGGGTCTGCGATACAAGGATGGGGCGTCTATTTCGGACCACTTGAGTGAGTTCCAGGGCGTGGTTGACCAGCTATCTTCTATGGGAGTCAAGTTCGACGACGAAGTTCAGGGACTGTGGCTGCTATGTACTTTGCCAGACTCGTGGGAGACCGTACGAGTATCTATGATCGCTTCTGCTCCAGAGGGCGTGGTCAGTCTGGAGTTTGCCAAGAGCGGGTTGTTGAATGAAGAGATGCGGAGATGTTCTCAGGGCACTTCATCCACATCCCACCACTCAGAGGCACTTGTTTCAGAGAGCCGCAGAAGGGGCAAAAGCAGGGGTCCAGGTGGTGGCAGAGACAAGAGCAGGGAAAAGTCCAAGGGTCGTTACGAGGACTCAGAGTGTTACCATTGTGGTAAGAAGGGCCACATCAAGCGGAACTGTTTCGCTTGGAAGGGAGAGAAGAAGGGCGACAAGGGGAAGCAAGAAGAGAACACTACAGCGACGGCCTCGATGCATGGAGGCGATGTGATCGTCGTAGGTGATGAGGTCATTACAAACCTCGCCTGAGATGACAATTCTTAGCAGGTGGACTCAGGGGCTTCAGCACATGTATCTCACAACAGGGCACTATTTGCCACTTACACAACAGGCGACTGTGGAGTGTTGAAGATGGGCAATGGAGATGTGTCGAAGGCGGTTGCCGTTGGAGATGTGCATTTGAGAACGAAGACGGGTGCGGTTCTTGTTCTCAAAGATGTTCGTCATGTCCCTGATATCCGTTTCAACCTGGTGTCGGTTGGAAGGTTGGATGACGAGGGATTCTTCAGTCTATTCGGGAACAGTCAGTGGAAGCTTTCCAGAGGTTCGATGGTGATTGCCAGAGGAAGCAAGAAGTCTGGTCTCTACTATATGGAGGGGAGCGCACAGGAGGCACAGGAGGTGAACGCAGTCAGTGATGCGTCTACCGAGTTGTGGCACAGGCGGCTCGGCCATATCAGCGAGAAGGGGATGAGCTACTTCGTGAACAGGAATATGATTCCGGGGCTCAAGTCTACAAAGTTGGAGAAGTGCACGCACTGTTTAGCTGGGAAGCAAATAGGGTGTCTTTCCAAAGTCACCAAGTTCGAGGAAGCCGGCGTTGCTCGAGTTGATTCACTCGGATGTCTGCGGTCCTATGAAGGTAAAATTCCTTGGTGGTGCTTCTTACTTTGTAACCTTTATTGATGACTGTTCCAGGAAGGTTTGGGTCTATGCCTTAAAGACCAAGAATCAGGTGCTGCCTACTTTCAAGGAGTTTCAGGCCTCTGTTGAAAGGGAGACGGGCAAGAAGTTGTTGTGTGTTCGGTCCGACAATGGCGGCGAATACATCGGTCCCTTTGATGCGTATTGCAGAGAGCAGGGGATACGACACCAGAAGACTCCGCCCAAGACACCTCAGCTCATTGGTGTAGCGGAGCGCATGAACAGGACACTGATGGAGAGGGTGCGGTGTTTGCTGTCAGACGCAAACTTGCCGGGCAGTTATTGGGGTGAGGCTCTTCTCACAGCTGCTTATGTTATTAATTTGTCTCCTAGTGCTCCTTTCCAGGGTGATGTGCCTGATAAAGTATGGTACGGCAAAGAGCCGTCATACAATCACCTGTGGGCGTTTGGTTGTAAGGCCTTCGTACATGTACCGAAGGACGAGAGGACCAAACTTGAGCCGAAGACGAGGCGATGCGTCTTTGTCGGCTACGGTCGGGATGAGTTTGGCTATAGACTCTACGACCCGGTGGAAAGAAAGCTCTACAGAAGCAGGGACGTGGTATTCGTCGAGGATCAGAGCATGACCAACACTCAGGATTCCGAGACGCCTTCTGAGGCTGAGGAATTGCCTGAGTTAGAGTCATTTCGCTTCGAGCAGTTTCCAGAGAACATCGCAGAGGATCCGGTTATGGGGGAGCCAGTACATGGAGTAGCTCCCAACCTTGATCATCAGCCTGCTGATGGTGGTCAGGGTGTCCCTCAGGAGGATGAGCCTGCCGGGGAGGCAGTTCCTGAAGGGGAGGAGGTTATTGGTATACAGCCAGCACCAGTGGCTCCACTGAGAAGGAGTGACAGGGATCGTCGACCATCTACGAGATACTCACCAGATGAGTATGTGCTATTGACTGACGGAGGAGAGCCCGAAAGTTTTGCAGAGGCTATGGAAGACGAACACAGGCAGGAGTGGATGGAGGCTATGCAGGAGGAGATGAGTTCCTTGCACACCAATTCCACTTATGATCTGGTGCGGTTGCCAAAGGGCAAGAAGGCTTTGAAGAATCGATGGGTGTTCAGAGTGAAGCAGACGGATGATGCTACTCGCCCTCGATACAAAGCGAGGCTGGTAGTCAAAGGCTACGGTCAGCGGAAAGGCGTGGATTATGATGAGATCTTTTCGCCTGTCGTCAAGCATTCGTCTATTCGGGTGGTGCTAGCATTAGCAGCCAGTCTCGACTTGGAGGTCGAGCAGATGGACGTGAAAACGTCATTCCTCCACGGTGATCTTGAGGAGGAGTTGTACATGGAGCAGCCGGAGGGATTCTGTGAGAAGGGCAAGTCACATTTGGTCTGCCGGTTGAGGAAGAGCTTGTATGGTCTGAAGCAGGCTCCGAGGCAGTGGTACAGGAAGTTCGAGTCGTTTATGGGGGAGCATGGTTATGCACGGACGACGTCGGACCACTGTGTATTTGTGAGATATTTTGCCGATGATGATTTTATCATTTTGTTGCTCTATGTTGATGATATGCTATTAGTGGGTCGGAATGCCACTAGGATAGCGGAGCTGAAGCGCCAATTGGGCGCAGCCTTCTCTATGAAGGATTTGGGCGCAGCGAAGACTATTCTTGGGATGGAGATCAGCCGAGAGAGAGAGTCCAAGCTGCTACACTTGTCCCAAACGAAGTACATTCACCGGGTACTTCAGCGTTTCGGGATGGACGGGTCGAAGAAAGTGAGTTCCCCCCTCGCGGCTCACTTTAAGCTCACTGAGGAACAGTATCCATCTACCGAGGACGAAAAGGAAGATATGGAGCGGGTTCCATATGCCTCGGCTATGGGAAGCCTTATGTATGCCACGGTGTGTACGAGGCCAGATATTGTTCATGCAGTTGGTACGGTTAACAGGTATCTCTCAAATCCTGGAAGGGTACATTGGAGTGCGGTCAAGTGGATTCTACGATATCTTCAGGGCACTGCTGGTTGGAGACTTTCCTTTGGTGGTGACGAGCCGAAGCTGGTTGGGTATACTGACGCTGATATGGCTGGAGATGTAGACACGAGACGATCGACTTCGGGCTACGTAATGATGTTTGCGGGAGGAGCGGTGTCGTGGCAGTCGCGGTTGCAGGAGTGTGTTGCCTTGTCGACGACAGAGGCAGAGTACATTGCGGCGACGGAGGCTTGCAAGGAGTTGCTGTGGATGAAGAAGCTGCTGCAGGAAATGGGACTGAAGCAAGAGCAGTATACTTTGCTTTGCGACAGTCAGAGTGCTATTCACCTTGTGAAGAATCAGACGTTTCATAGCCGGTCCAAACACATCGAGACTCGGTATCATTGGATACGGGATGTGGTTGAGAAGAAGGACGCGGAGCTTGAGAAGGTTCATACAGATGACAACGGAGCTGATATGTTCACGAAGATTCTACCAAGGGAGAAGTTTGAGTACTACAGGCAGGTCATCGGGATGACGACATCCTCCCCATAGTTGTGAAGGGGGAGATTTGTTGGAGTGGGTGGGATTCCCAACCTATGTGGAGAAGACCCCGGAGTGCGACGAGCGCCGTTCGTGTGTCGAAGAAGCTCGGGGAGGAAGCGGGGCTGCTGATGGAGCTACAGGGAGCTGCTGGAAGCAGGGGGGCCGAGTTCGGGCCAAACTCTGCCCCAGGCAGAGTTCTGGCCGAACTCTGCCTCCCCATTCCAGAATTGGGTCGGCCAGTTCTGTTTGCCCGACACAGAGTTCTGGCCGAACTCTGTGTCGTCGGGGCTGATGCGGGAATTTGGGTAACTTTTCACCACTGGATCTAATCCAACGGTCCAGGTTGATTGCGGGATTGGGGAGTTAAGTTGGGATTTCCAAACCCTAATTTAAAACGCAACGTAACACAAGAAAGAGAGAGGAAGGAGGCAAGAGTGCCATTACAACTTCGGGAGAGAAGACGGAGGATTGAAGGTCGTTTTTCGAAGGAGATCGTGTTCGGGTAATCTTTACTCGTCTTTCTCGCTCTTCGTAGCCTTGTAATCATTGTTCTTACTTCTGAGTGTTGTGGGAATCCGATTTGGATCGGGAGGAGTTTGTAGAGGGTGTAATTCTTCTATTCCATTAGTGGAGGCTTCTCAGGGTTGGACTCCGATCGTCCCGTGGTTTTTCCCGCAAGGGTTTTCCACGTCAAAAATTCTCTGTGTCTGCGTGGATTGTTTTGTGTGATTGTTTTTGGGTTCGTGCGTTGTATTGCTCGGTCCTCTCGCAGGTACTCTCCGGTTTGGGAAAAGGTTTCCGCGTTTCTTTCCCAACAATATGGACCCAATTCAATATCGAACCTAATGGACCAACTCCGATTCGGATCATGCTGCGTCTATAACACTGCTCCAATCTTAATGGCTTGAGCTTTTCGGAATATTGGTTAAATAACATGGTTGTAGCAAAGCAAAACGTCGTGGTTCAAATTCCCTACGAATAATTGATCGGGATGGGAGTTGTTATATATATATATATGGCGTCGGCCTCTCCCAACAAGGATGGAGGTGACACATTAGAAAGTCAACATTAACAAAGTGAACATAGAAATTGTATGGATATATATACACCATGCCAAAAGTTTGAAAGAAGGTATTTAATTGCAATCTAGATGACAAGTTACCCTTGCTTCGAAGATCAAGGAAATTTAAATTAAATTCTCCACAAATAAAAGATGCAGATAATCCCCACATGACAATTAAAAGTTGAGCAGAAAATGCTAACATTTTAGGATAATCCCACATGACAATTAAAAGTTGAGCAGAAAATGCTAACATTTTATGAAGAGCTAAGCAAACAAAGATGATACTAATGAATATAGAACATGCTTACAATCTACCAAGTGAGAATAGACATTATTTTAGAGCCAAAATTTTTTGCTTTGTTGGGTGTATATATATATTGTTATTGCCGGGAACGCCGGGGCACGCTTTTCGATGAAAAATACAGAAACTGAAACAGTTGTAAAGACAACGTTTCAAATGCAATTCCTTAAAGAAGGTTTTGCAACAGAGATCCAGAAGGATTCTGCAAATTACGAGATCTAAAAAGATATCGTAATACACGAATAATCTAAAGAGATTTTCGTGATCGTAGCAAACTGGTAGTAGTGCCTTCTAAAAAGAAGATACTGACAGAACTACTGAAGGCAACAGAAGGATGACAGGCGGAGATGGAAATGCTGGGGTGAATAATCACCGTTGCTCAAAGCTTTATTCGCCCTCTGTGAACAGCTTCCAGGAACCAGCAAGGTTGACGAAAAACCTTGGAACACACCTGCTCTTCTGACTCCTCGGAAGACGGCGAACTCCTCTGGCAATGGCTCTACTCTTCTCTCTTTGTTTGAAGTAACAGAACCCACGCGTACTAAAAAGTACTAGTGTTTGTGTTAAAGAACACGCTCACTACTCTGTTGTGTTAAAGAACACTTAGAGTTTTTTCTTCCTGTAATTCTGATTACTACTGCACTCAGAGAGAGGAGAGAACCTGCATATATAGCCCACGGGACGGTTGCCAAGCAGTTGCCTGAACTTCAGGGTAGTGGCAGAACCACTCCTGAACGTGCAGCAACTGCTGCAACCGTTCCCGCTCTAATATGCAGCCAGCCATACGCACACTACGCACTCTACGCACACTGCGTACGCTGCGCACACTGCACACTCTACGCACGCTGCGCATACTGGGCGTACTGGTTGCGTACTGGGCTGCGTAACTGGGCTCGCGTAACGGGTCGCGCAACGTGGTCGCACAAGTGGCTCGCGCAACGAGCGCAACTTAAGCGCACTATGCGCCTAGCGACGATGCTGACGTGCTAAGTGCAAAGTGCGCCAACAAAATGTCACATTACGCCTCATGAGCCCTTGAGCCCGAGTCCGAGTCCGAGTCCGAGTCGCTAAGCTCCTACGGAGCTTAGCTCCATGGAAATAAATTTCCAAGAGCAAAAAGCTTACAGCTTCTTAATTGTTGATTAAGCCTTTATACCATTAATAATTAATCCCACATGGCACACACCCATGTGCACTACATGTGCATCTCCATAAAGAGAAAAGACTCATATATATGGAGATACACATTTCTTTCTAGCCGATGTGGGACTAAAAACTAAAACAAAAGGCTACAAACCCAACAATTCCCCACATATCTCTATATATATGAGTACGAGTGTTCCCTACAGTAACTGTCTATTATGCTTTTAGGATAGATGCCACTTAAGACTTGAATCTTCCCACGTGAGTCAAACAACAGACTACAAATACAAGAATGGACTAAACCTTGAATTCTGCATCATAGCTGAAATTCTCCCCACTCACATAATGTAGTTACATGTGCCTCTGGCTACACATTAAAGGCCCTGTGCCAGCCTGGTTTCAGTGTATAATTTTGGGTGTCTACAAGTTTACCCTCAAGAGACGGCCTGATATCTCTGTCATACACTATAGGTGAGTTCATTATAAAGAGACATGGCATGAAGCGCTTTGCGCTTCCCTTGCGGTGCTACGCCGCTATGACATGGCTTAAAGCCGAGGCCTTACCCCGTACCGGAAACCTCATCGTAGTGTCATACTACAGTAGCATGAGGCAACCGCCTCTTTGTAGTGCCAAACTACCCAGCATGAAGCCTTAGGCTCCCTTGCTGTGTTACGCCGCAACGACATGGCTTGCAAGGCCGAGGCTTTATCCCTAACCGGGTACCTCATGATGGTGTCGTGCCACTGTAACATGAGGAACTCCTCCTCTTTGTAGTGCTGACTACACCCCTCTTTATATTTAACATACAGCATTAGGCTAACTGCCTATTTGCGGAGCTACGCCGCTGTGACTTGGCCTACAAAGCCGAGGCTTTATCCTATTTCTGGGCATCACCCCACATATAGGAACCTCATTGTGGAGTCACCCCACTGTAGCATGGAGTTTTACTCCTTGTAGTGATGTTCTACCATGCTTCTTGTAAAGCATACCAGGCATTCACTCTGCCTGAGAACTCATTAAGGCAATTAAGCCAACCTTCCCACAGGAACCGTTTTCCGCAGAAAACAACAGTAGACAACAGTGGTTATAGGTCCGTAACCTCTCCATGCCCAATAGAACATGTACCCACCATTCCTGATATTCTTCCGATTAGTGGTCCTCCCTTGAACCAAAAGCTAGATGCCTAGTAGATAAATCTTTGAATTATTAGCATAAAACTTTATGGTAGGAATACAAAAATCCAATATCAGAATGCCTTCAAGCCCATTTTACAAGCTGTGTCATCAACCAGCTGGCGCTTGAGGCCCTTGGTGAACGGATCCGCCAGATTCTCCTGACTCCGAACATCAATCACTGCAATAACACCTCTCTTGATAAGATCGTGTACTGCCCTGTGCTTCAACCGCACAGTCCTCTTCTTTCCGTTGAAGAGGTCATTTGATGCCACCGCCGCAGTCGCCTGGTTGTCGCAGTATATCGGTATCGCCGGTATTTGTGCTCCAACCACTGGAATATCATACATGAGCTTCCGAAGCCATTCTGCTTCCTCGGCTGCGGTATCAAGTGCAAAGAACTCAGATTCCATGGATGACCGCGAGAGCACAGTCTGCTTCTTCGACTTCCACGATATAGCAGCTCCACCCATTGTGAAAATGAATCCACCTGTGGACCTCTCGCTCTCCACCTCTGATCACCAACTGGCATCACTGAAGCCTTCCACTACCTGCGGATCTCCGCTGTAGTACAGTGCATATGTCTGAGTCTTCTTGAGATATCTCATAACCCGTTTCACAGCTTTCCAGTGTTCAGCACCTGGGTTGCTCGTGAAACGACTCAGCATTCCAACGGCGAAAGCTATGTCAGGCCTTGTGGCAGTAGTAGCATACATCAAACTTCCCATTACGCTTGCATACTCCAACTGTCTGACGCTTTTCCCTGAATTAGGCTTCAGCTTCAGATCACACCTGTACGGCGTATCTTTCCCTGGAAGATCCCGATACCCATAACGAGTGATCATTTTTTCAATATAATGAGACTGTGACAGCGCTAGTCCAGTATCTGTCCGGATGATCTTGATCCCTAAGATCACATCAGCTTCCCCCAAGTCCTTCATACTGAACTTGCTTGAGATGAATTTCTTTGTCTCCGTGACACAGCTAATATCCGTACCTAGGATAAGCATGTCGTTCACGTACAGACAAACGATCACACCTCTTCCATCAGCGAACTTCGTGTAAACACACTTGTCCGTATCGCTGACTATGTAGCCATTTGACCTTATAACTTTGTCAAATTTCTCATGCCACATCTTGGGAGCCTGTTTAAGACCGTACAAGGATTTTACCAACTTGCAGACTTTGTCTTCAAGACCCCTGATGATAAATCCCTCTGGCTGTTGCATATAAATCTCTTCGGTCAGCTCGCCATTTAGGAAAGCCGTATTCACATCCATCTGATGTATCACCATCTTATGTATTGCTGCGAGAGCAATCAACATTCTGATGGTGGTCATCCGGGCTACTGGAGCATACGTGTCAAAATAGTCAATCTCCTGCTTCTGAGAAAACCCCTTGGCTACCAACCTAGCCTTGAACTTGTCAATAGTTCCGTCTGCTTTCATCTTCTTCTTGAAGATCCATTTGCATCCGATGGGTTTCGCTCCTTCAGGAAGATCAACCAACACCCAAGTGTTATTTGAGGTGATGGAATCAATCTCATTATCAATCGCCTCCTTCCAGAAAACTGCGTCTCTGGTCTTCATCGCCTCATCATAGGTAAGCGGATCTGCTTCCACATGATAGGTGACAAAGTCACTTCCGAAGTCCTTTGGCCTCCTCACACGCTTAGCTGACGGCTCAGCTTGTTCTGGTTCAACCGTTGTATCAACAACAACATCTTCTTGGACCACATTTTCATTGAAGACTTCAGTCTCTTGTGCACCCTCATTATTCTCCGGAACATCCGGAAGAACAATATTCTTGTGCCTTGCAAACTTGTCTTCAAAATATTCTGCATCGCGAGATTCAATGATATGATTTGACTCAATATCAAGAAATCTCCAAGCATCACTCTTCTCGGCATACCCCAAGAAGATCGTCTTTGTAGTCCTTGTTCCAAGCTTCTGAATCTTTAGATCTGGAAGCTTGACATACGCCAGACATCCCCACACTCGAATGACATTCAAGTTAGGTCTGACCTTGAACCAGAGTTCATGAGGAGTAACGTCTGAAGTTGCATGAGGCACTCTATTTAGAATAAAAGTGGCCGTCAATGCAGCTTCTCCCCAGTAGCACTTAGGAAGGCCAGCAGTCAACAACATTGAATTTATCATTTCTGTCAACGTCCTGTTCTTCCTCTCAGCTACTCCGTTTGATTGAGGAGAGTACGGAGCCGTAGTCTCATTGACAATTCCATGTTCCATACAGAACGATGCAAATTCATGAGACCTGTACTCCCCACCTCGATCACTTCTTATCTTTTTGAGTTGTTGTCCAATCTGCCGCTCAGCTTCGGCTCTGAACTCCTTGAACTTCTCGAATGCTTCGTCTTTAGCCTTCAGCAAGTAGACGAACGCATACTTTGAGAAGTCATCGATGAAGGTTATAAAATACTTCATCCCGGCCTTTGTAGAGAACTGTTTGAAGTCACAGATATCGGAGTGAACCAACTCCAGAAGATCTGTACTTCGATTAACCCGAGGAAAGGGTTTCCTTGTGATCTTCGTTTGAGCACAAACTTCACATTTCTCTACCTTCCCCCCACATTTGGAGATAAGTCCTAGACTAGACATTCTGTTTATTTGTTTACAATGAACATGTCCTAGCCTATTATGCCACAACTCAAGAGTATAAGTGTTTTCCATAAAGAAATTCTCTTTATTTGTTGTGTATCTGGGAAAATTACAACTGTAGAAATCCGATCTAGAAGACGATCGCTTTATCCCTTGGACTATACGAAGAAGAAAAGCTCTCAAAATTTTGACAGTAGATATCAATGTATCTGTACAATGAATAAAAAAAAGAACTCTATTTATAGGGTCAAAACAGTAACTGAAAAGATAACTACCTCACCACTAGTGCATTTGAAAAGTCACGCAGACTCTAAATACACGCAGGATTAGTGAGTAGTTACTGGACGTGGCCCGTAACTGTTGGACACATGGCATTAGTGCATGAGTCGTGTGCAAATTACTGGGCACGCGAGAGAGAGATCGGTGGCATGACTGCCACGTACTCCAGTTGAAATGAAATCCACGCTGTCTTGCTGAAGGCAAAAAATCCACGCAGTTTCGTTGACGCAGACTCGTTGAAGGCAAAATCCACGCAAGCTTTGGAGAAGAATACTTCAGAATTCACGCAGGCTTTGAGAAGAATAACTCAAAAATCCACACAAACTTGAGGAAGGAGAAGGTTCAGAATCCACGCAAACCGCCAGCTGTCTTGATTTGGCACGCTTCGTCTGACACAGAATCTCTGACATTGATTATATTGTCAGCCGCATTAAATGAAGATAAGACCCAAAGTCACGCCAACTTGGTGAAGAGTGAGTCTTGCTAAGGAAGATTTCGAAAATCACGCAAAAGACGGCGATGATCTCTTGAATTCTGTGCATACGTGGCATACGAGGAGACGTTTCTCGACTGTTGTGTTGTCAGTCATTATGATTCTGACGTATGGCTGAGCTGTCTCTGCGTGACTTTTAAAGGAGATGGCCAGGCAGAACTTAGCGTATCTTTTGTGCTGCTTCTTGGATCACTCTGTGTGACTTGTTCTGATCAACTCAGCGTGACTTTCATTTTTGAGGCCTACAAAAACCCCCTTCAAAGTTTTCGAAAAATGATAAAATATTTTCGAAATACTTTGAAATAGAGATGATGAAATGAGTTAAAGTCACGCTGAGATGACTCCAAAATTTTTCGGAAGTCGAAAAGACTTCGAAGTTCTTTGAAAACATCCAAATGAACTTATTAAATGTCATAATGACTCTTCGTTCTCCGAGACTGATTGCGTCCAATTTATGGTGGAATATGAACTGTCGACGAGATCTGTTATATAAACAGGGAGTGATTCTCAGTTTTGACTTCATCTCTCGAAAATATGACCCCAAAGGAAGCAGCTGAAGAGGAAGCACGCAAGTTGGGCTTTTGTTCCCATGGTGACCCCACTTTTGGGGGTAAAGAATCCGAACCTGTCGTCATTGAGCTCAAGGACGACGCCATGCAGTTAGCCAAGAACCTCTTGAGCTACTTTGGATTGGATGGCTCGTCTTCTTCTGATGGGCGGAGCCTTATGGAGAAGCGTGAAATGCTCGAGACTCTATTGCATCGCCTGGGAGTTAAGAGCGTAGAGGAGTTAGGCATCAAACTTAGCCGCTCTGGAAAATAGGGCGTAACTTTCTACGCTTTTGTTGCACTTTTTTTTTTTTTGTCTTTTTGTAAGGCCATCAGTGCCTGTTTAAAGAATGAAGTACAACTTTTGTGTTTGATCTGCGTGCCTTTTAATGAAGAAGATTAATTAGCACTCTTTGACTGTTTCCAATGTTGCACGGTCTCCCGAAGTACACGTGACACTCATTCCACAATTTACGAGCGCTATTTATGCGGATCTTTTCCAAGAATAGACCTGCACTTGACCCTTTAAATAGATGGATGAACTCCACGCAAAGTCATCTTCCCATTCTTCTTCCTCTCTTCTGAGAATGAATTTTATATGAGAAGGAAATAGGAAAGCCATGTTGTCTGATGTCAAATCTCTGTGCACGCTACCAGACATGGATCTGTCAATCCTTAGCAGCAAACTCAGCGGTAAGTTCAATATACACGCATCGAATTTTTTTGTTTGCTAAGGACAAATTCATCTTCCTGAAATGAACAGAATGCATCTGTCTTTGCTTGGCCAGTTTCTGTTGACTGATTTTTCTTTACTGTTTCTTGCAGAATTTTGGCTGAAAACCTTCTTCCGAACTGGCATTGGTGATATGGATGCTGTGGACAATGTTCTTCTGACATCTACATCAGGGAGCTTATACGCTTTTGACGCGTAAATCAGACAACTCAGAACTCTTCGTGAGATAGAAGGGTCTTCCTTAGATGGTAGGAAGAGCCTTTATACACGAGAGTTGGATGGTGGAGTTAACTCTACTACCGAGAGATTGGGTAGTAGAGTTCCTTTGACGGCAGAACTAGGAATCGTATCCCAATGCTGTATACATTCCTACCTGCTTGAGGTGCCGCCGTTCCTCCACGAGCTGTATTGGCAGCAACACGCCGTCGGGCTGCCATACTCTGTGGTTCTCCTCTCGTCTGAGAGAGAAGACCAGAGTTTGATTCCTGCTGATCTGGTCGTGACTGAGACCCAGACAGTCAGGAATTGCAACCAACAACGAACCTGACGGAGAAGGTCCGACGGAGAAGATCCAAAGAAGAAGATAGATCTCTATTAGGTTATCGTTGTGGTGTAGAATGAAAATCCAAGATTTGTAATAGATTTCCATTATGATTTGTAGGAAAATCTAAGAGAATGTAATAGACTTTTTGTGGTGAAATGGGAATGGAAATGACAATTCTTCTATGCTCAATGATTTGTATTTGTGGATGAATTGTGGACATGATAGATAATAAAATCATCTTTTCTGTTTTTAAAGTATATGATATTATCAGAGGTATTATGGACATGATAATATATAGGAACTCGAAAGAAAATAGATTGATTTCTATACAGAGGTCAAAACATGACAAATGAGTAAGCAGATTCGGAATTGATTCAGAGGTTATGAAAACATGATAAATAATGAATCCCCACTTAATGAACTGATAGAAGATTATGAACGGATGAACCGTTAAGAAACGATGAACAGATGAACTGTCGAGTGAATGTAATAAATGAACGGACGAACCGTCAAGTATTAATGAACATGTGAAACGTCGGATGAATATGAGAAATGAATGGATGAACTGAGTATTGGGAAAGAATACGTCCCTTCGAACCTTGTAACCATATGCCTATAAATAGAGCATATATTTGAATAGAAGGATTGCATTTTATCCACAATGTCTTTTGAAGAGAACAAAAAGAAGGCTGAAGTCGCCCTTGAAGCTACTGAAGGTGTTAAAGAACATCCACCTCCGCAGAAAAAGGAAATGGGCGAAAGCTCGTCTACTCCCAAGCCGCCAAAAGATATCCTGGACTTCCTGGTCGAACCAGGAGAAACCGAAGAAGAAGAAGCAATGAGGCTGGCTGCCTGTCAATTCTTGGTGCGGTCAGGAAAAGATGTATTCAATTCTTTTGCTGATTATGTATGTGGTCCTCGTCCCAAATATGAAAGGGATCATAGTGATCTTCCATGATGATGTACTCTTTTTTTTTTCCTTGAGGGATTTGTCTCAGATAAACTCCGTTTAAGGAAACTTTGTTTACGATATATCCTTCCCACTTTATATTTGCCTTTATTCATTGATCTTTTGACTCAGAAATCAGAAAGACTAAATATCATTTTCATAATATTGAGATAGAAAATTCAGAGGTAATGTGGACATGATTTTCTGGATATCAAATTTGTTGAGAAAACGATACCAAGTAGAATACCTATCTCCACTGGGGATAATAGATATCAGAATGATTCTTCGGAAAGAACAATGAAACAGCTGGAGAGTGATGGGAGGACAATCTTGATAGAAATATCAGACGTAGTACTTCTTCAAGAATTTGCCGTTGATGGGCATCATAGTGGCTTTACCATCTAGAGTAGTGAGTTGATAAGCCCCATTAGAAAAGATCTTATTGACAATGAATGGACCTTCCCATTTTGCATCAAACTTGCCATTATTCATGTGTGTCATAGTCATCGGGCGTCTGACAGTAAGCACAAGTTCTCCTTTCTGAAATGTTCGAATTCTGACTTTCTTGTTAAAAGCCCTTAAAATTCTAGCTTGATAGAATTCAATATTCTGTTGAGCAGATAACCGTTTTTCATCCAGAGCCTCCAATTCTTGAAGTCGAAGACGATCATTATTTTCGGCAGTGAGTTCATTAGCGATTGCTATCCTTAAAGAAGGAATTTGAATCTCTAATGGGAGAACAGCCTCAGATCCGTACACCAGAGAGAAAGGTGTACACTTAGTAGCATTACGGACTGTAGTGCGATAAGCCCACAAGCATTCCCCGAGCTTGTCACTCCAATTACGTTTGTTAGTAGAGACAAACTTCTTTAGAAGTTTGATGATAGTCTTGTTGAAAGCTTCTGCCAATCCGTTAGCTGCTGGATTATATGCGGTAGAAGCAACATTATTGATCCGGTGATCGTCACAGAATCGAGTAAATTTCTGGCTGACGAACTGTGGTCCGTTATCATGAACAATGCGTCGAGGAACACCAAATCTGTAGATGACGTGGTGCTTAATAAAGCTGATGACATTAGACGTCTTAACTTCAGATAAAGGAATAGCTTCGGCCCATTTTGAGAAGTAATCGGTTATTGCGAGAATGAACCGATGACCTTTAGATGATGGAGGATTGATCGGGCCGATAATGTCCATGCCCCAAGCTTCGAAGGGCCATGATGCTGCCGTCGGATGTAGAAATTCCGAAGGTTGATGTATAAAATCCGCATGGATTTGGCAAGCTTTGCATTTCCTTGCATATTCAATGGTATCTGATACCATAGTTGGCCAATAATATCCCATCCGTCGAATACGGTCTTGAAGTTTTGGCCCAGGTTGATGCGCTCCACAAATTCCATCATGTGCTTCACGAATAACTTGTTGGGCTTCATCACCGGCAATGCACCGAAGGAGTAAACCATCATAAGCTCGACGATATAAGGTCTTTGTTGTATGATTGTAATAGAATCTGAGTGATCGTCGTCTGATAGATGCTGCCTCACTCGGATCATCTGGAAGAATATCATACAATACAAGATCTAAGAAAGGAAGTCTCCAATCTTTATCCGTATTCTGATTCTCAGTCGAGTTACTGAAGATGAATTCCATGCTGGAATCGGATGAAGATGATATCGATTTACGACTAAATCCAAATCCTCTTGTTGTGTTGACGTCATGAGATGTTGATTCTTCAATGTCAACTGGAAGTCCTAGAGTCAGGTTATTTTCAAGATGAAATAATTCTCGATTACGAACAACGATCATTTGTTGCCGTCTGATTGGGATAGCCAGCACCGCTGCAAGATTAGCAAGGACATCAGCTTCTGTGTTACATGCTCGTCTAACATGTTCAATGAAGAACTCCTTAAATGATGAGGCCATTGATATGGCCACTCTATGATAAGGAACCAGATCTTGATGGCGAACTTCATAAGTACCCCTGATCTGATTGACAATAAGTTTAGAGTCTCCATACGCCTCCAAATGTTGAATATTCAGATGTTTAGCGAGTTGAAGACCAATAAGCAATGCGTTGTACTCAGCTACATTGTTTGAACACGGCTGATCGAGAGAATAAGCTCTTTGGATGGCAAGACCTTCTGGCGATACAAGAACAATTCCAACTCCAGCAACAATATCGCCATTAGGACCAATTCTTGACGCTCCATCAAAGAATAGACGCCAAGTAGGATCTTCTTCAGCAATTTGATTTGAATGTAGGACTTCATCTGGGATTTCATCATAGAGTTTTAAATTTTCTGGAATTGAGTGAGCAGCCAGAAAATCAGCTAGAGCTTGTCCCTTGACTGATTTCTGAGGAATATAGTACATATCATACTGAGCAAGTAGGATTCTCCAGTTAGCCAATCGAGAATTCAAAACACTGGATTTCTTCATCATGATCCGTATAGGATTGATCCTGGAGATGACATGAATAGTCTGGCCAATGATATAATGACGTGTCTTTTGGACAGCAAACATCAAGGCTAGACATTCTTTTTCAACTGGTGAATATCGAGGTTCAGCTCCGGTCATAGTGCGGCTGAGATAATAAATGGCCTGTTCATGGCCATTTTGATTCTTTTGAGCGAGTAATGCACCCAATGAATGACTCATTGCTCGAGTATAGAGGAGGAACGGTATTCCTGAGACGGGAGGTACCAATACTGGAGGGCTCATCAGATATTGTTTTATATCATCGAATGCTTTCTGACATTCATCATTCCAGACAAAAGAGACACCTTTCTTCATAAGTTTGTTGAATGGTCTGCAGCGTCCTGATAAATTAGAGATGAATCTCCTGATATAAGCAATTCTTCCTTGAAATCCTCGTAGCTCTTTTAAGGTGCGTGGAGGACGCATCTCTTGGATGGCTTTGATCTTCTCGGGATCCACGTGTATACCTTTAGAGGTAATGACGAAGCCGAGAAATTTACCACTAGAGACGCCTAAGAAGGTCTTAGTAGGGTTCATCTTTAATTGATGCTTACGCATTAGATCAAATATAGTCTTCAAATCTTGGATATGATCCTCCTTTTGTCGACTTTTGACTGCAATATCATCAACATAGCATTCGACTGTTTTCCACAAATGTTCACGGAATATAGTACTCATAGCTCGTTGATAAGTTGCTCCTGCATTCTTGAGACCGAATGGCATAACTGTATAGCAGTATGTACCAATCGGCGTTCTGAAAGAAGTGTGCTTCTCGTCTTCTGGGAACATTTTGATCTGATTATACCCAGAATACCCGTCCATGAATGACATTCGTTCAAATCCACAGGTATTATCAACCATGACATTAGTGATTGGTAGAGGGAATTCGTCTTTAGGACATGCCGCATTGAGATCGCGAAAGTCTATGCATACTCTGATCTTGCCAGTCTTTTTAAGAACATGAACAATATTAGCCACCCAATCGGGATGTTGTTCCTCTCTAATAAACCCAGATGTAATGAGTTTATTGACTTCAGCTTCAATTGCATCCATGATGTCCGGACGAAATCGTCGCTGTTGTTGTTTGACCGGTTTAGCATTCGGCAAGATGTTGAGCTTGTAGAAGTGCTTCACTTAACGTCTCCCGAGTCTCTTTGGAAAGACGTAGAAGTTCAAAAAGGGACATTCTAGCGGGAGTATTAGCAAGCTGAGCCAAAATGTCGAAGTTGTAAGGCTTCTGAAGTCCAAGAGGAGAAGACTTCTTGATTGGTTTATCAAACCGAGCCTGTTGTTTGTCTTTCTCCAGAGCCGTAGGCTTGGAAGGAACAGGTTCAGTAGATGGTTCTTCCTCGGGAGGAACATTAGGAGCATCTTTAGCATCTGAAGGGATATCAGTAGGATCTTCAGGATTTTTAGAATAATCCTTTAGGTAAGGTTTCCCCGTTCGAGTAGCACTAACAAGTGCTTCTTCTTTGTCTTTTGGCTCTGTGTCAGAGGTAGACCCAAGAGAAGTCATATGACATGACTTGATCTTTCCAGCCTTCTTGGATTTTTGAGAAGAAATCTTTTGAGGAGAAGGCGATTCAAAATCTGCCACTAGATCAGGATGGATCCACATGATTTCTCCTGTTTCCAAAGTGATTGGCACTAATCCTTCAGACTGTGGAGGAGGAAGATTCACTATGTCAAGAGTTGCCTTGGGAATAGGAATAATCCCACTTTCAAGGAGTTGAGGAGGAAAATTTCCAAATTGCATAGAGACGACGTTGGAGGTGACGGTCTTCTCTTTTGGAGTAAGAGAGATAGCTCCAGATTTAATCATTTCTTGGATCTTTCCTTTCAATACATAACATGTACGAATTGTATGACCCAGCATTCTGTAATATGGACAGTATTTATGATGATCTGTCTTACCAGCTTCATCAGGTTTCTTGATCTCTGGTAATTGTATTTTATTACCTTTCAGCAGACATTCAAAGATACCAAGGACATCGTCGTCATCAAAAGAATATTCTTCTCTGGGGCGAGGTGTTCTTGATTGTTGAGTCGTAGAGGCAGGAGTTTGAACATTCGATACATCTTTGCTCTGAAGATTAACTTCTAGAGTTTTTTTTCCTTTGCGAGCATTATTTTTATTGTTAGCCCCTTGTCCTGTTTCTTTAGGAGTCATCTGCACTCCTAAACCTTTGAAGGTTTCAGCACTGATTTCTGCAGCTTTAGCACTGACTATGAAGGAAGGCCAATCTTGAAATTGAGTGGACCCTGTCCACATACTGATGATTGGCAACAAATTTGATTTGCACGTGTCAATGGTGACAGCATCAGGAGTTCCAAGAGGCATCTTCAGAGCTTCTCTTCGAAACCGTTCAATGTATTCCTCTGTAGATTCATTATTTATCTGCTTGATTCTAATAAGAGCAGACATAGTCATGTCATTAAGCCCTTCATAGAACCTTTCAAGAAACATCTGTTTGAAACAAGCAAATGAGGTAATACTCCCATCTGGGAGACTTCTATACCATTCATAAGTCGTTCCCTTGAGACATCCAATAAATACCCGAGTAAGGAGGGCATCACTTGGTTGTAGTTGATCAGTCATCACTTCAAAGTGATTGATAAACTGACTTGGAGAAGTGGTTCCATCATAGAATGAGATAGTAGGAGGCTTGTATTTAGGAGGATATGATACTTGCTTCCATTCTATCGGATAAGGCTGCTTGATGCCTAACCTTTGTAAACCATCCTTCTGTTTGAATGCCTCGAATTGAGTTTTGAGATTTTTCAATTCTTCAGAGACAACTCCCAAAGATTGTGGAGTTGTGGCTTGTAGAGAATAGTTAGGAGGAGGAACAGCATTGTAAGCACTACCCCCAGCTCCAGAGAGACTAGGATTTGGTTGAACAGGTCCAGGAGTATTGGATTGTACTGCTGGAGGAACTTGTATTGGACTTATATCAGTATCAACTGGTATGGCATCTGATACAGTCTGTCGATCTTGCAACTGAGCTGTCATGAGTTCATACATTGACTTCATTGTGTCAGTCATAGACTTCATTTGCTGTTCCAAAGAAGCAATTCTTTGATCTTGAGGAGTCAGGGAAGAAGAGGGTTCATCAGTATTCCCATCAACCATGTAAGTCGTGACTGTATGAGGGATTATTGATGAACTAGTAGATGTTGTATGCTCTGAATCATTGCTTCGTGTATCAAAGTCAACTATAGGAGAATTACCCCCAGTAGGAAGAGGTGGGAAGTTAGATTCTCCAAGAAATTCAGAGTCAATTTCAGGGATCAAATTTTGACTAGAAGCCAGGACTCTTGCTCTGGTGTTTTTATATACTCCATCTGGACTATCAACTCTACCCCCGGTGTTCCGAGAAGTCATATTGACAGAGGCAAACAAAGGCTCATCTTCATCAGGCATAGGTTCATACTGAATCCTTTTAGAGACAGACTGTCGTTTATTTTGACATCTGCATTGCATTGTGACTCTTGGATAGAAGTCACATTCAGCATGATCACCATGGTCTTGAACTGTTGATTCACATCTGCACTGAATTATGACTCTTGGATAGAAGTCACATTCAGCATGTTCCTTTGATATAGAATTACTCCTTCTCTTCTGTTGAAGATATTCCCGTAAATCTGTTTGTGAAGATTGAGGAGTATACTTCCTGTTCTTGGGTCTTGATGGCTCTTGATTATACAAAGAGTGATTAATGTGAGCCATATAATTTCTTGCATACTCTGCATCTGGATCTTTTATCTTCATATCCAATTGGTATGGTTTCTTAACACCAGAAGTACTGAGTTTTGTTTTTAAATCAGTGGAAGGTAACATATTAATTTTGGAAACATGGAGTTTTCCTTCCATTGATCTGGATATTTGCAGAGAAGGAAGAGTTAAACCACTCCCTTGATTAGGAGTTGGTAACAGACCCTCTTTAATGGACAGATTCTGTGCCCAATTTGAAGAAATCAAAGAAGAAGACATTAAGGAATGTTTCTTCTTAGACTCATTCAGATGTTGAGACATAGAATGTCCAGAAGGAAGAGTAGTCAAAAGACCATCTCCTTTCCTTTGACTAACAAAAGTATCAGTCAAAGCTGTTCCTGGAGTAAAAACTATAGGAGCAGAAGAAACAACTAAAGAGTTGTTCCTTTCGAAGGGACTTTGTGTGGAAAACCACCCCCAGTTCTAGTAGAACTCGGTGAAGAAGAAGAGATAACTAAGGAGTTATTCTTCTCTGATGAAATATACGCTGAAACAGACTTGGTTAAAGAACCAGAGCTGTTAGCGTGACTTTTGATTTTAGAATTACACGCTGGAACAGATTTGGCTAAGGAGCCAATACTGTCAGCGTGACTTTTGAATGTGGGATTGCACACTGGAATAGATTTGGCTAAGGAGCCAGTACTATCAGCGTGACTTTTAGAGTTGAATTTGCACACTGGAACAGATTTGGCTAAAGAGCCAGTACTGTCAGCGTGACTTTTAGAATTGAATTTGCACACTGGAACAGATTCGGCTAAAGAGCCAGTACTGTCAGCGTGACTTTTAGAATTGAATTTGCACGCTGGAACAGATTCGGCTAAGGAGCCAGTACTGTCAACGTGACTTTTAGTTACTGTCATCTTCGAGCGCACAAGAGTGTGCGTGCTTGCAGTGGAGTTCTTGCCAGTGTTAGGAGTAGACACTGTGGCAGAGACTTCACCATTGACTGCCAACTGATTCTTAGGGACATAGACAGAGTGTCCCTTTGACTTGGCAGTGATAATGGAGGCTGAAATGGGCTTGCCACCCTTAGCCTGCTGTATTTCTTCATAGGCGAGTTGATCGAATTTGATCGTCATCACCTTCTTCGTCGAGCCGATAGACGAAGTGTCGCATTGAGTTGTTACCATCTCAGAAGAGGAGATGGTTTTCCCCAGCAGAGTCGCCAATTTGTTTTCCATAAAGAAATTCTCTTTATTTGTTGTGTATCTGGGAAAATTACAACTGTAGGAATCCGATCTAGAAGACGATCGCTTTATCCCTTGGACTATGCGAAGAAGAAAAGCTCTCAAAATTTTGACAGTAGATATCAATGTATCTGTACAATGAATAAAAAAAAGAACTCTATTTATAGGGTCAAAACAGTAACTGAAAAGATAACTATCTCACCACTAGTGCATTTGAAAAGTCACGCAGACTCTAAATACACGCAGGGTTAGTGAGTAGTTACTGGACGTGGCCCGTAACTGTTGGACACATGGCATTAGTGTATGAGTCGTGTGCAAGTTACTGGGCACGCGAGAGAGAGATCGGTGGCATGGCTGCCACGTACTCCAGTTGAAATGAAATCCACGCTGTCTTGCTGAAGGCAAAAAATCCACGCAGTTTCGTTGACGCAGACTCGTTGAAGGCAAAATCCACGCAAGCTTTGAAGAAGAATACTTCAGAATTCACGCAGGCTTTGAGAAGAATAACTCAAAAATCCACGGAAACTTGAGGAAGGAGAAGGTTTAGAATCCACGCAAACCGCCAGCTGTCTTGATTTGGCACGCTTCGTCTGACACAGAATCTCTGACATTGATTATATTGTCAGCCGCATTAAATGAAGATAAGACCCAAAGTCACGCCAACTTGGTGAAGAGTGAGTCTTGCTAAGGAAGATTTCGAAAATCACGCAAAAGACGGCGATGATCTCTTGAATTCTGTGCATACGTGGCATACGAGGAGACGTTTTTCGACTGTTGTGTTGTCAGTCATTATGATTCTGACGTATGGCTGAGCTGTCTCTGCGTGACTTCTAAAGGAGATGGCCAGGCAGAACTTAGCGTATCTTTTGTGCTGCTTCTTGGATCACTCTGTGTGACTTGTTCTGATCAACTCAGCGTGACTTTCATTTTTGAGGCCTACAATAAGCAGAATGAGTGACTTCATTAATTACATTAATTACATTGGACTGATTTACAAGCTGAATCTTGAACATTCCTTCGGTATAAAAAGCTTTCCCGAAATATGTTCCCTTGATAGACATCACTATCTGGCCAGCATTGATGTCCATCCTGAGGCCTGTATTGCAGAGTAGGCCTCCCGAGATCAGGTTCTTGGCGATAGCAGGTACGTGCTTCACGCCTTGAAGCGTCAGAGACTTCCCCGAAGTCAGCTTCAACACCACCGTCCCGATCCCGAGCACTTCAGCTTGTGCTTGGTTCGCCATCACAACCGCTTCAGAAGTGGGTGTGTAGGTGGTGAACCACTCCTTACTGGAGCAGACATGGCAGGTGGCTCCAGTATCTACCCACTAGTCTGAATCAGATCCTACAGCATCAACCTGTCCAATCATAGCAATTACATCAGTAATCATTGAGACTTTGCTAGGCTCACCTTGCTCTGATTTCTTGGCCGGTGCTGTGCATTCACTTTTGAAATGGCCCAACTGGCCACACTTGAAACAAGGCATCTTTGCCTTAGATTTCTTTGACTTGAAAGAAGTTCCCTTAACATTCAAGTTGTTAGGGTTCTTCTTCTTCTTCTGGAAATCTGCACGCTTTCCCTTTCCCTTT
The DNA here is from genome assembly GCA_029216955.1 of Iris pallida. Lineage (NCBI taxonomy): Eukaryota > Viridiplantae > Streptophyta > Magnoliopsida > Asparagales > Iridaceae > Iris > Iris pallida. The sequence continues at coordinate 9,098,804 of JANAVB010038615.1, read as the reverse complement.
GGTTCCCTTGATGAAACCAAGTTTGCGTTAGCCATTTGCTTGGAAAGCGTGTCAACTTTATGTTGAGCCCTCATCTGGTCTTCAACATAAATTTTCTGCAGGAGATCTTCAAGGGTGATCTCCAGCTTCTTCCTATGCATGTTTGCATAGAACTTACTCCACCCAGCGGGGAGCTTTGAGACAATCCCTCCAACAACAAATTTGTCGGAGAGGGGCATAGCCTCGTCTTCCAACTTCTGTCGCAGCTTCAGAAATTCTTTGACCTGCGGCAGCATGGACTTCTCGTCCTCAAAGAGCCATTTGTGATATTTTTCAACCACAAATATTTTGCTCCTGTTCTTGTCTTCTTCGTACAGTTTTTCCAGAGACTCCCATATGTCTCTGGCAATTAGTTTCTTACTGTAGGATTCTGCTAGAGAATCCTCCATAGCATTCAGGATAAGCAACCTGCAAATGCTATTCTCCCTTCTCCACTTGGCCTGAAGTTTAGTAGTCGCAGTGATTGCGGCAGCAGACCCAGTATCTGGAACAGTAGGTTCCTCTTCAAGCAGTACGTGATCAACGTCTCTAAGTTGAAGAGTGAGATAAACCTTCCTCTTCCAGACTTGATAATGCTCTCCATCAAACTTCTCTAACTTACAGAAGTCAGTGTTTAGGAGAGAAGAATTAATATTTTCCATCGTAGCAATAAAGCTTTGAGATTGTTATTGCCGGGAACGCCGGGGCACGCTTTTCGATGGAAAATACAGAAACTGAAACAGTTGTAAAGACAACGTTTCAAATGCAATTCCTTAAAGAAGGTTTTGCAACAGAGATCCAGAAGGATTCTGCAAATTACGAGATCTAAAAAGATATCATAATACACGAATAATCTAAAGAGATTTTCGTGATCGTAGCAAACTGGTAGTAGTGCCTTCTAAAAAGAAGATACTGACAGAACTACTGAAGGCAACAGAAGGATAACAGGCGAGAGATGGAAATGCTGGGGTGAATAATCACCGTTGCTCAAAGCTTTATTCGCCCTCTGCGAACAGCTTCCAGGAACCAGCAAGGTTGACGGAAAACCTTGGAACACTCCTGCTCTTCTGACTCCTCGGAAGACGGCGAACTCCTCTGGCAATGGCTCTACTCTTCTCTCTTTGTTTGAAGTAACAGAACCCACGCGTACTAAAAAGTACTAGTGTTTGTGTTAAAGAACACGCTCACTACTCTGTTGTGTTAAAGAACACTTAGAGTTTTTTTTTCCTGGAATTCTGATTACTACTGCACTCAGAGAGAGGAGAGAACCTGCATATATAGCCCACGGGGCGGTTGCCAAGCAGTTGCCTGAACTCAGGGTAGTGGCAGAACCACTCCTGAACGTGCAGCAACTGCTGCAAACCGTTCCCACTCTAATATGCAGCCAGCCATACGCACACTACGTACTCTACGCACACTGCGTACGCTGCGCACACTGGGCGTACTGGTTGCGTACTGGGCTGCGTAACTGGGCTCGCGTAACGAGCGCAACTTAAGCGCACTATGCGCCTAGCGACGATGCTGACGTGCTAAGTGCAAAGTGCGCCAACAAAATGCCACATTACGCCTCATGAGTCCGAGCCCGCGTCCGAGCCCGAGTCCGAGTCCGAGTCCGAGTCGCTAAGCTCCTACGGAGCTTAGCTCCATGGAAATAAATTTCCAAGAGCAAAAAGCTTACAGCTTCTTAATTGTTGATTAAGCCTTTATACCATTAATAATTAATCCCACATGGCACACACCCATGTGCACTACATGTGCATCTCCATAAAGAGAAAAGACTCATATATATGGAGATACACATTCCTTTCTAGCCGATGTAGGACTAAAAACCAAAACAAAAGGCTACAAATCCAACATATATAATAACAATTATTTTGTTACTATAGTATGTGATAAAAAAGGGGAAAATAATTTTTAAGGGTTATTCAAGATGGTGAAAAAAAATTAAGGAACAGTTAAGAGTATCAGATGAGGTATGAAGTTTACTTTTTATCAGAGTAATTCAGTACAAATGCAGATTCAAAATATAAAGAATATTTTTTCCAATACATGGAGGATCTATCAGCTGGCTATGAGGATGGTGCCATAAATTGCAATTTCAAAAGAGTTCACATCTTGCCTCGTGTGTCAGCCTCGCCATGCTCCCCAATGGCGATTTTTCTCCTCCTCTTTTGGATTTTCATCTCCTCTTTCAATCTTCTCTTTCTCCCTGTTAATACACTTCTTCTCCCTTCGTCCTTTCTTCTACCATTTATTATAGATTGGTTGTCCCTCAAACTTCCATACTGTCTGTTCCATCTCTTCATATTCCTTCTCATGGATAACATAACTGCTAACACCTTCACCGAAGTCTTAGAAAAACTTGGTACTCTCCTCTCTTCCTCTTCCTCTTCCAATCCTGAATCCTCCATAACATCTCCCCACAATCCTCAAGCCGAATGGTAAAAGTTTCTATTCTTCAAGATCCTTACCAGGAAACAATATCCAAGCCATGTGGTTTCTGCAACAATCTCAAAAATGTGGAGGCGTACAGATGAGGTTAAAGTTTCTGAATACTTTGATGATTCCTTCTCTGCTAAATTCGAAAGTATTGATGATCTCGACTTTGTTCTGGATGGTGGACCATGGAAGTTTAATAAGCATCTCCTTCTCATTGAAAAATGTCTTCCAAACAAGCTTCCGAGTGAGTACTCGTTCTCCAGATCACCATTTTGGATTCAATTCCATGGCTTGCCTGTTAATCTTCTTACAATTGAGTATATCTCCACATTGGCGGCAAGAGTTGGTATTGTGAAGCCTATTTCACTTCATGAAGCTTCAAATTAGAGTTTATTTGCTCGAGCCCGTGTTCATATTAGCATTGCTGATCCTCTCCTCAGGCAAATCAGGGTACCTATGGGCAATAACACATACTGCACAGTGAAGTTGAGGTATGAACGACTCACAAAGTTTTGTCAATTCTGTGGACGACTCGGGCATGGAGTTACACATTGTCCTACACATTTAGAATTCAAATCTTCTATTGATGATTCCTGGAGTCAAGATCAGAAAAAACAAATTTTGGATTTGCTCGATAAAAGACTGGATCTCTTTATATGTGTCAATTATGCAGCTAAATTTTCCAAATCCAAGACCAAAGCTGGCCCTGCTCATGTATCATCCACCCCACAATCGGAATTTCCTTCCACCACCAGCTCTCCGGTGACGGTTATTCCTGTGATACCATCCACCACTCCACCAGTATCGGAAACATTCAGCCCACCTACTCCTCCTGACCCGGAAATCCTATTCCCCACTTCTCTTCAGTTACCTACTATTCCTCCTGTTCTAACTAACCATAATCCTCCCACTACATCATTGTCACGACCCGCTACCCAAATTGTTGGGCCAGGCCGAGTCATGTCCAGCCTACGTTGAGATAAAACGTAGTAAGCTGTTCTAAAGACAACAGGATAAGACTAAATGTGCTAACAGTTCTATAAGTGAAGAAGAATCATAAATGCTCCAAACACAAAAGTCGTCGTATATAGTAAAATATCCAAGTACAAGTAAACTGAAATGTAAAACTGGATACATGTCCAGTTACAAAATGATATAGTCTAATACATGTCTACTCTCAAAAGTCTAAGTAAACAAAAGACAACTAGGCGAGGTTCCCCGCAGGAACATCCTCGTAAAGCAGAGCCGGGTCCTCGGCAGTATCTCCATAGTATGAGTCGCAGAGTAACTCCTCCTCAGTAAGGACACCTACAACGTTATCCTGTCAGGACGGGAGCAAGTACTAAATCTAGCAAACTAGCATATGAAACATGGAAATGAACATGAGAATGAACATGTGAGGAATAACTGGAAAGCATGGCATCACATAGTCTATCATGGCAAGGACACATATGTCATAGAGACAGATGTATATGTAATGTTTAAAACTGTAGCAAGTACGTGATCGGTCAATAGATGTACAATGTACTGTGGTACATGTAAATAAAATGTACATACGTACAAGTCAACAGGCATAGGTGTATATCCGTACAGAAATGCGGGATAATGGCCTGCGGCAAGGTATGCATATAGAATGCGACCGAGCTCGCTACTGTAGGGGAGTCGTGATCACGTACAATACTATCAGTTTCTCCATAACCCATATTCTAATCATGTGAGAGATACATCAAGACTGTTCTAAGCATGGTAGTAACTGGAAGTGCAACATGTAGAGATCTAACTTGCTACCCCAAGGATCAGCATATAACATGGTGGGGTTTGCAGTTCATTTATGTGACAATATGTAAAGTTCGTAGAAAGTACTTGCCTCTAGCAAAGCAAAACAAAACAAGCTGCGATAACAGTGCTATGGATGTCCAGTAACTCGTCGCTGTAGAAGTAAAATATAATAACTTAGTTTTACACTAAGCTAAATCACTAGGACACTAATTGGTGCGACACGACTTGTGACTGGGTACCTAGCCAAAATGATGACTTGGCATAGGAGACCAATGTGGGGTGACACACTATGTTAACTAACTTTCTAGGGTCTTTATACTACTGAGGGATGGGGTTCAACACGACTAAAACTCCAAATAACACAAAAAGCTACAAGTCGTAATTAATCAGTAAATAAATCAAAAGATCATTGTGTTCTAACAATTCTTAAAGTAGACAAAAAGTCTAGTTTTGCATAAAACAAAGTACCAAAACGATCCTTGCTAACTATAGAAATTTTATTATAATTTTTCTGGAATTTATTAACCAGTACAAATATTTTGTAAAAATCAGTTTTCCTAAGTATACAGAAAATGAGTTTTGGTTTCATATGCCAAACTAGTGGCAAAACAGTAAATTAAATACTACAAAAATTATACTAAAATAGCCAACTTAACATAGTATCTAAATACTATTTTTCCATAATTTTAGCAATACTTTAAGTATTTTTAGAAAATCAAAAACAGCAATGCACACAATAATTAATTATCTGCGTATTTTGTCCATGTATATAATTTGAACCAAAGTTCAAATACAGGACCCAAGGCCATGAATCAAGTCCAATATGACTTGTACAGGTCTTGAATGTGTGAAAATACATTTGAGCCCAAATACCCATGCTAGGCTTGGACACCAAATGGTTGCAGTAATTTAAATTCAATAAAAATATAACTTGGTAAAAAGTACAAGAAATAATATTAATATTTTAAATAAAGTTCAAAATAAATATATACATACATATGTTGAAAGTACATATATATATATATGTAAGGAAAAATACTTAATTTTATAAAGCATATATATATATATATATATATATATATATATATATATATATATATATATATATATATATATATATATATATATATATACATATAAAAAAAAATATATATATATATATATATACATATTGTATACATATATATATTTGTATATATATAATATATATATATATCTAAAAATATATGCCTATATACATATGTATATAAACACTAACTAATATATACATAAATTTACTAGTTATAAAGGTATATATACATATACAAAAATATAGCTAATATACAGTATATATATATATATATATATATATATATATATATATATATATATATATATATATATATATATATATATATATATATACTAATATATACATATATATATATAAATATATAAATAAAACAGAAAAGAAAAGAAAAAGAAAAAGAAAAAAGAAAACAGAAACAGCAAGGGGGGCTCGAACTCGAGCTGCAGGGGGGAGGGGGGTTTAACACTGCAGCCGCTGGCCAGTGGGCCAACTTGGCCCGACTGTTAGGATTAGAGTTAGGTTAGTTTTATTTAGTTAGGTTAGACATTATATATAAAAAAATATATGCATGACCACTGATTCTCGTGTCCAGCTACTGGACGAACATCCCCGTGTCCTGGCGAGCAACATAGGTCAAAACGAGACACGTACGACACAAAACGAAACTGTAACCTACGTGTCCGGCGAAGAGGAAGGGTTTCGAACATGCTGTGCGGCGGAGGAGGTGATGGGGAAGCGGCGCTCGGGTGGCGCTGGGCACGGCTCAGCGCTGCGAAGCGATTGGTGGTGGTGGCGATCGATGACGACGGCCGGTGAGGTGGTGGTAGGGTGTCGTCGGAACTAGGGTTCAGGCGGAATTAAGTGGGGAAGAACAGGGTGGTGGTCGGTGGTGGTGGGGTTTTAGGGTTAGGGTTTAGTCTGGGGGAGAGAGGGGGTCATTTATAGGGGGCTAAGGCGGTCGATAGGTCGGTCGGGCAGCCGGAAATGGCGGGGGCTGCCCGTCGGCGTGGCGGTCGTCGGTCGGGGGGGGGTAGGTTTAGGATTAGCGTTTAGGTCCTCCTAGTTTTAGGTAATTGCAGATAGGTCCTAACAGTGGGTAGCTGCAAATAGGAATTTGCATAACCCACCCCGCACAGTATATGTGCAAAATAAAATTTGCACATAACAATATAATTGCAAAATGATATTAAGACAATCTAATTAATTGCAAAAGTTAATTAAAATATTTTAGAAAATTACAAATTAATATTTTAATATATAAAACTCATTTATAAATCATTTAAAAATTCTAGAAAAATTCCTAAAAATTTTAATAATTATTTTAAGGCCATAAATGACATAAAAAATTAATTAACACTAATTTAACTAAAATTTGAAAAACAGGGGCTTACAAGTCTTCCCTCCTTGAAAAATTTCGTCCTCGAAATTCACAAGGATTGAAGACCCGACAATATTCTAACATAGCAGTATTGCAATCAAATGACTAAGGCTATGATCGAAACTAACCTCTAGGGTATCAAGCGGGAACGGGTGGTTCCCTCGCAGCGGTTGGATCGAACAAGTAAGGGTATCTCTCCCTCATGTCCGACTCCCTCTCCCAAGTAGATTCACCTGGGGAGTGACGGCTCCAAGCTACTCGCACTAGGGGTATAACCTTGTTCCTCAGCCTCTTCTCTCTCCGGTCTAATATCTCCACTGGCTGCTCAGAAACTGTAAGGCTCGGTCCGACCTCCAACTCTGAATGATCTAGCACATGACTGGGGTCTGGAACATATCTCCTCAGCTGAGATACGTGAAAGACGTCGTGAACTCCTGCTAGATTGGGTGGAAGTGCAACCCTGTAAGCTACCTCTCCGATCCTGCCAAGCACCTCGAACGGCCCGATGTATCTGGGGCTCAGCTTCCCTCCTCGTCCGAACCGGATCGTCCCTCGAGTAGGTGATATCTTCACTAGCACCATATCACCGTCTGCGAACTCCATCGGCCTGCGACTAGCATCAGCCCAGTGTTTCTGCCTATCCTGAGCTACTCTGAGCCTGTCTCTGATCATCCCGACTTTCTCTGCTGCATCCGTGATCATCTCTGGCCCAAGCATAACTCTGTCTCCGACATCATCCCAAAAGAGCGGTGTCCGGCATCGTCGTCCATATAGCGCCTCGAAAGGAGACATACCAATACTGGCCTGGTAGCTGTTGTTGTATGAAAACTCTACCAAGTGCAGATGGCTCTTCCATGATCCTCCAAAGTCCAGCACGCAAGTCCTCAGCATATCCTCCAGCGTCTGTATTGTCCTCTCGGACTGCCCGTCTGTCTGCGGGTGGTACGCCGTACTGAACTTGAGCCTACTGCCCAACTCCTCCTGCAAGCTCCTCCAGTAGTGGGATGTGAATCTGATGTCTCTGTCTGACACGATGCTCACCGGCACTCCGTATAGGCGAACTATCTGCTGCATGTATAGCTCCGCCAACTTCTCGGTGGAAAGCCCCACCTTGAAAGGTATGAAGTGCGCACACTTCGTCAGCCTGTCTACGATGACCCAGATGGCATCCTTCCCTCCTTGGGAACGAGGAAGCCCTGAAATGAAGTCCATCGTAATATGTTCCCACTTCCACTCAGGAATGGGTAACGGCTGCAACAAACCAGCTGGCCTCTGGCGCTCCGCCTTGACCTGCTGGCAAACTAGACATCTCGAGATGAAACGCGATACATCCCTCTTCATCCCGTGCCACCAAAGATGTTCCCGCAAGTCACGGTACATCTTGTTAGCACCAGGGTGAATAGAATATCTCGATCGATGCGCCTCCTGCAAGACTGCCTCTACCATCTCTCCCTTCGGCACGCACAATCGGCTGCCATGCCTCAGAGATCCATCCTCTGCTATAGTGAAGTCATCCAGCAATCCAGCTAATGCCTGGGGTCGAAGTCTGCGAAGGCTCTCATCTGTAGACTGTGCCTCTCGGATCTGCTCCATCAAACCTGACTGAATGTCAAGCGCCATCATCTGTATCACTGATCCTGGCCGAACTAGCTCAATACCGAGCTTCTCCAGATCCTCCCGCAAATGCCGATCAATCATCAGGTACCATGCCATCGGATGCCTGCTCAGCGCATCCGCCACCACATTTGCCTTCCCGGGGTGATACTGTAAATCGATGTCGAAGTCCTTCATCAACTCCAACCATCGTCTTTGCCTCATGTTCAGCTCTTTCTGCGTGAACACATACTTCAAGCTTTTGTGGTCAGTAAAGATTTCCACACGCTCTCCGTATAAGTAATGTTTCTATAACTTGAGTGCAAAGATCACCGCAGCTAACTCGAGGTCATGGGTAGGATAATTCCTCTCATGAGTCCGCAACTGCCTAGATGCATAAGCAATTACTTTCCTATGCTGCTGTAGAACACATCCTAGCCCCTTCCCAGAAGCATCGCTGAAAATGGTGAAACCTCCAGAACCTGAAGGTAAAGTAAGAACTGGAGCGGTCGTTAGCCTCCTCTTCAGCTCCTCAAATGCCGCCTGGCAGTCCTCTGACCAAATGTACTCTGCGTCCTTCCGCGTCAGCTTCGTCATGGGTTCAGCTATCCTAGCAAAGTCCTGGACGAACTTTCTGTAATAGCCTGCTAAACCCAGAAAGCTCCTGATCTCTGAAACTGACGTCGGAGCCTTCCACGTCTCAACTGCAGCAATCTTCCTGGGATCCACCGAGATTCCATCTCCAGTGACTACATGGCCGAGAAACTCCACTCGGTCTAAAAAGAACTCGTACTTCGGCAATTTGGCAAACAATCTCTCCTGCCTCAGAATCCCCAAAACTATCCGCAAGTGCTCTGCATGCTCCTCCGGCGTCTTTGAGTATATCAGGATGTCGTCGATAAACACTACGACGAACTTATCCAGATACTGGTGAAATGTCTTATTCATCAAGTTCATAAAGACAGCTGGCACATTTGTGAGACCAAATGGCATCACCAGAAACTCGTACTGCCCGTACTTCGTGTTGAACGCCGTCTTCTGGATGTCTGCTGGCCTAACCTTCACCTGGTGGTACCCGGATCTCAAATCTATCCTGGAAAACACCTTCGCCCCACTCAACTGGTCGAACAAATCATCTATCCTGGGCAGAGGATATTTGTTCTTGATAGTGATGGCATTCAAGGCCCGGTAATCAATACACAACCGAACTGTACCATCCTTCTTAGGCACAAAGAGCACTGGTGCTCCCCATGGAGAAGCACTGGATCGAATGAAACCCTTTTTCAACAGGTCATCAATCTGCTCTTTCATCTCTATGGCCTCCTTGGAATTCACTCTATAGCAAGCCCGGGATACTGGTGATGAACCCGGCACTAGATCTATAGTGAACTCCACATCTCTGTCAGGCGGAAGTCCTGGAAGATCCTCTGGGAATACATCCATAAACTCCCTAATGATAGGGTGTGGCGGTGCTGCGTCCCCGACTGTAGCACAACAGTTCGGCTCTAGGCTGATCTCCGGCCCTGTCCTCCTGACACTGAATGGTGTTGTGCCTGGGGGACTGAACACAATACTACCCTCATGGCAATCTTTAGATGCATGGGCATAGCTAAGCCAGTCCATCCCCAATATGATATCATAACCGGGGAGCGGCATCACAAAGAATCGCCCCCTGAACTCTCTCTCGGCTATAAAAATAGAACATCTATAGATAGATCTAATAGGCACTGGTCCTCCTCCCGTCATCACTCTACTAATCTCCGCAGTAGGTGTAGCTACTAGATGATGTTTATGCATAAACTCTAATGATAGGAAGCTATGAGATGCACCAGAATCAAACAAACATACAGCTAGAAAAGTATGCAAATAAACATGACCTGTGATGACGTCAGCTAAGTAATCCGGCTCCGAAACCTGCTCCGGCTCCGGCTCAATGGCTAGGCTATAGACCTTCCCCTGAGGTCCCTTCTGCTGCTGCAGATGCTGCCCAAACCTCTGCTGCTGAGTCGGGAGTGGTCCTCTAGGCTTCGCCGCTGGGCAGTCCCGAATCTGATGGGTGGTAGACCCACAAACTAAACACTGCCCCAATCTCTTCCTGCAAATGGACCTGTCGTGCCCTGGTCTTCCGCAGAAAGAACATATGGCTCCCTTCTGCTGCTGCTGTCGGGGGTCCCGGGGCTCTAACTGGCGGGGTCTGATGATGTGGTGTAGGGGGACGGTAAGTCTGCTGGGGTGGCGTCGGCGCTCTCTGCTGGAAAGCCTGACGCTTGGACGGTCCCTCATGGTGTACAGAAGCCGACCTCTTGCATGACAGAAGACGCTCCTCAATACTCCGGGCCAACTCTAGGCTCTGGTAGTAGTCAGTCGTACCGTTCGCCACTATAAGGATGCCAATGTCTGGAACTAGACCATGGCAAAACCTACGGGTCATCTCCTCTGGATCAGCAACCAGACTAGGAGCAAAACGGCTCAAGCGACTGAACTCTCCCGTATAGTCGTCAACAGAACGGTTCCCCTGCTGGATGTTCTGGAATCGTAGCCCCATGGCTACTCTAGCAGTGGTCGAGAAGAATTTCTTCTTGAACTGGGTCTTGAACTGGTCCCAGGTGGCTCTACCTCTCGCGAACAACGGCTCATTCCTGAACCAGACTCCGGCTAAGTCTATCAGCAGAAATCCTGCTGCCTCGACCTGAAGGTCATCCGGCATCCTAACTCCCAGAAGCTTTCTCTCTACAAAATCTAGCCAGTCATCAGCTACTACTATGCCCTCAGTCCCTGAGAACTCCTTGGGATTCAGACCCATGAAGTCCTTGACTGTCCCCGCTCTCTGCCGTGGCTCTACATGTGGTGGGACCACGGGACGTCCCTCAGAACGCTCCATGCTCTGGCGGAGTAGGGTAGTCTGCTCCTGATGGGTTGTTAGGAACCCCTGGATCAGTGTGAGCAGCTGGGTCCCGTCGAGAGTGACGGAAGCCTGGGTGGGTATAGTGATAGGGGGTGGTGGAAGTATCGGGTCCTGCTGGGACTGGGATGTGGAAGGTGGTATCTGGGTCTGTGGATCTGTGGAGTGGAGGAATGTGGTAGGTGGAGGTGCATCAGTCAACCGGTCAGCTGACTGGATATGGAGGGCCCCATTCTCGGGGTAACATACTGGGACGAGCGAGTAAGCATCATCTAAATTACACATAAAAGACTTATAAGGACTTATTTAAAGCAAGCAATCATATGCAAGAAAATCTAATTATAATAGCAAATATGTGATGTATTTCCTATGTTGCAATCCTAGCATTCCTCTAAGTGTTCTAAGCGTCTTTCCTAATGTTGTCTAATTACCTTAAGTTCCTAATTGCAGGCATGCTTGGTACAATAACGTAACCAAACAGTTTAGTCAGGACCTGCGTGGGCCACCACTAAAAACATGTCACGACCCGCTACCCAAATTGTTGGGCCAAGCCGAGTCATGTCCAGCCTACGTTGTGATAAAACGTAGTAAGCTGTTCTAAAGACAACAGGATAAGACTAAATGTGCTAACAGTTCTATAAGTGAAGAAGAATCATAAATGCTCCAAACACAAAAGTCGTCGTATATAGTAAAATATCCAAGTACAAGTAAACTGAAATATAAAACTGGATACATGTCCAGTTACAAAATGATATAGTCTAATACATGTCTACTCTCAAAAGTCTAAGTAAACAAAAGACAACTAGGCGAGGTTCCCCGCAGGAACATCCTCGTAAAGCAGAGCCGGGTCCTCGGCAGTATCTCCATAGTATGAGTCGCAGAGTAACTCCTCCTCAGTAAGGACACCTACAACGTTATCCTGTCAGGACGGAAGCAAGTACTAAATCTAGCAAACTAGCATATGAAACATGAAAATGAACATGAGAATGAACATGTGAGGAATAACTGGAAAGCATGGCATCACATAGTCTATCATGGCAAGGACACATATGTCATAGAGACAGATGTATATGTAATGTTTAAAACTGTAGCAAGTACGTGATCGGTCAATAGATGTACAATGTACTGTGGTACATGTAAATAAAATGTACATACGTACAAGTCAACAGGCATAGGTGTACATCCGTACAGAAATGCGGGATAATGGCCTGCGGCAAGGTATGCATATAAAATGCGACCGAGCTCGCTACTGTAGGGGGGTCGTGATCACGTACAATACTATCAGTTTCCCCATAACCCATATTCTAATCATGTGAGAGATACATCAAGACTGTTCTAAGCATGGTAGTAACTGGAAGTGCAACATGTAGAGATCTAACTTGCTACCCCAAGGATCAGCATATAACATGGTGGGGTTTGCAGTTCATTTATGTGACAATATGTAAAGTTCGTAGAAAGTACTTGCCTCTAGCAAAGCAAAACAAAACAAGCTGCGATAACAGTGCTATGGATGTCCAGTAACTCGTCGCTGTAGAAGTAAAATATAATAACTTAGTTTTACACTAAGCTAAATCACTAGGACACTAATTGGTGCGACACGACTTGTGACTGGATACCTAGCCAAAATGATGACTTGGCATAGGAGACCAATGTGGGGTGACACACTATGTTAACTAACTTTCTAGGGTCTTTATACTAGTGAGGGATGGGGTTCAACACGACTAAAACTCCAAATAACACAAAAAGCTACAAGTCGTAATTAATCAGTAAATAAATCAAAAGATCATTGTGTTCTAACAATTCTTAAAGTAGACAAAAAGTCTAATTTTGCATAAAACAAAGTACCAAAACGATCCTTGCTAACTATAGAAATTTTATTATAATTTTTCTGGAATTTATTAACCAGTACAAATATTTTATAAAAATCAGTTTTCCTAAGTATACAGAAAATGAGTTTTGGTTTCATATGCCAAACTAATGGCAAAACAGTAAATTAAATACTACAAAAATTATACTAAAATAGCCAACTTAACATAGTATCTAAATACTATTTTTCCATAATTTTAGCAATACTTTAAGTATTTTTAGAAAATAAAAAACAGCAATGCACACAATAATTAATTATCTGCGTATTTTGTCCATGTATATAATTTGAACCAAAGTTCAAATACAGGACCCAAGGCCATGAATCAAGTCCAATATGACTTGTACAGGTCTTGAATGTGTGAAAACACATTTGAGCCCAAATACCCATGCTAGGCTTGGACACCAAATGGTTGCAGTAATTTAAATTCAATAAAAATATAACTTGGTAAAAAGTACAAGAAATAATATTAATATTTTAAATAAAGTTCAAAATAAATATATACATACATATGTTGAAAGTACATATATATATATGTAAGAAAAAATACTTAATTTTATAAAGCATATATATATATATATATATATATATATATATATATATATATATATATATATATATATATATATATATATATATATATACATATTGTATACATATATATATTTGTATATATATAATAATATATATATCTAAAAATATATGCCTATATACATATGTATATAAACACTAACTAATATATACATAAATTTACTAGTTATAAAGGTATATATACATATACAAAATATAGCTAATATACAGTATATATATATATATATATACTAATATATACATATATATAAATATATAAATAAAACAGAAAAGAAAAGAAAAGAAAAAGAAAAAGAAAAAAGAAAACAGAAACAGCAAGGGGGGCTCGAACTCGAGCTGCAGGGGGGGTTTAACACTGCAGCCGCTGGCCAGTGGGCCAACTTGGCCCGACTGTTAGGATTAGAGTTAGGTTAGTTTTATTTAGTTAGGTTAGACATTATATATAAAAAATATATATATATACGAGCCTGTGTCCGGACAGTTTGGGACACAGGGATCCTCGTGTCCGTGCTACGCACGACACGCATGACCACTGATTCTCGTGTCCAGCTACTGGACGAACATCCCCGTGTCCTGGCGAGCAACATAGGTCAAAACGAGACACGTACGACACAAAACGAAACTGTAACCTACGTGTCCGGCGAAGAGGAAGGGTTTCGAACGTGCTGTGCGGCGGAGGAGGTGATGGGGAAGCGGCGCTCGGGTGGCGCTGGGCACGGCTCAGCGCTGCGAAGCGATTGGTGGTGGTGGCGATCGATGACGACGGCCGGTGAGGTGGTGGTAGGGTGTCGTCGGAACTAGGGTTCAGGCGGAATTAAGTGGGGAAGAACAGGGTGGTGGTCGGTGGTGGTGGGGTTTTAGGGTTAGGGTTTAGTCTGGGGGAGAGAGGGGGTCATTTATAGGGGGCTAAGGCGGTCGATAGGTCGGTCGGGCAGCCGAAAATGGCGGGGGCTGCCCGTCGGCGTGGCGGTCGTCGGTCGGGAGGGGGGGGGGGTGTAGGTTTAGGATTAGCGTTTAGGTCCTCCTAGTTTTAGGTAATTGCAGATAGGTCCTAACAGTGGGTAGCTGCAAATAGGAATTTGCATAACCCACCCCGCACAGTATATGTGCAAAATAAAATTTGCACATAACAAATTTATAATTGCAAAACGATATTAAGACAATCTAATTAATTGCAAAAGTTAATTAAAACATTTTAGAAAATTGCAAATTAATATTTTAATATATAAAACTCATTTATAAATCATTTAAAAATTCTAGAAAAATTCCTAAAAATTCTAATAATTATTTTAAGGCCATAAATGACATAAAAAAATTAATTAACACTAATTTAACTAAAATTTGAAAAACAGGGGCTTACAATCATCCACGGACTATCCTCCCATTAGATCATCCATAGACTATCCACTCACCACATCATTCACATTTTTACCCCCTGCACATATTATGTCTGATACGTCTACCAGTAACCATATTCCTGATAGTGGTGTATCTGCTATTGTTAACACCAAACCTCCTTCTTCATCTGATGTCAACTGTATTCGTATTCATTCTTTAACTAAATCCACTTTCCATGTTTCTTCCATTCTTCTCCACAAGCTCCCTACCCTAACTCAAACCCAATCATCCTTTCTCAATTCCTCTTCACCTATTTCAGCATCTTCTCACACCTCTATTCCACAGTCTCATAACATCACTGATTTCAGTTCCATTACTAAATGCAAGAAACCATCCTCTTCGACTCCTTTTTCCACCAGTTCAAAACAAACTACAAAAATATGTCATGTTTCCATTCCTATGCCAACCATCACTCATACCTTCACCTCGCTCCTGTCATCTCTCACTCCACCATTAATCGACCATGTTGCTGTTCCTCAATCTTCATCACATCATTTAGAAAGTCACTCTGTTCCAATGCTCACTGTGCCTACATCCAGAAATTTCACCAAACGAGTTCGTGATTGTTTAGATGATGATGTTATGATATCTCCTTCCAGACCTTATAAAAGATTGCTTGTCGATAACAGTGATACTGAAGGCGCGGCTGGCCTACAACAGCCTTCTACTCAATGATCTTCTCTTGGAATTGTCGGGGTTTGAGAAATGACCCGACAATTCGTACTATTAACTCATTTCTCCGGGCATCTAATCCTAGTATCATATTCTTATCAGAAACTAGGTGCTCGTCAGATATAGCTTCGTCCTTAGCTACCAAATTTGGTTATCCTAACTGTCATGCTCTGTCCTCTGTTGGTTTGTCGGGTGGCTTGCTTCTCTGTTGGAAGGCTGATATTAACATATCTATCATCTCATCCTCTATGAATCATATCCATACTTCCTTTCATTCTGTTGATTATACCCTTTCATGGCACATTCTTTTCTTATATGGTCCTCCTTTGGTCTCTAATAGACCACAATTTTGGAATCAATTGGAAATCATGGTTCAATCTATTCCTACACCATGGTTAAGCATTGGTGATTGTAATTCCATTCTCGATCCTTCAGAGAAACGTGGGGGCTCTTCTTTTAACTATCATCATCACAAGTCTTTCATCAAATGGTTTAACAACGTTGGTGCTATGGATATTGGCTACTCAGGCCCTGCTTTCACATGGAATAATCGTAGAATTCCCAGTTGTAATGTAGCTGATAGATTAGATCGGGCTATGGCGGATGCTAACTGGCTCTCCCTATATCCTAAAGCAGGAATCTTACATCTACCTTGCCTCAACAGTGATCACAACCCGATCTTATTGCAGTTGAACATCTCTTTAATCAAGCATCGTTCACCACTCAGATTTGAGGCTGCCTGGGTTTATGAACCAGATTATCATTCAGTGATCCAGGAGATGTGGAATTCTAACTGTCACCAATCTTTTCTGCCCAAGTTAAGGAATTTATTGCCTAAACTACATAGGTGGGGGAAATCCAGGCTTCGAAATCTTGATCTTGATATCAAACATTGTCAAGAACGACTACTCGCTATTCAGAATCTCCCTCCATCTGATGATCTCTATACTGAAGAAAAAACCAATCAGATATGGCTCAATAAACTGCTCTATCAAAAAGACTTATATTGGAAACAGAGGTCTAACATTTCCTGGTTGAAAGAAGGAGACAAGAACACTAAGTTTTTTCATCTATCTGCCACGATTAGAAAGCACAGGAATGCCATTCAGTCCATAAGAGCAGATAATAGTTCTATGTTAACTTCCCAGATGGACATATCTAATATTTTTGAAGCCCATTTTCGAGACCGTTTCAAGACTTCCTTGCATCAACAAGTCCCTGATCACATTATTCATGAACTTGCACGTCTGGATGCCATTGATAATGAAAGTATTTCTGCTGTTCCTTCCAGTGATGAGATCCACACTGTCATCAAGAATATGAGTCCATATAAGTCCCCTGGCCCTGATGGGTTTCCTGCTGCTTTCTTTCAACATAACTGGGATATTATCGATCATGAGGTAACACTTCTCATCCAACAATTCTTCAATTCGAGTTCCATGCCATTTCTCCTTAACCACACATACATTGCATTGATTCCAAAAACTAAAAATCCTATTTCTCCTTCTGAATTTCGTCCTATAGCCCTTTGTAATGTCCTTTTTAAAGTCATCACCAAGATTCTAGCCAATCGAATACGTCTTCATCTTCATCACATCATAAATCCCTTACAAAATGCTTTTGTTCCTGGAAGGTATATTGGTGACAATGTCTTATTGGCACATGAAATTCTTCACTCCATTTCTAAAGCAGGTCCTAATAATGGTTCCTTTGCTTTAAAACTGGACATGTCTAAGGCTTATGATCGTTTGCATTGGGGTCTTATAAGCCAAGCCTTAGAGGGATTTGGGATTGTTGGCAAATCTCGTGAACTCATTATGGAATGTATTACCTCTGTTTCTTTTTCTGTTCTTGTTAATGGCAAACCTACCAAGAGTTTTCAGCCATCCTGTGGTATTCGACAGGGCTGCCCTTTAAGTCCTTATTCATCATGAGCATGGAAGTTTTATCCACCTTCATTCTCATCATGGAGAGAAATTTCCTGTATGACAGTTTTAAAATGAGACATTGCTCCATATCTTTTTCTCATCTTGCTTTTGCTGATGATTTACTATTATTTGGTTCTTGTTCTCTTCATAATATTACACAAGCCAAAATCATCATTATATGTTTTGAGAACTGGTCGGGACAACGTATAAATTTTGAGAAGTCCTCTTTGTTTCTTTCCAAGAACATCGACCCTTACATGTGTAATCTCTTCTTACACTTGTTTGGTGTTAAGTCCATGGACCCATGGGACACATATCTTGGCCACAAAATCCTGCAACCAAAATCTCGTACTAGAACTTATTCTGATCTTATCAACTCTAGTCTTCAAAAATTAAGTGGTTGGAAGAGTGGTTGTCTATCTCACGCAGCTCGAACTACCCTTATCAAGTCAACTTTGTCCTCCCTTCCCACATATCATTTCTCTTCCTATTCCATTCCTAAATCAGTTACTAATTCTTTATCTAAACACCAAAGGAATTTCTGGTGGGGAGCAAACAACAACACTCGTAAATTGCATTTTACTCGGTCATTATTCACAAAACCAAAATTTATTGGTGGTCTGGGTATCCGTGATCCCCACATTTCGAACCTTTCTCTCTTGCTTAAACTATCATGGAGATTCCTTGTTGATCTCAACTCCATCTGGGCCTCACTTCTTCGATCCAAATACCTTCGTTCCTCTAACTTTTGGTCTGTCACTCCTTCTTCCACCTCATCTTGTATATGGTCTAGTATCTTGAAAAGCAGGGATTTCCTTCATGGTAATGTGATCTGGTCGATTGGGAATGGTTCCAATATTAATATTTGGACAGAGCCTTGGGTCTCGGATTTGCCAAATAACAGAGTATCTGGCTATGATGTTGATTATCGAGCAATCCATACTGTGGCAGAGTTGATTAATGGTGACTCTTATACCTGGAAGGAACATCTCATCTACATCCTTTTTCCTCCTCATGAAGCTCAGGCTATCCTCAAAATACCATTATCAAGGAATTGTACTCATGACAAGCTCGTCTGGATCCACACAGTCAATGGGGAATTTACCACAAAATCGGGTTATAGGGCTATTTATGAGCGACTTCATCCTGCATCCCCTTCTCCTGTCGATACTACATTTCAAGATTGGAAGATCCTTTGGAAACAAACTCATATTTATCCTCGTGTTCTCTTATTCGCATGGCGAGTGCTGACTAACTCCCTTCCCACTAAATCCAATATCCATCGTCGTATCAATGACATAGAAGCCACATGTCCAATCTGCAAGGTATGTGATGAAACTACTAACCACCTTATGTTACATTGTTCAATTTCAGGTGCATCTTGGCAAAGTATTCCTACAATCTCAAATCTGATCCACCCTCTTACATCTATATCCTCATTACTATCTAAAATCCTTATAGATGGTGATAAGGATACAATCACAAGATGTTTGTATCAGATGTGGTCAATCTGGAAGGCACGAAACAGTCACATTTTCAATAATTCAACGATCAGTAGCACCAAAATCTCTCATGATTCAATGGTTCTCAAAGGAAAATATGAATCAGTGTGCGGTTCAACCCCTGCTTCTACGAATCTGTGTTCAACCATTTCACCCATTTCTGCTCTTTGGAGACCACCTGATCCAGGGAGATTCAAAATCAACTTTGATGGCGCATACTTGGATGGCAAAATGGCAGCATCTGCAATTCTGCGAGATTCACAAGGGTCTTTCATTTCTGCATTTTCAAAATGTCAATTTGGCGGCAATCCGATTGAAGCAGAAGCTCTTGGGGTACACCTATCCCTTGTACTCATGGAGAGAAATCAACTGACGAACATGACAGTGGAAGGCGACTGCAAGGTCCTCATCGATGCTATCAATCTTCAGGAGGAATCCTCAGTCTGGACTGCTCGTCATACAATTGCCAATGCAAAAAGATTTCTCAGTATTCATAAGGATACCATCTTTTCTTATGTGAAACGGAGTGCTAATGTATGTGCCCATACATTGGCTTCCCATTCCTTGATTCATGATTCTATGAATCTTCTGTAAGTTTATGATATGCTTCCTACATGTATAGAAACTCTGGTTACTCGTGAGAGTACTGTTTGTAATTCTGTTGTTTCTTTTGAATGAAAGTTATTACCTGTTTGCTCAAAAAAAAAAAAAAAAAGAGTTCACATCATAAATGGTCAAATAATTATAGAAGAGAAAGGGAAAAAAAGAAGTAGAAGTAAAAAATCAGCCCTAAATGTATATAGATTTCATGTAAATAGTAAAAGAAATGATTTCACAAGAAAAGCTGATGGATGTAACTCTTTTGTCCCCTTCACACTTTCTACTTCCTTTCGGACTGCAGATATAATATCTGTGTAGAATTTTGCACCAGTAGAAAGTAAAAGAAAAAAAAAAAATGACAAAATAAATTCAAGAAAGAAAACTCTTCTCCCATCACAATGTGGTTGACTGGGAAGCTAATATTAACTAAGCTTTTATGATCAGCAATCATCTAGACGTTGATCTTCTGACTTGGTGTAAAAAAAAGTTTACCTACTTCTTCTTTTTTTCAAATTAATGACATTCATTCTCTAGGTATACTGTGCAGTCGTTGGTCTTTTGGTGTAGTTCTCATCTTTTTTTTTGTTATGCATTTTAAGTTCATGCAAACAAAAACAATTTGAATTTGCAGCATTTAAGTTTATGTATGCAACAATAGTGATAGGAATTTGTAGAATTTACAACATGATATGGCATTCTGTCTCGCCAACATAGAGAGCCAGTTAACATATGGCATTTGATGGTGAAGATAAAAGTAAGGAGCAGATGATTACCAGAATTAAGCAGCAATGTTGTTATGAGGATGGCGAGCTAGCTAACAGAGGACCCATGCAGTGCATACATAGAATCAGAAATTCAAATTAAGCACTAGGCTAGAATTATGATGAAAGGAAGGAAGAAGAAGAAGAGCTAGCTAGATAGCTAGCAAGCCTAGAATCAGAAATCCAATTGGAATGGTCATCTAACATGCATGCACTAACTTGTTTCTCCAGCATTTGTCTTGATTGTTACATTTCCAGCTGTGCCTGCTGCTGCTGTTGCTGTAGCTGTAGCTGTGATTGTTGCTGCTGCTCCTGTTGCTGTTTCTTGATGGAGTGCTTGTTGTTGTGCATCCACACCTTGAGCACCTGCCTCCGCACTCCCACCTCCCTGCAGAAGTGCTCCACCACCGCCGCGTCCTGCTTGTGGAACCTCCACCCCACCCTCTCCGCAAACGCCAGCATCTTCTCCTTCTGCTCCGCCGTGAACTTGGTCCTGAACCTCTTCTTCTTTGACACCACCACCACCTGCATCGGCACCTGCTGCTCCTGCTCCTGCTCCTGTCTGTCCTCGCTCGAAGACTCCGTTGTCGCTCCGCTGCCGCCGCTGTTGTTGTTCCCCCCGATCGCCACACCCGAAGGGCTAGGGGGGAACGCAGGCGGCACCAGCTGCTTGTAGCTGTTGTGGTGGCTCTGCATGACGACGTGGTGGTGGTGTGGGTTGGTCGAAGGGTGCGGAGGCGGGAGGAGGAGTGGGACCGGCATCCGGTCCCTTGGGTAGTAGGTCCCCGCAGGTGGCACCAGCGCTGAGATCATGTCGGCTTGGTCCGTCGACTCTCTCCGATGGAAGCTCCTGTGGCAGCCGCAGGCCGCACATTTCATCATCGCACTACTACTGTCCTCCGCCTCGTCCGCCGCCATGTACTCCCCGCACCCGTCGAGCACGTGGCCTCCGAGGGCGGCCGCGTGGTTGCGGAGGCATTCTCTGTACTTGAGTGCTGGCGGCGGCGGCGATGCGGGGGGGATGATGCTGGTGATTGGAAGTAGTGGATCTGCAGGAGAGGTGGTGCTTCGTAGTTGAGTTGCTGCTGGAGGAGTGTCCGTGCCATTTCTGACTGGTAATGCTGATATTGGCGAGAGAAGAGAGGGAGAGGGGGCTGCTGGTGGTGCAGATGGTTTGGAGAAGGCTGAGACCCTCATGGGAACAGGAGGAGGTGGTGGAGGAAGAGGAGGAGCAGGGTTATTGTAGCCCATGCCATCTTCTTCTTCTTCTTCTCGCCGCTGCCGCTGCTGCTGCTGCTGCTGCTGCTGCTGGTGGTGGTGGTGGTGGTGGCTCCTATACTCCATTTAATTAATTCCAATTAATTAAGATCCTATGGTTTGTACTAGTTAACTGCCTGCATGCAAATCTAGTAGTAAGCCTATTACTATTAATACAAACCAACACCACTCCACTCCAAATTGTAATCCTAATAATTTGTGGCAGTTGAGTGTGGGGGGATGATCAAGATGGATTCTAGGGGGCAGGGTCTTTCCTTGGGACGGGGTCCTTAACTCGTGCTACAAAGTAAAGGGGCTTGTGAACTAGCTAGCTGGGCTGGGACTACATACTTGGTTTCCTACCAGCCATCTATCTCATCTGGAGGAGAGGAAGGAAGGAGAAGAGAATAGTAGTAATTGATGTTCCCTACATATAATTAATTAACAAGGAGAAGTTGGGGCTGCTGCTGCATGGGCATGGGCATGGACCACCAACACACCAATAAAAGATCGAAGAAGAAGCATATGGGTGGGTCATGTGAAGCCATTCAGTGTTGCATATATCAGGCCATTGCCCACCTCAGCCTTGCTGTCATCCAATGAGAGAGAGAGAGAGAGCATAGTTAGGGTTTGTTGGTTGATGTAGTCAGCAGCAGCAGCTAATGGTTGAGCAAAGTGATGAGGAGAGAGGAGGAGGTGTGCAGAAGAACCGACCGACAGTGCTTCACCCCTCCCACGCCCTGCCAAATGGTCCCATGCCTAATAATTGTGGCTGCCTACCACCACCTATTTATTTCTCTTCCTCTTCCTTCTTCTTTCCTACCACTCTACTTACTTACTCGTACTACTTACAGCAGTCGTACCACTGACATGTTCAATCTCGATCGCCTAAAATTAGCATATATATCCCAAATTCGAGTTTGGGTTTGAAATGATTCAACCCAAACCGCTCTACCTCGAATTTACTTGAACACAAATTGACATTAATGGTGCTCAACTCAAGCTTCTTGCCTGACCTTCTTCACCACACTTTGCAAGCTCAGCTGAGACTGTTGTTGACAACAGCAATTTCATTTTGAATTACGAATATTATGGAAATCGAGCTCCTTATAATTCCAATTATCTAGTTTGGTTCGCTAGTGAAAAAATTGAGATTGAATTGAAATTGTGGTGGTGGTTGTGGACTTTGCAGTTGTGGTGTGCAAGTAGTAAAGGAACTATCACTCACTAGTGATCGGGGGTGGGTCCCATCCAACATCAACATGCCAGTAGCATGTGTTGTTGGTGTGTCAGACTCGGAGCACACTGAAGAGAAGAGAAGAGAAGAGACGGGAAGAGGGCCGGGGATCCACTGCCTTTTCTGCCTTACGCAAAACTCCAATATTCCTTTTTTTTTCACTTTCCTCCCACACAACACCATTACGCTTAAGCTGCTGCTGCAAAGGACACACTCCTTTTGCATTACTGTCTCCCATTTCCACTAACAACGGGCTGTAGCTAATAGGAGGGACCCGTTGGCACGATCCACCTATGGTTCGACAAATATTTTTGTTATTTAAATCCAAAAGTAAAATTAGAAAATCTCTCTACACGAAAAAAAAAAAAAAAAGTTTTCTTGTAATCCTAATATGAAATGGGAAAAGAATTTCCCAAATCGATAGAACATGACGAGAATGCAAGAAAATAGTATGAACTAAATATTGCAGAATCATAAAGAAAACACAACACAATTACAACGAAAGTGAAAAAAAATTGACTGAAAAAATTACAGAGTAATAGAAGTTCTACCCAGAAAAAATTTTCACTAATTGATTAAGATGATACACCGACTCCTTACAAACTTCTTCCATGATCGAAACGGATCATCGCAACTCGTGAATAGATAAAAATAGATTATAATGAGTACAAAAGAGATTGCCAAATACAAGATGATGAGAAAAAACTAATGAAGAAGTCTTCAAAATGCTACCTCCTCGAAATAACTCTCGAAACTCCGAATCTCCATCTTCCTCACATAGAAAGTTACAAACTTGAAAAAAAAAAACTCACATTTTGATCTTGAGATAATGGATTAGGGTTAGAAAATACCTACTTAAAGTACCATATTTCCGGACAGATCTGGATCGTTAATCACAATCCGACGGTGTTAATAAAATATCTATTTTGGCCTTCAACCACAATGTACTGATGTTATACCAAAAATAGAATAGTTCGAGTCGAAATTGTTATGGAAAAAAAAACTGTGTGCGATTCGTATACTGTCGGTACACAGATAAATAATATAACGACAATATATTGTTGACTATGATGTTACTTTTACTAATAGTTTATTGGTTAAATTATAACATTATACTCTCAACTATCTCTGTTTTTCAACTTGATACCCTCAAATTTTATAGGTACTAACTTGATACTCTCTAGCTGTGGGTGGCAGCGGACGGGCGCGCGCAAGCGGACGACGGACGCGAGCAGGCGGCGGGCGCGGGACAAAGCGGGGGCGCCCGTGAGCGGGCGCCAGGCATAGCATGGCGGCGCTTGGGGCAGCTCGCAGGGGTGCACATGATTGGGAGCGCGGGCTCGGGAGCGGGTAGGGTGGGTCGACGAGGCCGGGTTGAGGGGTGGTCGCCGGAAGGAGGGGGGATGGCTGTCGGGAGAGGAGGGTGGAGGAAGTAGTAGTCAGAAGAAGATAGTTTAAAAATAAAAAAATTGAATATTAAATTAGAAATATAAGTTGAAATAGAATATTAAGTTGGTATATATCAAAATGGGATATTTTGTAAAACCTCCCCTAAATAATGGGCTAATTTGCGAAATACCCCCTAAAGATCTCGAATTGGTAAAACCTCCTTTCCGTCAAGACGGTGTTTAATTTTGGGTGACGTGGCTATCCGTGTGTGGCTTTTCCCAGTCAGACGAAAATACCCCTGCGTACGTGGCTTTTCCCCCTCTCTCTCTCCTCTCTCTCTCTAACGGTCATCTTCTTCCTCTCTTACTTTTCCTCTAACCTATTTATACCGATCATCTTCCTCATCTTTCACTTGATCCTCTTCCAGCGTACAACTTGTCTACCAAAGATCAGGTTCCTACAAGCATGGGGGTGTTTCTTCATCTCTAGAGAAGGAGGCAATTTCTGCCATTAAAGGAGGAAACACAAATTATTCTAATTACAGTAAGGAGGAAACACAAATTATTCTATTTACAGTAAGGAGAAAACACAAATTAAGCAGCAAGCGAAAAAGACAACCAAAGTCAGCCCAGCCAAGCTCAAAGCTGTTGGACATTTTTATTTTGAAACTTAAACTCTCACACACATTCTTCTTCTTGTTGTTGTCGAACACGACACTACTTTCCTCGTCCACCAGCGACACCGACTCCCTCTCCGCCTTCCGCGCCCTCGTCGACGCCCACGGCAACCTGGCCTCCAACTGGACCGGCCCCGACGCCTGCTCCTCGCGCTGGGTCGGCGTGGGATGCTCCGGCGGGGCTCCATCGCGAGCATGTCGAACGTGGCCGGGTGCTCGAAGGGGACGTGGTTCCAGGAGGAAGAAGGGGAAGGGGGATGGAGGAAGGGTAATTTGGAAATTTCATAAAATTTGAAAAACAGAGTTGTGGCCACGTATGCAACAATTGCCACGTCACCCAAAATTAAACACCGTCTTGACGGAAAGGAGGTTTTACCGATTCGAGATCTTTAGGGGGTATTTCGTAAATTAGCCCATTATTTAGGGGAGGTTTTACAAAATATCCCTATCAAAATTGAGGGTGACTATAATTTAACGTAGTTTCTTTGTAAACTAAGAAATATAGAAGGGAGGAAGAGGAGGAGGAGAGAGAGGTGAGAGGCATGCACGCTGGAGCGTGGCAGAAGTCTAACCGGACCTTCTCTCCGGTTCCTTAAAGTCTGTGCAATGAAGGGTCAACTCAATGTCCCCTCCCTATCTACTCCTACTTACTATACTACTCTCTCACACGCACTCTTTTTCGCTTTTTGTTTGTCGTTTTGTTGTTGTGATAAATAAGAGGAAACGACTTTCTTTCTTCATACTTCGTAGCAATAGCAATAGCAATAGCAATAAGAGCATCTCCAACCCTATTGTGAGTTTGAAAAAAATGGTTGCCACATAGGAATGACAACCATTTTTTTCAAAAGTACTTCTCTAATGCAAATGTGAAATAAAGTATGGAGTTGACATGGCAATGACATGGCAAAGACAATGTGAAGTTGGTTGTCTAGATCTAGACAATGCACTTCACAATGTCTTTATGTCCACATCATCATTTGTGAATAAAAATATTTATAAAAAAAAAGTAGAAGAGTAAAAGTTGTCTTGGAAGTTGTAAAAAAATATTTGTATTGTCTTCTCAATACTTTTGCATTGGAGATGATTTTTTAAACCCATTGTCATTTGTGAATATAACATTGCCACCTATATAAGACATTGTCTTATGCCTCATGCCACCTAGGATTCACAACACAAAACAAGACAATAGGGTTGGAGATGCTCTAACAATAGCATTAAGCATGCAGAGGATGCAGAGCAGGTGACATAAGCTCTGACTTGTCTCCTCCGCCTGCTTTCATCACTCCCTTCCTTTGTCAGTAGAGAAGAAAAGGGGAGAGAGAGAGAGAGAAATGGCAATTAATGTTCTACAAGTCTACAATGGAATTATGAAACAGCAAAGAAAGATAGTAAAGGAGGAGGAAGAAGAAGAAACGAACAAGGTCTAGTGAAGCAAGAGACGCGCCAAGCTCTGATAAGCTAAAGTGTGTGGCAACTAGGGGTGAACAAATACAAATCTAGACCAAAAAATCGACCGAATACTGATTAAAAATATTTTAAAAAATTAAATCTAATAAAATATGGTATAGTGGTAATGGTAGCGATTTGAGTGTAATATCATATCGAAAATATCGAACACACACACACACACACACACACACACACACACACACACACACACACACACACACATATATATATATATATATATATATCCGTGATTAATTTTATATTACTCATTTTTATATTTATTTTAATCAATTTCTTAGGATTTATAATTTAGTTGACTTGAAGTTATGTTAAGAACACTAAGAATTGAGTTTTTGATCTTTGAACTTATATTTTTGTATTCTCATAGAATTTTGAGGTGAATTTTGGTTACTTAAAATTATACTAAAGGTTAAATTTAGTGACCGCATTTGATCTTTTAAACTCATTTTTAGGTGTTTGCGACTTGTTACATATTGTTCTAATAATTTTAATTAATTGTTTGGTTGGTATAGGCTTGGCTTTAAAATTTAATGCTTCGAAAAAAATTTAAAAAAATTATAGGTTAAGAGGTTCTACAATATTAAGTGTGTTGATTGATCAAATATTAATTGGTAAAATATCGATACCGAACCAAAACCGACCGAATACCGATTTAACCGAAACCGAAAAAATCGATCCTAAATGGATATTGGTATTAATTTTTTAAATACCAATTTAAAAAAAATACCGTAAAATTTGACCAAATACCGACCGTTTATACGGACGCTCACACCTGCTGGCAACCTAGCTATAATAGCCATGCATGAGGATGAGATTTCACTACGTAAATAAATAATTAACAAGTGTTAAGAGCGAGCGCAACCCCCTTTCTTCAATAATCTCTGCATGCAATGGAATTATGGAAGAATATAGGATTATTTACACCAATCACTCATATATTTTTGATTTATAACAAAGAGTACTCCTGATTTCAAAAAGTTACACTGACTATCCCTCCCTTTAGAAAAATAAAAAGAAAATAGGGGTAGTTAGTGTTATAAATTTTTATTTTTATCTTAAAATAGGGGAACCCCGTGTAATAAATAAAAAAGTAGGAATGGTCAGTGTAAATAGTTTAAAAATATGGGTATTCCATGTTATAAATAAAAAAATATAGGGGTGGTTAGTATAAATAATCCAAGAATATAAAAACCAACATACATAGGTTGCAATGTAGTTGGGATGAGGGCCTTCCGTTAGGCCTCAAAATAGTATGACTTAACCTGGCCCGCTTGGGAGACGGGCTGGGCCGGACTTTTCACTTTTTTATCCAACTTGTTTGTGGGCCGCATATGGATACTTCTTCTAATCCGGACCACTATAGACCTTTGTCCAATCGTATACATAGTTATATTCTGGCTTTGGAACAGTCCTGAGCACCATCAACACAATTTTGTCACCTCCACAGAACAATATGTTGGAGTGGGTGGGGTTCCCACCTATGTGGAGAATACTCCGGAGAGCGACGACCGCCATCCGTGTGTCGGAGAAGCTTGAGGAGTGCATAAATTTTATTTTGGTACATATATGGTAAGGAAATATATGATTGAATTTCCATATTTACTTTGATTATATATTTATGATTTGACCCTTCATATAGTAGCTTTCCATATTATTGGGTTTCCAATTATGGTAAGCTAATTATGATTGGATTTCCATTAAATATATGATTGATTTATATTGGAAGTTTTCATATATATTGGCCTTCCATGTATGGGTTACCAATGGCTTATAAAAGGGTGATGCATGCTAGTTGTAAAATCATCTCAAAACAAAGAGTGCTTTACAATCTTTGAGAGAGAGAGAGAGAGAGGATTAAGGACTATTGTGAAGGAGAGATTGCTTCAAATAATTTTTCGGCATCTCTTGTTCTTCGGAGTCCGCAATCAAAAAATTTCTTCTTTCAAGTGAGTTGTGGTGATCCGTGTTGGATCGGGAGGAGCTTGTAGAGGGTGTATTCTCTTTATTCCATTAGTGGAGGTTCTTCAGGGTTGGACTCCGATCGTCCCGTGGTTTTTCCCGCAAGGATTTTCCACGTCAAAAATCTTTGTGTCTGCGATTGTGTTTGGGGGAACGGTTTCCGCGCTTCGTTCCCAACAGAGTGGTATCAAAGCTTTGGGTTCAAAGAAGTGTCAGAAGTTGACAGTCAAACCAGGAAACAGAGATGGATGCGAAGCCGGTACGCATGGTGAACCTGAACGGTACCAACTACCATTATTGGCGGAGCAAGATGAAGGATTTGCTGTTCATCAAGAAGCTGCATCTTCCAGTATTTGCATCCAAGAAGCCCAGTGACAAATCCGATGAGGACTGGAACTTCGAGCATATACAGGTGTGTGGGAACATGCGACAGTTCGTTGACGAGAACGTGTACAACCACGTTGCCAATATTGAGCATGCGAAGACGTTGTGGGAGAAGCTGGAAACTTTGTACGCGAAAAAGACCGGGGTAAACAAATTGTTCCTGATCCGGACGATGATGGGTCTGTGGTACAAAGATGGTGCATCCATTACAGATCACTTGAGTGAGTTCCAGGACGTGGTGGACCAGCTATCCTCGATGGAAGTCAAGTTCGACGACGAAGTTCAAGGACTTTGGTTGCTATGTACATTGCCAGACTCGTGGAAGACCGTACGAGTATCTATGATCGCTTCTGCTCCGGAAGGCGTGGTCAGTCTGGAGTTTGCCAAGAGTGGGATACTGAATGAAGAGATGCGGAGACGTTATCAGGGCACTTCATCCACATCCCATCACTCAGAGGCACTAGTTTCGGAGAGCCGCGGAAGGGGCAAAAGCAGGGGTCCAGGTGGTGGCAGAGACAAGAGCAGGGGGAAGTCCAAGGGTCGGTACGAGAACTCGGAGTGTTACCATTGTGGCAAGAAGGGCCACATCAAGCGGAACTGTTTCGCTTGGAAGAGAGAGAAGAAGGGCGACAAGGGGAAGCAAGATGAGAACACTACAGCGGCGGCTTCGATACATGGAGACGATGTGATCGTCGTAGGTGATGAGGTTATCACAAACCTCGCCTGCGATGGCAATTCTTGGCTGGTGGACTCAGGAGCTTCAGCGCATGTATCTCACAACAGGGCACTATTTGCCACTTACACGACAGGCGACTGTGGAGTGTTGAAGATGGACAATGGAGATGTGTCAAATGCGGTTGCCGTTGGAGATGCGCATTTGAGGACGAAGACGGGTGCAGTTCTTGTTCTCAAAGATGTTCGTCATGTCCCTGATATCCGTTTCAACCTAGTATCGGTTGGAAGGTTGGATGATGAGGGATTCTTCAGTCTCTTCGGAAATAGTCAGTAGAAGCTTTCCAGAGGTTCGATGGTGATTGCCAGAGGAAGCAAGAAGTCCGGTCTCTACTATATGGAGGGGAGCGCACAGGGGGCACAGGAGGAGAACGCAGTCAGTAACGCGTCTACCGAGTTGTGGCACAGGCGGCTCGGCCATATCAGCGAGAAGGGGATGAGCTACTTGGTGAACAGGAAGGTGATTCCAGGGCTCAAGTCTACAAAGTTGGAGAAGTGCACGCACTGCTTAGCTGGGAAGCAAAATAGGGTGTCTTTCCAAAGTCATCCAAGTTCAAGGAAGCCGGCGTTGCTCGAGCAGATTCACTCGGATGTCTGCGGTCCTATGAAGGTAAAATCTATTGGTGGCGCTTCTTACTTTGTAACTTTTATTGATGACTGTTCCAGGAAGGTTTGGGCCTATGCCTTAAAGACCAAGGATCAGGTGCTGCCTACTTTCAAAGAGTTTCAGGCCTCTGTTGAAAGAGAGACGGGCAAGAAGTTATTGTGTGTTCGGTCCGACAATGGCGGCGAATACATCGGTCCCTTTGATGCTTATTGCAGAGAACAGGGGATACGACACCAGAAGACTCCGCCAAAGACACCTCAGCTCAATGGTGTAGCGGAGCGCATGAACATGACACTGATGGAGAGGGTGCGGTGTTTGCTGTCAGAAGCAAACTTGCCGGGCAGTTATTGGGGTGAGGCTCTTCTCACAGCCGCTTATGTTATTAATTTGTCTCCTAGTGCTCCTTTGCAGGGTGATGTGCCTGACAAAGTATGGTACTTTCACAACCGGCACCCGGATATACGGGTACGAATACGTGGGCCACGCCCAGCCTACGTCGCAGTATCGGCGACAGAGCGCTGTCAAGTATACTATACTAATTGCAACATCTAAAAATCCATAACTAGAAATGTACTCATGTCACATCACAAAAACTAAGGAAGATAAGACAAGAATAATAACAATATCACTAGAACAACTAGAATCTACAATGATCATAAGACATGAAAATAAAGAAGGACAACAAGACTAACTAAGGATAACTACCAGACAACTCACATAGAAGAATAGTGAGATCCACCTCAGCTAGCAACATCATGAAGTCCAATACTGAGGGCACAACTACTCCTAAAATTTTGTCAACATATCTAGTCAGGATGGAACGAGCACAAATCTCAAATAACAGTTCTAGTTAGACGATATTGAAAATGTAGCAGTAAATAGAGAGAATATACAAGAAATCATGAAATGTACATGTGAGTATCATGGCAAGGTAAACTGTAAATCTAGAGCTAGAACAAGACAAGTAAACTGATTATGGCATGTACAAGAATCAAGAATCATCTATCTAGGTGTGTGAGTACTAGCTACAACATGTGGCCGGCTTGGGTCTACACAAGGTCTACTGATCAGCCAATCCTACGTGGAGTGTAGGATTGGTATCATTCAAGGTCTACAAGAATAAACAAGACGGATAATGACTACACATCTACACTAATACTCCCCGTCCCCGACTAGTATAGTGGATCCAACCATGACATATCATGACACGCGATTCTCCGAGAGGGTAGCTAGCCTTCGCAGGAATCGTGTCTATACAATGCACAATGAACAAGAAAACTTGCACAAGATATACCAAAGAAAGCGAGGAATAACATCTCATGACGGGATCCAGAGAAATACCAATCCGTGTGAACAATGTGTCAAGAGAACAAGGATATCTACACTAAATACAAGAAACATAGACGATATCATAAAACAGAAATATTATTAGATAATGTACTCGCCTGAGATCTGGTGGAATATGTCAACTGGTCCAAGAACAGTGCCTCGAGGACCTATAGGTGGAATACTGTATCAATATAAGGGTTTGGAAGTAAAATCAAGTCATGCTAAGTCAAACTGGGTTAAGGCAAGTCAAAACAAGTCAACTAGATCAATCTAAGTCAATGGTTGACTTACAGTTGACTTTGGTCAACTGATCAACTCTGGTCAACCTTAGGTCAACTCTAGGTCAAACTTGACTAACGTTGACTAACAGTTGACTTTGGGTCAACTGGTCAACTCTGGTCCAGTTCTAGTCAATTTTAGGCTACGGTTGACTTCCGGTTGACTTTGGTCAAAATAGTCAACTGTGGTCAACCAGGGTCAAAACTAGTCTCTATAAACATCTACAGAGTCAACACGTTCAATTTCAGTGGTTGTGAAATCACTGAAATCGATGGATCTCAAAATACCACAAAAGGAGAAAGATTATAATAATAGGGTAAAAACCTACAGATGTTATCGGATGGTGAAACAACCATTACCAACGTGTCCAGAATGGTCAAATCAGCTAGAATAGCCTGCCCATAAGTCCAATTTGGATACAGAGGAAAAAAGGTAATTTTGGGTCAAAACGGTGTCCGTGTCGGACCCGCTTTGCACCGAAAAATGTGTCAAAATAAAAGTGCACAAAACCTAACAAATTATATGTCCACGAATCCAGAATGACGATACGAACTCAACGGTTCTCCGAAATTGGATTACGATGACCTGATCTCAAATTGGTCCGTTGACCCGGACATTAGAAACCGATTTGCACGAAAAAGCGTGTCGGAGCCAATGTTCTCAAAACTCAGCAAATTATATGTCAATGAGTCCAGAATGACGATACGAACCCAACGGTATATCCAGAATTGGATTCCGATGAGCCGAACTCAAAATGACCCGTTGACCCGGATATTGGTATCCGACTTGCACCGAAATGCGTGCCAGAACCAATGTCCACTAAAACCTAGCAAATTATATGTCAACGAGTCCAGAATGAAGATACGAACTCAACGGTATATCCGGAATTGGATTCCGATGAGCCGGCGTCAAAAAGTCCCGTTGACCCCGATTGTGGGGCCCGCTTTGCACCGAAATGCGTAACAGGGCCCACGTCCTCCAAATCTAACAAATTTTATATGAAAACTGGCCAAAACGATGCCACGAGTCAGCTGGTGGTGTCAGAATTTGAATCCGGAGTCCTGGATTCAAAAATGAAATTTTACAAGTGCATCACTAAGAATTCGAACGGCCAACTTTGGCGTCGAATTCGACCGACCTAACAAGCTCAAACTGAAATGAAATCTAAAGGAGGCAGGAAGAGGGTTATACCAGCTGCGCACAGGAACCGGTAGCACGCAAAACGGAACTAAGACGACGAAGATACGAACCCGCGAAGTTGGCGTCACGAAACTGTCAAAAAATAGTTCAATTTAAAACGTCAACTTGGTGGCCAGTTTTGAGGTATCAAACGACGAAATTAACGGACGAAAATTGAGGGGAGTGAAGTGCTATATACCGAGATTGCGACGGATTAAGGAGTTCGACGATCCAACGGTCGGATTTCTAAGAAAACGGGCGCGAAGTCGCTGCGACGGAACATCATTTCTGAATCTCGTTCGCGCGCGCGTCGACGGGATTCCGTACAAAACGCACGAATCGCCTAGACGGCGCGTCCCGGGGGACGTTGGCCGCCACGGGAAGGTCCCTGGGGGTTCGTCGGAGTGGGGGTGGCCGGCCACGCGGCGCACGGCGGCTCGTGGCGGCGCGCGGCGGCCCGTGCGCGCGTCGCCTGCTGCTTTACGCGCTGCTGTCGCAGCCCTTGCTGCGAGCTGCTGCTGCAGCAGCTGTGGCGCGTCGGCCACGTGGTGGCGCACGGCGGCCAGGCGGTGGCCAGGCGGCGCGGGCTCGACGACGAGCGGAGGCGACGGTTTGGTGGAGGTGATGTGAGAGTGGTGGTGGCGGGAGTGGTTTTGATGATATGAAGAAGAAGAAGATGAAGAAGAAGTTGAGGTGGGGTTGTAGCACCCAGTTTCTAAAATGAGGGTAATTTTAAATTTTTTAATTATAATTATGTAATAATGATATTTAAACCATATTATGATTTTTGGTAATTTTTAGTTAATTTAAAACTATTTAAAACCACGACTTGTGATTTTGATGTTTTGCTAGTGCAACCTTAGAGATTACTTAACCTAGAGACTAACCCTGATCATATGAGCCTAGCCATAGGTTTAGAACATCAAGTTAGGGATTTTTAGCCTAAGGGGTATTTTGGTAATTTACTAAAAATTATTGGAATTATTGGATTTATGTGAATTATTATTATTAAATTATTGTCATGAGAGTCCCTAACCTAGTTTACCCTAATCTAGAGGTTAGCCACTAACCTAGAGACTAGAGGATGGATATTACATATTAGTCATGGTAGGAAAATATCTATGATATTTACATATTAGATGTTTTCCTTAAAAACCTCAAAAGATCTCAACTTTGGCACCAAAGTCCTTGCCTTCACCTTGAAGGAAGGCAAGAGGACACCCCCCTTGCTATGACCAGCCAAGGGCACCCCTAGCATGCCCCCTTCCTATATAACCCCATCTATTCATTCCCATACCAATTTACATGTTTTAAAACCTAGAAATTCCCCTTTCCATCAAACCTTCATAATTTCTTCAAATTAGCTCAAAATTCACCCAAGTCTTTTGCATTAGGACCCTACAACATTGAGGGTGCTAAGGGAGGCTAGCAAGCAAGGACACAAGGCCATTTGCAACATCCAAGTGGAAGGACACCCCCCTACTAGCTTGATTTCCATTAGGATTGCACCAATAGGTAAATACCCTCATACATAGTTAATATTCTGTTTTCTCTTCATAAATGCATGCATATAGGTATACCCTAGCCGTGGAACAAGTTTGGAAAAATTTAGGGTTGGTTTGGTGTCCGTATCGGACACGTATCCTAGGTTGAAAAACCTTGTTTGATGAAATGCCTCAAAGAAATAGTTTTTGTGTTTTTGTGAAACAAAATATATTTTTGGGTAGCCCTAGACATGTAGGACACACAACACCCTGACTGAGCACAAAACAGTGTCGTGTCCGTGTCCAAATTAGACACGAACCCGCTGTGCACACCCACACACATTGTCCTGCTACCCGACCCCCTTTTCTCCTTCACCTGGACACGTGGACACGTGAAACTTGACACAAACCTAGGGGCAATGTCTGACAAGACATCTCCAAAGTTTCGTGTCAAGCCGTGTCGTGTCGAGTGAGAAATCGCACTCGTACGGGTCACAGACTGCACAGCACAGACCCAGTTTTTCACTTGGACACGGCCTTTGTGTCGTGTCTAGACACCACTTGGACACCTCGTGTTGACACGAGTGTGTAGCCCAATACGTGGGCTACACGTGGACATGACCACGAGGCCCCACGTGGCTCGTGTCGTGTCCGCGAGACACGTGAACCACTGCACGACGCAGTACTAAATCGCGTGTATCAGTCGAGTTTTCTCGACTGATACGGTGTTCGTACCGTGTCCTGAGGACACGTAGACACTGTGCAGGCTACCCTAACCCTAGACTAACCCTAGGCGAACCTACACACGTGTGCACGAGAGCTATGGACACTTGTGTCGTGTCCTACACTCGTGTGCACCTCTGCACGACACTGCACAGAGCACAGCTTACCCGATTTGGGTTTTTGACACTTGGACACGTTGTGTCGTGTCGTGGTGGACTCCTAGAGACCCCTACGACACGTATACATATGGGGGCATGATTACCAACCACTGTATTCATGTATTAGCTAGGTTTTGGGTTTGATTTAGGTTTTTCCCCAAACCCAGTTAACTGCACAGTATTCCCAGTTTTAGTGTATTTCCAGATTTTGTAAATTGAGTTTTGAATTGATTTTTATGTATATATACATGCGTATTTATTTATATATACACTGTATATGTATGTATATATGTATATGGGTGCGTGGGTATAAGTGTATGTGTATGTGAGTGTATATATGTATATATATAGGTATGTATAGGTGTGTGTATATATATATATATATATATATATATATATATATATATATATATATATATATATATATATGTAATGTGTGTGTGTGTTTGTGTGGTCCCAATCTCAGATTTTCTGAGTTTAACCCCCTCCCTTGCTGTCTTGACACCCACAAACACCCATAACCCTAAACCCCTTAACCCTAATCCTAACCCTAACCCTTCACTCCCTTTTACTCTCTCTCTCACTATCACTTTCCCTCTCTCACTATCTATATATATATACATATTAGTATATATATATGAGTGTATGTTATATATATGTATTATATATAGTGTAAATATATATATTGATATATATGAGTAGTATATAGATATGTATATATATGTGATCTTGTATTGTATAGATATAGGTTTACATATGGAAACCTATGCGATTAGCCTATGGTCATAGTTACTAGCCTATGGCCATTAGGGGCTAACCCTAATTTGACCAAGTGACCCTTGACCTAGGTAGTTGACCTTGTTTGACTAGAGTTGACCAAAGTCAACCTTAGGTCAAACTTGACCTAATTGACCTAGAAATGGCTTGGATAGACTTTAAAGGGCTTGATGACTAAGGTTTGACTAAACCCTAGACTATTAAACTAGTTGATTTATGTTTGACCATATGGTTATGAGGATAGTCCTATGTAATTTAAGATATGTATGGGGTTAAGTGGGATAATTAGGAGTTGTGTCACGATTTGGGTTAGCCTTATAGAGTTGACATATAGAGTTGACCCTTGACCTAAAAAATCTTAGTTAGTCTAAGTTTGACCTAGATTTGACTAACCTTGACTTGCTTGACCTTGTTTGACTTAGTTGACTCCTTATGACCTAGTATGACTTAAGTTGACCTAGTTTGACTGTTAGAGTTGACCAAGTTTGACTTTGGCCTAGATTGACCTAGAATCATGTAGTATGCATTGTATACTCTATTTTTATTATTGTGGATATATTGTGACCTGTTTTACTCTAAATAGGACTCTGTGACACCAGTTCGGACATCTATTCATATCAGTCATACAGGGTGACAGGCAAGTACATTCTTTGATCATTTCATACTTGTTAGAATTTATATTCTTGCTCTAGACTACTTTACATGATGCTGTCACATTATTATTACGAATTGGTACTATATGGATCTTGTCATGCTATGTTATCCCCCTCGGGGTGCATCAAATACAGTTGTCATGTGCTTTTCACAAACATCTTGTATTTCATGTACACCTCTATTCATGTATACTCTTGTGCAATCTTGTACTCTCATGATCACGTGAGCAAACATGATAAAAACCTCTTGTGCAAGGTAACGTAACTTGACTGGATCCTTGTGTATTGATTGGAGAGGGTGAGTAGAAAATGGTTATGTGATCAAAATCCTATATTGTGAAATCTTGTGAAATCATGTATATGTCCATGGTACACTCACGTATGATGGAGTTACCCTTGCATTATCCTAACCCGTTTATATAACCATATCATGCTCTAAATCACAGGTTACCTACAGTTTTTATTTATCATATATATAGATATTTCCAGTTATCAAATCTCTCTCGTTTTTATATATATATTTCTTTACAGTCCATGTATCTTACTCTTTGCATGCTTTACATTTCCCAACATGATATGAACTGCGTGAGATGTATTGTGCTCGTTCCTGTCCTGACTGGACCTGTTGAAAATATTATAGATGATGATGGTGACTGTCCTACCTTCTATGGGACACATGAGGGTGACCTTTAGGAGCCTGAGGAGCATCTAGCTCAGTAGAGGGTTTCTAGTCTAGTCTAGTCTAGTATTTACAGCTTTCAGTTTGTATCGGATTGTTCCGATTGTTAGTTGTGGCTTAGATATATTTCAGGACTTGTATTATTTGTGTTAGACATCTACTTTGTGTGGTGTGATAACTCTATTTATATTTCATTTCCTTTCTTTTATCTGATTCCATATCACGCTCTATCTTTCCTAGACTTGTGTTTGAGATATAGAGTTGAGATGTTATGTTATACCTCCGTACGGAGATGACAGGTTTATATATCTTATTGTTAGATGTTATAGATGACCTATACAGCGTTCTACCGCCGACACTGCGGCGTAGGCTGGACGTACCCACGTTCTCGTGCCCCTAATCAGGGTGCGGGTCGTGACAGGGGGTGTTCTCAACATGGAGGTGAAGGGGCTAGGAGGAGTAGAGGGGAAGTCGGGGAGGAGCTTGAGAGCTGTGCTCGGCCAGAAAGGAGATGAAGTCGGCCATGGCATGGTTTGGAGCTGCTGCTATGCATAGAATAAGGAGGAGGGAAGGAGAGTAATGGGAATGAGAGAGAAAGAGAGAATATGTATGTGCGAGTGTGTGAAAAAGAGAGAGAAAGTGAGATAGAGATGGGAGGGGGGTGTGCTCGTACAGGAGGGGGTGGTGATGGATAAAGTGAGTGAGAGAGAGATGGTTATATATATATAATGTGTATATTCATATGTGGGTGTATATATTATATAAGGAGAGAGAGAGAGAGAGAGAGAGAGAGATATTATTAGATAGAGAGGGGAGAGAGAAAATGGAGAGAGGGGAGCTGCTCGTGTACTTGAAGGGGGCTGATGGTGATGAGTGAGGGTGTGGGATATTTTAAGGAGGAGAGAGAGAAAGTTATATGTGTATATATATATATTTATATATATATATATGTGTATATATATATATATATATATATATATATATATATATAATATATATATATATATATATATATATATATATATATATATATATATATATATATATATATATATATATATGTGTATATATATATACAAGAGAGAGAGTGATATTAAGAAGATATTTAGAGAGAGAGAATGAGAGAGGGGTGTAGGTCGGCTACACATAGGGGGGGTTAGGAGAGAGAGTGAGGTGAGGATGAGAGAGAGAGAGATTATATATATATGTATATATATATATATATATATATATATATATATATATATATATACAAAAAAAAAAAAAATATATATATATATATATATATATATATATATATATATATATATATATATATACACATGGAGAGAGAGAAATAGATATTTTCAAAATAGAAAAAATAGGAAAATTATGTGGGATATTTGGGCAGTCACGAGAGAACAATATGGAGCTTGGGTTCGGGTTCGGTCGAGCCGGGTCGGCCAAAATCGGACAGGGGGCAATATTCGAATTAAAATGGGTATTTATAATCATGGGCAAATAAATAACATACGGGGACTCAAATAAATGGGACACAAGTGTCAGGCGGTTAGTAGGCTCAATGTGGGCCATGTCCATATTTGGGGTCGACTAGGTTGGATCGATGTCGGGTCCCGAAATTAAATTGGAAGTCAGGTCACAAATTACGGTAGATAATTAATTGGCCTAAATTGACCCGAAAGTTGTGCGAAGAAAATGAAGCACAATAGGGTGTGTCTCAGTGGGACACGAAGGTCATGGGCGAAGAGTGTCTCGAGTAGATCAGGCATGACAAGTTGGTTCTGAGAAAATGACTGGTCTGGTACTCCTAAATTAAATGTCATGGTAACGTGCATATGATGATCAAGGAAAAGAGTGGAAAATCAATTATTAATTAAATGGTCTAAATTGACCCGAACTTGCACGAAGCAAAAAGAGTACAAGGGAGCAAGTTCGAGTGGGACACGATATATGAACATGAAGATAACCTTGTCTACTACAAACTTCAAGAAGAAAGTTTCCAGAAACTGGCATCCCTGATGCTCTAGAAATCCAGGTCACGATAAAGAGCATTAAATCAAATAATAATCAAATAATAATATTTATTCAAAATAATTGATTTATAAAATTGAAAGAAAAAAATAAGCCCTAAATTCAGGGGCTTACAATCCTACCCACCTTATAAAAATTTCGTCCTCGAAATTAAAATCATCCAATAGGTCAAGCTAAAACATGCAACTGCTATGGCTACAGTACTAAATCTGCTACCCTTGTGATCATCTATGTTGTTTTTCTCTACAGGTATTTTGGTTCAGGTTCATCAAGCTTCTTCCATAAAAACTATGTCATTTTACCCCTAAGAATCTTCATATCAATAAGAACCTTTATATATATTCTAAAATATAGGTCATCCTCGAGATACTATATATCAGCAATACTTGGCCATCAACCAAAATTCAAATCTCATAGCAATTTGTTTACTTCCTTATCCCGTCCTAAGTATCTTTATCCTATTAATCACAAGCTCCATGAAATTATACATTCAAAATCTATTCTTGGCATTGAGCCTTCTCTCTTTTACTCAAGAACTCCTGAATATAAACCCTCAAATCTAAGCACAAGATTCTAGTACTAAATCCGTAGTTACTAAATATAAGATTTCATTACTCCTTCTTAGATACCTTAAAACCAATCTATACTATCAAACTAATCATTCTTAATGGTTTCTAAGTCCACTATAGTCAGTCAGTCATATCTGTCCTATAAGCTTAACCCAATGAATCCCCAAGAAAATATACTCTTCACAATCACACATAATAACATATTATAGTTATACTACAGAATCTGTTAACTAGGTCTGGCTATCCAATCATCAAAATAGAAGGTAACATGGCCTAAGACTGGGTCTAGCAATCCATATTAATATTCAGACAAGGTAAGGGTCAAGCAAGACATGAAAGATTATCGAAATATTTCCAAGAATAGTACGAGGCCAAACGAAATACATAGGACGTAGTCGAAGTAAAACTCAAGAACCATATACCTCCGTAATTATGTCACATGAAGTTACTATCGCGCTAGTGTGCATCTAGCTGCGATTAACTTCCTTGTTCCATAATACGACGGATGGCTGCAGTGCATAGCTGCCACGTCAGATAATATAGGTTCCTGAACTTAACTTGGCTAATATCCGTAAAATATTTTCAAACAATTTTTGCAAAATAAAGGAGAAGATGTTAGTCAAAATGCTTAGGGAGTGGTCCAAGTAGAATTCGAGAAACATATTTAACCATGATGCCGTTATCTGAAGTCATGCCTCGCCAGTATTTCTCTGGATGCAAACTCCCGATTTCGTAATACAAGGATAAATACACTTTTCGAACCTTTCTTGAATCAACCCATGAGGCACTTTCAATAATTATCGGAAAGGACAAGAAGAAGTACCCAAGTGGTTAGCGATGAAGAGTTTAGTCAAATCATACGAAAGCTGGAACACAAAACAATACTGTCAAGAAATCCTAGTTAGGCTGTAGATAGACAGAGTTAACCAAGACGGGGAAGGATAATGATAAAAATTTGTTCTTGCTCATCCGGTCATAACAAAGTGATCCGATTTAAAATATAATCTGATAACCATATACGTCATCCTGAAATTATGTTGCCAGAATTTTCGCCACGCCAGTAAGCATAGCTGCAATAAACGATGGAGTCCATAACTTGGGTATACACCCTATAATTATGTCATCTAGATTCCTTACCACGCCAACCGGTATGGCTGCAAGAAAATCTAAATTTCATAACTAGGATAGTATATCCAACATCAGGCTCCACGTCCTTATCGTGTTAGCTAGTATGACTGCGATAAATTCTAAACTCCATA
This sequence comes from Iris pallida, assembly GCA_029216955.1. Lineage (NCBI taxonomy): Eukaryota > Viridiplantae > Streptophyta > Magnoliopsida > Asparagales > Iridaceae > Iris > Iris pallida. Next base: position 9,057,479 of record JANAVB010038615.1, on the reverse strand, counting down.
AATAAAGTAGACATTTATCGTTCTCATCAAATAAGTTTATCAGAATATCTTAACTCAATTCATAAAAACTGATCTTAGATACAAGGTTAAAGTCAACAACGAACGAACATCAAGATTCAAAATTCAACGACGAATCAAGAATAAGTAATGAAAACTAGCATAACAGATTTCGAGACAGGATTTAGGAAAAGTTTTCAGAAGAAGTCCCAAAGGTACGATCTAGGTCAAGATAAAGGAAATCATTGGAATATAATCTAAAAAAATCTCAACCTGATATGTGACTGGCAAATCATATTCCCATCTCAACCTAGAAGATATATAAGTTCAACTTATACCTTTCCTCTGGGGTCCACAAACTCATTCCAAGAAAGAATAAAGTTTGATACAGACAAATATTGAGAAATCAGGACGGACAGGAATAATGGGAAGAGTTTCGAAAAGTTCGAAATAAGATTCCCAGGGGTCATCCCTGGAATCTACCAAGAGTTCCTAATATGTGACCGAGTACCAAAATCCTAAAATATTCTATGACTCAACGTTAATCCTAGGGCAGGCTCGCAGTAGTACAGATAAGCTCAAGTACTACCACGACTTCGCATTAATTGCAAAGACTGACCTGTATGGGCCACCACTAAAAACGTGTCACGACCCGCACCCGGATATACGGGTACGAATACGTGGGCCACGCCCAGCCTACGCCGCAGTATCGGCGATAGAGTGCTGTCAAGTATACTATACTAACTACAACATCTAAAGATCCATAACTAGAAATATACTCATGTCACATCACGAAAACTAAGTGTCACGCCCCAGAACCAGAATACTGGAGAGCGGGGGCAGACATAGCCAGCTACGTATAACGGAATGGAATCCACGCCGCTATACGGTCACGGCTGTCTAGATATGTGAGGGTTTCACTACAATTTATCAGTCTTTTAAGGTCATAAAATAGCCTATTGTCTCAATCTCAACCAACTAATAATAGTTACAAGATGTCAGACCACCAAATATACAATAGTAAGGCATCCCATATATTACATATTCGGAATGATCATGAAGCTAGTCGTGACAAAATATGAGGAATAGCAAGAGTTCAGTCATACATGATCAACCCCCGGGGCTTGTCAATCATGTTACAGCCCGTAGGCAGACAGTAAGTATGTGCAATCGAGCTAAACAGGTGCTCGTCGGCTAAACGCCTCAAAAGAATATTTTTACAATGGAGTGGGAGAGCCAAAAATAAATCCACTCGTTGTCCTGGTTACGTCTGGTCGCCACCATCGGGCTGGAAAGCAGGTAGATCCTTTGATGCTGCTCCGGTATCTGGCCATACAAAACCAGCTGGGTCAGACCCCAGAACGAGCAAGTGCCACAAAGGAGGCTTCACTTAGGAACTAAAACCAGCAATTAGCACAATAATAATAAGGTAATACAGACAGGAATTAAGGAAAAACATAACAGGTGATATACGACGAGATAACCATGGGACTATTCAGATAACCAGGTTACAACCCGTAAACCAAACAAGGACCGGGGTTGTAACCCTTCGTCTGAACGGAACTGGTCCCCTAATCTTTATTGTTTAAGGCAAGCACAAGTAATCATGTCATGTCAGAATTTGTACGGGATCAGGACGAGACAAAGCTGGACTAGACTCCATCCAATCAATCACGGCCAAACAAAGAGTACGGCTTGATACTTTAACTAACTAGGGTTATCACAGGCCTAGTTACTAGCAAGATGCAATGAGAATTCCGGGTCCGGTTACCTGTTTGTTACTACCCGAGTGATCCCAGCAAGAAAAGGAAAAAATAACATAATATAGCAGACACACTGTAGTAAGATACATGTGTCCTAAGGTACCACACTCGACGGCGGGCTGGAAGTGCGCTCATCTCGACGGATAGCAACAAATCCCATGTATATATATATAAGGCCGGGACCAAAGGGGCAACAGGTAACTGGAAAATTCTCCATGAACTATTTGATCAATCTAGTCATTAACCTAGCCAGATTCAGTATGAATTCCTGACCGTGGTACTAAGGGATCATGCCCTAGACATGATGCAAGACACAACCGGACTAGTAGTTTATACAAGCACAATCATCCACGGTGTCCAGGCCAATGAATTGATTTGTCAAGAGTGCGCCACGACGGGCCACTATCATTATCATTAATACTTATCAAGAGTGCGCCACGACGGGCCACTATCAAGCATGTCAGTTCTTGGTCACACCATGCCAGGTACAATTGTCATTTCAATCATGTCAATCAAATCGGAATTATAGAGTAAGGTGTACGCTATAGGAACTCAAGTTACACAGGGCGTTACAAGTACAAGTTAATAATTACCATTAAATAATAAAATACAAGCCAGGGAAAGAGCCATGCAGCTCGAGCATAGGCGGCCAAGAATGATCTCATACGGTCGAGGAGGGAGCAGCCCATGCGGCTGGAGGGGACTCGGGTCTAAGGGAATACATGCGGCTTAGGGGAGTTCAAGGTCATGCAGCGGAGTATCATGCGGCCGAGAATGATCTCATGCGACCGAGGAGGGAGCAGCCCATGCGGCTGGAGGGGACTCGGGTCTAAGGGAATGCATGCGGCTTAGGGGAGTTCAGGGTCATGCAGCGGAGTGTCATGCGGCCGAGAATGATCTCATGCGGCCGAGGAGGGAGCAGCCCATGCGGCTATCGAGGGTCAATGCCTATGCGGCTCTCAAGGGAAGGAGGTCCTCATGCGGCTGAGACGAGCCAGGGTACATGCGGCCGGGTCAAGTGAAGTCCCATGCGGCCAGCGGGAAGCGGCCCTTATGCGGTTGGAGTGAGGGGTGCTCATACGGCTAATGGAAAGTGAGTCCATGCGGCTGGCACAGACCCCGGTTCATGCGGTTAGAAGAGAATGAATCTTATGCGGCTGGAAAAAGTAGGCTTATGCGGCTAGATGAGTTCGGCCTTCATGCGGCTGAAAGTACTTCCAGTCATGCGGCTGAAGAGAACACTTGCCGCATGAAATATTCATGCGGTCAAGTCAAGCACAGTTCATCTTCTCCAAAATTCCGAGAAGAAGAACACCATGAGAGCCAAGTCCTCACGCTCCATAACTCCATCATCCGGAGCCCAAATCCGAACTTCCATAGGTCAAAATGGGGCAGAATGAAATACTCTACAACATGGAACCATCAAAACTTGGAAATAACAATGTTACATAGATCAAAACCCAAGAAATTCAAAAATAAGATAAACATAGTTCTAC